>CAUOFW020000912.1:0-168373 GCA_963454935.2 Ilex paraguariensis
GGAGTAGGGGAGCTAGTACCCAGGAGTAGGCGTCAAATCCTCAGTATTGGGAATGTAGGCAAATCTTGTTTGCTCTAGGTGTTAAGCACGGAGGCGCTGTGGCAAGGAAACGATGGTGTCGGATGGCCACAAAAAGCATGTGACTCGATTGTTGACATTTCAATCTAATGTAGTCCTTCGGGTTGTAAACAAGCTGAGTTTCAAGAGTGTGCCTAGAAATGACAATAATAATGTTATTCGAATATCAAAATATCTAATATGATTATCTGAAGAAGGGGAAACACATCGGTTTGTAGAGAAATAGAGGCTGCTTGCGTGAGAGCAAAGACAAAATTTGAGGTTACTCGTGAGAGCTGCACCTTTTGAGACCGAGCTTTTAGCGACCTATAAGAGAGCCCCTAAGTTAGAGATATAAGCTGTCTGCTTGAGAGCAGAGCAGAAGCCAAACTTTTGTCAACCCATGAGAAAGCCCTAAACTTGAGGTATAGGCTGTCTGCTTGAGAGCAGAGCAGAGACCAAACGTTTGGCAAAAAGCCACTCAGTTGGAGATATAGGTTGCCTGCTTGAGAAGCAGAGCAGAGGCCAAGCTTTTGGCGATCCGCGAGAGAGCCGCTCAGATGAAAATATAGATTGTCTGCTTCAGAGCAGAGTAGAGATAGGTCAAGCTTTTGACGACCCACGAGAGAGCCGCTAAGATGGAGATATAGGATGTTTGCTTGAGAGCAGAGTAGAGATAGGCCAAACTTTTGGTGACCTGTAAAAGAGCCGCTAAGTTGTAGACATAAGCTGCCTACTTGAGAGCAGAGATAAGCTAAGCTTTTCGTGACAAGATGATTCTCCTCACCTGGATCTATTGATTTCCTCAGCATTTATATATTTTTGAGTTTTTGCCAATAGTTCTGGCATGCTCTTTTGTGGTTGCTTCATTACTGAAAAAAAAAAATTCGATGAGCGGAGGCCTCCTAGAAAGGCGATCATGGTGACTTTGTCATTGAGCTCCTCGATTTGGAGGACCTCCTCGTTAAAATGAGTAAAGTAACTCTTTAGACTCTCATCTCGATCCTGTTTTACGCTAAGCAGGTGAGTGATAGGCTTCTGCTGCGGCGTCCACCAATGAAATGTGCCACAAGGATCTGCTTAGTTTGGCGAAGGAGACTATAGAGGGTGGGATGAGTTTGGCAAACCACTGTCAGACAGATCCCTTCAAGGTAGTTGGAAAAGCCCTATACATGATTTCGTCAGAAACATTATGTAGCTGCATCAAAGACTTGTAAGTCTCAAGGTGATCAAGTGGGTCTTTTGGGTCGTCAAAGGTTTCGACAAATGACATTTTGAACTTTTGGGAAAAAATGTAGTTTGCCACATCTAGTACAAAAGTGTGTGTCAATTCTTCATAACAATTCTACTTACAAGGTACTCCACAGTTTATGGTCTTTGTGCCTTCATGGCATTGAAGACGTTGCCTAGTTGATTCTATACTTCTTGTTTTTTGTTTCCCAGTGATTTGGGGCTCCTTTAAAATTGTCATGAAAATGGCTCCTATGCTCCACACTACGATTCTTGCCTTCATTTTCTTGAAAATAAGGGTCTCCACCATAGGAAGAGGGAACTGGAGGAGGAGGTGGAGCTCCCTTGTGGTTTTAACGAGGGGCTCCCCTATATGGGGCGTCCAAGTGGGAAGCTCCTTGATGCCCAGGGCGTGGAGCTCCCCTAGCTTGATGCCCTTTGGAATGTGCTCCTCCTTGTTATCCAGCGAGCATCAGTTTGTAGGATCTATTGATTTTGAGTCACTAGTTGCTGCATTGTTTCCAACATCAGCTGTGCATTCGGAACAGAGTTGGTTGGTGGATTGGCAACCTCCTCCTCTCGTAGTGGATTGCCTTTGGGCTGATTCATGGATTTGGTGACTCTCACTCCCCCTCTTACACTCTTTCTCTGTCCTGCCCCAATCTTTGCCTAAAATCTCGCCCCTTTCTCTCACACAATCTCCCCATGTCTCTTCTCTCTCTCCCCATCGAGAGAGAGAAAGAAGACACAAAATTCCCCAAAATTCATTTTTTTCTATCTCCCCCATCAACTCAACATGCTAGACACCAGCTCTTTTATCCTCATTCTCTTACTCATAGAGCAACCAAAGCTCAAGGTAACTAGAAGTAATTCCCTCCCTCTCCGTCTCATTCTCCACCAAAGCTCAACACATATTCTGAGCACCCTCTTTTTTTGTCGCTCTAGGATACCGAAGTGGAGGGCATAGAGGAATTGTTGGTGACGAATGGTGGGCACTACGCAAGTTTCGATTGCCCTTGACGGCACTAAGCATTGGTCTCTCTCTCTCTAATGTACCTAGTGATGGCTACATCAACACGTCACTCTTTATCTGGCATGGTTATTTCTCAAGTAATAATTGATCTGTCATTCACACCCTCTCCCTTGCTCACTCTCTATTTCTCTTCCAAAGCAAAATCCATATTCGATTGATTCCAATTAGCAGCTTTCTTTCTCCAATTTTTCCTTTGGGTGCTACAGAGTTATTGATTGGGTTTAGACAATTTAAAGCTTGAATTGCATGTGAATTTTATGGGTTTTGGCCCAAATTTCTAAAATTTTGTTTGTTTCTTTAAGAGGTATTTCAACATTGAGCACTTATACTTGGACTGGTTTGTTGTTTTGGCTACTCCTATGGTATGTTATAGATGATGATTCCTTGAAGTTATTTAAGTGTGAGTCTGTTTATTGGTTAAGAGTCTGTTACTGTAGGGGATTTATCCGCGCGTTCGGGATGTTCTACCCCCACCGAAGGATTTTGGCTGACCTGGCGTAAGCCTATGCTTTGTACCAGTAGCCTTTACCTCTCGGTCTCCGCGGGCACGCTTGTCCTACATCGACGGAGAGTCGTCTCCCCCCTTCGCATTTAAGCCTTGGCACTATATGGAGGTGGTACCCACTAGCACTTGAGGGGGGCAGTTAGCGGGACTCTAGATGGCTCTATAGCCCCCGGGTTGACACGTGGAATAATAAAGTCGTTGAAATATCCAAATGGTGTTGAGGAGGTAAGCCGAGGTATGGTGACATGGAGCAGCCGAGTACGACAGCTGACATCGTATTTAATGCGATGTGACCCCTTATTTATGACAAAAAAAGTGATAGTGACAAGGCAAATAAATGCGCGCCTACCAGCACCTGCCCTCTGGGACTCTAAGCCTACTGTCATGATGGCTAAGCATTAATGACTGATGCACCGAGACGACGCGATCAGCTCTCCCGAGAAACTGTTCCCCCCGAGTATTCAATGCTCAGTTGATGTTGGATGCCGATCTAGAGATTTGTGTACTCAGGGAGTGGCATAAATGCTCGGCATTTGGCCGAGTATTTACCCTATTTTTCAAGCATTCAATAGGAGGAGACGTGAATAGAAAATACTCATTGCACGAGAAATGATGTGTCAGATGTAAGATGTCCAGATAGGACTGGAGATCTTTGACAATCATTGCTAATTCAGGTATAAATACTCCTAAAAAAAATGGACAAAGGTACGCAAACTTGAATCAGAAAAATAGTCCATTGAGCAAACCCTTCGACCTTATACTGACTTAAGCTTCAGAGGGGATTAGCCGGGCGCTCGTCTGACCCCCTTTTTTCTGACCCTGTTGTTTCAGGTTCACCAACTTGGAGATCGCTGTCTCATACTATTGCAGGAATCATCCCGTACAATTTGGTGCCGTTTGTGGGAACGAAGACATTTTTTCCGGTAGTGATCATCTAATGGTGAACACTTGATCTCAAGGTGAAGGAGCAGGTGTATGGGCCAGGAACGCAGAGCCCGTCCGGCTTCCAATGGTTCTGGAGTCGGTGTTCATTGGGCCAATCAAATGGGGTGGGGCATTCTTCGCAAAGAACACTCCCTATGGATCAGGGCCTTGGGGGGCGTGACCTCATGACCCATGACATCGTTGAAATGGTGGAAAAGCGGAAAGGCAAACGCATTAAGCAGCTCAAAAGGAAAAACGCCAAAGTCCAGCAACGTCTTGACGATTTCAAGTAGTCAGCCTGCGCGGGTGAGCATAGTCGCGGGTTCGGGGACCAAGTGCCTAGCCAGAACCTATCCAGACCCCCCTAGCATTGACCCTCTAGGAAAGATTGGATTAGGCACTCGCTCGAGGGACGTAACCTCCAAGGAGAGTTCTCGGCCTCCAAGGGAAAGTCAGAATCAGGCCAGAAGGCAAGCTTGTCCAAGTGGGACTTGTACCGAGGGATACCCGAGGGCGCCGGAGCCGCCGAATCACAAGTGGAATCCATACCCCGAAGGCCTCGAGGGGAGAGATCAAAAAAGGATCCTAGGGTCCCCTTCATTGCTCATGCAACCATGAGCCCGAGGTCTACTCCGACGAAGTTATCTCACCATTCGTCTAGGCTATTAGGGAGGCCGAGATGCCAAAGAAATTTACCGTCCCACGGTTCAAAGTCTATAATGGGAAAACCGATCTCGAGAGCCACATTTAGCAATACAGACAATTGATGTCAATCTATGAGATTGACCAAAGGGTGTTGTGTCGAGTTTTTTCCATGAGCCTAGGGGACACGGGCATGAGGTGGTATGAGAACCTTGCTCCTGAGAGCGTTAGGTCCTTGAAACAATTGACGGAGATCTTCATAGCTCAATTCATCACCAGCAGTAAGAAACCGAAGGATATCGGCACTCTGTTGACGCTTAGGTGGAAAGGGGGAGAGACACTCCGACAATATGCCGTCCGGTATTGGGATGAAGTGAACGGGGTGGAGGCATGTTCGGAGGCATTGGTCGCGGCGTCATTCAGGCTGGGGCTGTCCCGAGACACTGATTTGTACAAATCGCTAACTAAGAAGGCTCCGACGGACATGAATGACTTGATGGCTCGGATTAAAAAATATGCCCGGGTGAAGGAAGAATTCGTCTTGCCTGAAAATAGGGTCACGGTGTCGAGAAAAAGGGAAAGGGAGCAGTCGGCCCGAAGGGGAGGGCCTATTCCACCCCCCAACTCGCCTATCCTTCCAAGGAGTGAACACGGTCTTCAACGAGCCCATTCACAGGATACTTCCCAAAATAAAAAAACAAACCTTACTTTAAGTGGCCCCCGAGGATGTTTGGAGACCTGTCGACAAGGAATGCGGTCTTCCGTTGTTCGTATCATAAAGATATCGGTCATTTGATGGAGGATTGCAAGGTTTATAAATCCTTCCTCGAACAATTGGCGAGACGGACACCTCGAGGAATTCATCGACAGGGGTCGTCCCGGCGGGTCGGCGAGGGAGCGAGCCGAGGTGCCAGCTGAGGTAGCACCCGTGATTGATGTTATTCATGCCTGCAAAGTGGAGTGACCTACATACAACTCCCTCTGCGCCGAGTTACAAAGGATCTCTCAAGTAGTCAGGGAGGACGAAAAGGGTGATGAGCGGGCACCCAAGAAGCCACGAAGCGGTGCCGAGGTTATCCAGTTTTCTGATGCTGATCTCAGCGGGGTAGTCCTCCCTTATGAGGATGCATTGTTGATCACTTTACGGGTCGAGAAGTTCGACGTCAAGGGGATCTTGATGGAATCGGGTAGTTTTTCTGAGGTAATGTACGATCACCTCTTCTGCAAGATAGGACTCTCTCAGGGGGATCTGGAACCCGTAAAACCCCCCCTCATTGGCTTCAATAGTTCCAGCGTGCTGCCCCTTGGAAAAATCACCCTCATGGTACGAGCAGGGGTGGCGACCACGCCAATAGAATTTATGGTAGTGGACTCCAACTCCCCTTACAACCCTATTATGAGGAGATCGTGGTTGCATGTAATAAAGGCGGTCTACTCATCCTATCACCAGAAAATAAAGTTCCCAACACTGTAGGGCATAATGGAAATCCGGGGTGATCAGGCGTCGGTGAAAAGCTGTTTCTATGCCGCGATGAAAATGGGAGTCAGCGGTCGGAGTCAGGAGCGTGATCTCGATGCGGTGGTTGCCAAATAGCAATCACAGAACGGTCGTCCGGGAGTGGACGAGCCCATTACAGAGCCGGCTGACCGGTCTACTGAGGCCTTGGTGAAGATTCTCTTAAGCCCAGATAGCAGTGAGAAGTACTTTTTGATAGGAGAGTCACTCAGCGAAGCAGAGAGAAATGATATGACCTCATTTTTACGCCACAATGCCGATGTCTTTGCGTAGACCCAGGCCGAGATGACGGGGATAAGTGCCGAGGTGATGACTCATTGGCTCCATGTGAATCCCTCATTCAAACCTGTTAGGCAAAAGGCCCAGAGAATGACGCCTCATCACGCGAAGGCTGTGAATGAAGAGGTGGATAAGTTGTTGGGGCCAGGTTCCATCAAGGAGGTACAGTTCCCCCAGTGGCTATCCAATATCGTGTGCGCTAAGAAGAAAGAAAGAAAATGACGAGTTTGTGTGGATTTCACGGACCTGAACAAGACTTGCCCCAAGGACGAGTACCCCTTATCCAAGGTTGATCAGCTGGTAGACGCCATAGCTGGCCACAAGCGCATCACCTTTATGGATGCTCGGGCTGGATATCACCAGATTTCCCTGCATGAATCAGATCAGGAGAAAACGACGTTCATCATGCCCCAGGAAATCTACTGTTACACGGTGATGCCTTTTGGGTTGAAAAATGCTGGGGCGACTTACCAACGTTTGATGAACAAAATTTTTAAAGACCAACTCGGCGAAACGATGGAGGTGTACATTGATGTCATGTTGGTCAAAAGCAAAGAGGAGGCCGACCATTTCTATGATCTCGGGACGACATTCGCCATCCTCCAGAAATATGGCCTAAAACTAAACCCCTCGAAATGCGTCTTTGGAGTGAGCTCAGGAAAGTTTTTGGGGTATTTGGTTACTCATCGGGGAATCAAGGTGAACCTCGAGCAAATACAAGCAATCCAGAATGTCCAGGTGCTTAGGACCATTAAGGATGTTCAGAAATTGGCCGGGATGTTGACAACCCTTAACAGATTTATTTCCAAGTCGTCTGATAAGTGCAAACCGTTTTTTGCCAAGTTAAGGGGGGCAGCTAAGAGGGTTTGGGACGAGGAATGCGGTCGAGCTCTTGAAGGGATTAAGTAGTACTTGAAACATTCTCCGACTTTATCTGTTCCAGCGGCAGGGGAGGTGCTTAGCCTTTACTTGTCCGTATCTCGAGATGCTGTGAGTGGAGCATTGATCATGGATAGCGAAGGGGCCCAAAGACCCGTGTATTTCATAAGCAAGACCTTGTTTGACGCCGAGACAATGTACTCTCTAATAAAGAAATCAGTCTTGACATTGGTAATCTCGGCGAGGAAACTTCGACACTATTTCTAGGCTCACGCTATAGACGTCTTTACAGACCGACCTCTCAAGCCGATCCTTCATCGAGCCGATATGTTCGGGAGAGTTGCCAAATGGGCTGTAGAGCTCGAAGAGTTTGAAATATAAACTTGGATTAATCACACCACAAAATAAAGAGAGGAACAAAAACTGGTTTTTGCTTTACTCCATTAAACACTTATGACAAGTAATTTCGAAAGCTCTTGGCCAAAGTAAGTACATATTACTTTCAACGTGCAAGCCCATCAAAGACCGTCTTTATTCTTTATGAAAATTTAATTGTGGGTACACCTTGAAGAATGTATTTGATTTTAAGCACATAACTTAGACTTTTAAGCTTTTTAAGTCTTTTTATGTCTAAAATTTCGATCAACAAGTACACATTACAGTTTTTTTTTTTTGTGTATTACCTAATTACCTCGAACTTATTTCATGCATAAATATTTTTGTTTTTTTCAAGTATGTAATCTTATACAAGAGATTTTCAAACTTTTGTAATTTCAGAAATTGTTTGAATTTTAAAAATTAATTCTCGAAAATTCTGTCATTAACAGGCCAACTTCATATTATTCAGCCACTAACATTTTGCGAAAAAGCAACCAGAATTGTGTGTTATTCGGCCATTGTTTTTTTTCGAACCAGTAATTGGGATTTTTCAAAAATTGTTATTAAAAACCGAACTTCATATTATTTAGTCATTGATCTATCTTCGTTAATCATTTACGTTTATTCGAAGTTGTAACTGAATCAAATTGATGTTATGTTATGCATAAAGACATTTTTTCGAAACAGGTTGTAATTGGAGTATATTTTCTTCAACTACCACACATTGGATCTTTTTGTTTTATATTGTGGATCATATTTACCCACATTCATGGTTCCTTCACTTTGATTAATGTTTTACAAACCCTTCTGTAGAGATGTTTCAACGTCTTGTGCTGTCACTGGTTCCCTATGCTTGAGTTCATATTTATTTTTAGAAGACAACCTTGTTTTTGCCATGTCTTAGGAAAAGTTATACAACTTATGCAATAATATGATAACAACTAAGTGAATCTATACATAACACACAAAAAAAAAAAAAACTAGTATAATAGAGTGACAAAGGGTTGTATAATGTTTGTTTGTAATTGTAGTGACAAAGGCATGAAATCAGTTTGTCACTATGTTGTCTCTCTATGACACAATCCAATATTTGTTGTACTATATAGTGGCCAAGCCAAGAAATCAGTTGTCACTCTATAGTGTCTCTACATGAACACAAAGCAGTTTCTGTAGTGGACAAGCAATAAAATCAATTTTTCACTTCATGGTGTCTCTCTATTGTTTATGTTTGATTGCAATGTGGTAGCCTTAAACTGTAACAACAAATAGTGAATCTACACATAACTCCCAAAATTAAAGCTTGGTACTCAATTCTCAAGCGTAGCCTAAATAGTGTGACAACAAAGAATGAATGGACATATAACTCCTAACAATGAAGATTGGTGCTCAAACCACAAAGCTAACCTAATTGTATGACAACACAAAGTGAATCCACACTTAACATATAAACTATGAAAATTAGTACTCAATTCAATTAGTAATTGTGATAATGTGAAGAAAAGAGTGCATCCACACATAAATACAAAAAATTGAAAATTGACACTCAATTCACAAAACTAGGATAAAAGAGTGACAACAAAGCATGAATACACAATTAACACACTCAAACTATGAAAAACAGTACTTAATTTTTCAACAAACTAGTGTAATAGTGTGACAACAAATAGTGAATCTTCAAATAATCTAAAACTTTGAAAATTGGTACTCAGTTTACAAAGTTAAGATAAAAATATGACAACAAAGAGCGAATTCACGCATAAACACCCAAAATAAGAAAAAATATACTCATTTCATATAGTCACCAAAATAGTGTGATAATAAAGAGTGAATTCACTCATAAGTATAAAATCTTCAAATTGCTACTCATTACATACAGTTTATAAATAGTATGTCAACCAAATATGAATCCAAACATTACCCCAAATTTTGAAAATTTATCCAAACCGAATTTTTAAATTTGCTATAGAGTGACTTCATAGTGTGACACTATACAGAAATTTAATGTAAATGATAAAAATTGCTAGAATAAAATTAATTTCAATTTTAACATACATTTGATTTATCAGAAAAGATTATTACATAATTTACAATACAAATAGGGTTTATGCAATATAATTTTTTTGGGGGGAGAAAGAGAGAAGACTTGAACCATTGACTTAAAAAAAAAAAATCATTCACAACATAAGAAATATCATTGAACCAAAAGCTCATTAGTATATATTATAAGTTTTGAGGGTTTTAAGTAAAATAAATAAATAACAAACAAAATCCTTACCGTCAATTGTCGATGCTAATAGAGTGAAGTCGACTTTCTTTGCTGCTTAAAGAAAGAAACAACGTTCGCTAATCTTGAATAAAAATACTAAATTGTTGTATCAGAGCAATTCTTTTTGTTTCACACAAAATGTTGAAATTGTCCTCAAGATAGGACTCCGTAATTTTTGTAACAATGTAATCTATTTTTTTTAATTAAAAAAAAGGAGTCAACAACTCCATTGTAAAACAGAAGCAAGATCAATAATCTCACTTTTAAAAAACATCATAGTCTAATTTCAAAAATGTTGTGTATAGATAAATAAGTTTAAAAACAATTCTATTGCGGTAAATAACTCAAACAAGAAGACCACTAACGTAAGCTAAATGACATAAAATACTTACTCTTCAAACATCAGTCAAAGTGAAGACCAAAAATCTAGAACCTCACGTAGGACCCACCCCAAGAACATTTCACTTCTCATCGATCCATAGGATTCATGATCTCTGAGAACAGAGTCTTATTTTTTAATTTGTCATTGTTGGCCATTGATCTTAACACGTTTTCATCGTCGTTCGTCGTTGATTCTCCATGCAGAGGAGGAGTAGAGGGACTAGTCAACGCTGCTGGCAGTAACCCACCACCACCGCCACCCTGACCCATCATCTCAGCCTCCCCTTGAAGTTGCAAAGCAAACTCAAGGCCCCACAAAACATTATTTATTCCTGGTCGTTTGAACCCATTTTCACGCAAGCAACTATCACCTAATTCTCCAAACTTCTTCAAGCACTCTGGCGCAATCTCCTCCTTTATATTAGGATCAACAATCTGATCAAGGGTCCCATTTTTATAACAATGTCGGGCCCACTCAACCAAATTCACTTGCTCTTCGGGTAAATCTAGAATTATAGCCGGCCTAGTACATGAAACTTCAAATAAAACCATCCCAAATGAGTACATGTCTGATTTCTTTGTCAATTGTTGTCGGTTATAATATTCTAGATCTAAATATCCAAAACTACCCTTCACCATTGGGGTGACATGGTTATGGCCTGCATCTATGTGACCCAATTTGGATAATTCAAAATCAAAAATCTTAGTCACCCATTTCTCGTCCAATAAAATATTGGTGGACTTCACATCACGGTGAATGATCGTGTGATTCGCACATGTATGGAGATAATGCAATCCCTTTGCTGCACTAATACAAATCTGAAGGCGTTGCTTCCACGGAAGACGTGGTTTCTTTGATTTGTAAAAATGATCACGAAAGATTCCGTGGGCCATATAATTATGCACTAAGATCATCTCACAGTTGTCATTGTAGTAACCGATCAACAACACGACATGGAGTTGTCGTAGCTTCGATAGCATCTCGATCTCTATTTGGAACTCGTGGACCCCCTGATTGGATGATGGGTTCAATCGCTTGATCGCAACGGTGGTTGCACCGTTGTCGATGTGGCCCTTGTACACATTACCAAATCCTCCTGCCCCCGATGACAAAACTATCATCGAAGTTGCATGTAGCTGATTTCATCTCCTCAAGTGAAAAGTGTTTGCATAGATTGGACAACAGTGATAAAACGCTGGATAAGGGGACCCATGATGACTTGGGCTTTTTTGAAGCCAAGTCTTTCACTCTTCTCTGTTGCCGAAAAATCAAGAAACTAAGATCAAGACTAGAACAGACCTTCCTCCTAATACGCTGCCAATAATGGCCGAAAAACTAGATGTTTTATTATTGTGCTTTTTCACACCAGCTGTTTCACTCAATTTGAAGATTTCTAAACCATTCAATATAGCATCACCGTAATCAGGTCTATTGTCGAGCTCAGGGTACATAGCGAGCCACAAGTCTTGCTTGCTCCGGCGACCATCTGGGTCGGTGACCATAATGACGTAGTCTTTAAACACCGGGATTCCAGTGCCACCACTCCAGTAGATAACATCTGCTCCTCTCTCTGCCGTTTGATTGTTGATGTAAATTATAAAAACCCCTTGGTTCTCAAGGGTCACCTCCAATTGAATCTCGCAGAAATGGAGCCTGAGAAGATAATAAAACCCAGAATCAACAGGAAATCTCCATGTCAGATTGTATCTTAAACTGTCATTGCCCATGTTCTTGGTGGTTGTGTAAACGATCTTCGGTGCAGTGTAAGGTGGTGTCTCCTGTCTATATCGGATTGCGACGTTTCTGTAAGTTGTAAACCCATAATATTCGTAGGTGTAATCGTCGTCCGGACGCCATAATCAAAACATTCCGGTATCATTGGTTATTGAGACCTCATTACCGCCAACATTTAATCGATAGAGAGTCTCAAGATCAGAGTTGTTATCAATGTAAAATCTTTGGTTCTCGCTCACTAGTGGGATAGGATGATCATTGCCGCGAATGTGGAGATTTTTCGGCATTGAAACGACTTCAATGCCATTAACGAAGGCGTAAGAGTTCGGAGAAGGCCAAAAGGTTATATTCAGTATCTGGTTGTCCCTAACGTTAACGATGAACTCCTTTATAAGGGAAGCAACTGCGGGTTTCATGGCGGAGACAGTGAGGAAGGCACTGAAGTTGTTTAAGAGGGTGTAGTCGCTGGAAGTGAGGGAGAAGAAAGAGTTGGTAATATCGAGGTCAGAGTAATTAACTGGGTAGAAATAGAGACGAATGAATTTTGGTCCTGCAGAGACTGGGAAGGAGTAGGTGAATTGAGAGTGGAAGATACGAGCAGTCTTGTAGGGCACTTGAATGACAGACTCGGAGGATGTAGCATTCGACGACGTGTTTTCATTGTTCGACGGTAAGAATTGTGATCGGACATCGCCGTCCCAGTTCCGAATGCTAACGTCGGTGGTGTTAGAAGCTGAACCACAGTCGAGGAGAATGTGGTCGGTGGGAGTGTAAGGTAGCCAGGCGCCGCTGTCATCTACGGCGGCGGCGATGATGGTGGTGGAGAGGAGGAGGCAGAGAAAGGAGAAGAGTTGGAGAGTTGAGATGAGCATGGGATTGAGCTTCGGAAGAGAAGGGGTTTGATGGTGGTGACTGATCATGATCATGATCATGAAGCTAACAAAGGTAATGGTAATGAACTGTTCCACTATTTGAAGTAGAGCTTGAAATATATTCAGAGCAGAAAATATTCATGGAGGACTACTTTGACTTCTAAGTCTTTGGATTGGTTAATGGGTGGCTAATACTATTTTTGATGAATATGAACTCGATAACCTTGACTTATACATGATATATACATAAGAGTAAGAGTAATGCTACTGGGATCTAAAAATTTGATATAATTTTTTGATATAATGATGTGGTTTCATTGAAATTATTGAATCAACATCAAGTTCCAATGTTTAATGGGGTCTATAATCAATCCAAAAGTCAAAATGAATTAGGTCAACCAGATTTTTAAGTCCAAATAACACCATTCTATACATAATTACGAATAAATTTTATATGAATTAAAAATAAGAGTAATGCTAGATGGACTTAAGAAGCAGACTTAAAAATTAGATCTGATAATCTCAACCAATGAATGGGTAGTGAGTCTTAATAAATGTTGCGACCCATATTGAAATCAAGGGTTGAGATTATCAACTCTAATTTTTAAGTTTACTTTTTTAAGTTCATGTAGCATTGCTCTAGAAATAATAATGTTAAAAGTATTTGTTTTAAAATATATTTTTTATTAACAAATTTGTCCACAACTCATTTAACAATTAATTTGTTTAGCTCAACTCAAAACTTAATATTTCAACATTTAATTTTTAATAAACTTAGATTTCAAAAAAATAAATCAATAAACAACTTATAAGGATTATAAATATTCAAATTGACAAATTTTAATAGAAAAAATTGAATCTATGACAAGCTTATTTGTGCTAAGAATCTATTACAACTTGTGGGTGGTAGGTTTGGTTGTAAGAAAAGGCTTCTAGTGCATGACAAAATTAATAAATAGATTGGATTAGTGTTATGACACTTAACATACTTAATTACGTGAGTTATTTATGGATTAATTAATACTTAACACGAATTCGAAGTTCCACCACATGACTCAAATGTCATGTTAGTTGCAAAAGGAAGAGAAAAAATTAGAGATTAAATAAAGAGTTGTATGAGAAGTTCAACAATTTTTTTACAAACTTTCTATCGGGGCAAATTCTAAATAATGTTAAATTTCTCAAATTTTCAAATAGACTCCAAAAAGTTTTAATATCGTAGTGGGGATAATTGTCCCATGCTAGATTCGCCCCTGCAAGATTCATTTATATTATGTGATTCCCCTTTAAATTTATGAAGAGTGAACTACTATTAATAGAAATTGAAAAAAACTACGAGAATCCAAATCCTACTTAAATGAGTGAATTCTGGCAATTTTGAACAATTGCAATTTTTAACGAAAAAGAATAAAAAATATCATTAGACCCAAATAGTATTAGAGGTGAGCATGGTTTGATGTTTGATAGAGAAGGTGTTTGATGGTGGTGAGTGGTAAGAGCTTATGGGGAAGACTGCGTGGACTTAAAAATTTTTTGATTGATTCATTTATATATTTTGAATGCCACTTAAATTCATAATTAATGGTTTATGATTCAAAAAATTTATGAAAAATATATGAGAGTTAAAGTGAGCGGATATTGGATAATTTCGGGCTATTAAATTATATAAGGAGAAAGAATAAAAATGTGGCTAGGCTACTATGGTTGTTAACCCAATATTTGTTTGAGGTAGGTTTTTCTTTAGCTAGGCTTGTTAAATGATTTGAGAAGTTCAAGTCCGCCTCACTTTTAACTTATTAATATCATTAAATAAATTGAATTTTAATCAAATTTTTGAACTCTTTTAAAAAAAACAAATCAAATTTGAGTAACGTATATCTCAAAAAAAATTCAACTCAACTCAAATAGGTTTCTTATCTATAAATAATTTAGCACAAGAGAATTTCAGCAATGAATAGAGATAACGATCCTCTCGATAATGAACCTAAACAACCAAGAGGTCAGAAAAGGGGCCGGGTGATCACCCGACTTATCTCCTCCGAAGATTAAACCAGTATACATTTGGAGGGTTGAGCATAGTATATCGTTTTCTCCATTTAGTTTGCGTATCTTTGTTCATCTTTCTGAAAGGTATTTATATCTGTACTAGTAATGAGTGAAAGAGTCTTGAGTCCCTTCACGACATTTAATGACTTACAGTCTTCTCCACGCGTAATGAATGTTCTCCACTCAGATCCTCGTGAGCGTTCAATGCTTGGGTGATAAGACAAGTGCTTGGAGGCATGCTGAGCACTTATTACTACCTCCTGGTTATGTAAGTTCCTTTGATCGGTGTTTGACACCTATTCCCGAGTTTTTAATGCTCGGGATATAGTACCTCGGGGTTTGCGAGTACACCTGATCGGTGCTATGACCATTAATGCTCTGCAATCATGACCGTCAGTTTGAGGTCTTGAGGATGCAGAGACTCATTAATAGCTCTATCATAGTCACTCAAATCCTCTTTAATGAGTTGTCATATCTCCTTAAATGTTGATCCCAACCTACTCACTCGGCTCTTCTAAGTAATAACTCATCGGCGTCTTTTGAGTTCCATAATGACTATATCAATCCACGTGTCAGTTTAGGGGTTGCTGAACTGCCTAAAATTCCGTCATAATTCTTATTTTACTACCAAGCAAACTCTATTGGAAATGTGAACAACCCCAAAACTATCCACAAATAACTCCAGGTTATATGCATTCTCTTTTCTAATAGATTTTTTGAAGAATTAAACTTTATGGTTGATTAAATATATTTTGAAAGATGTTTAAAATAACGTGAGGATTAATTACTAAGTTCTATGGTTAGTTCTTATAATTTTTTTTCCTGAAAAGTTGAGCTTGATTTTGACTCTAATATATACTTGAAAACTCATACTGGGTTGAACTTGAGCTTGAGTTCTACTACTTCTAACCGAGTTGTGAATTCTATAATACTTGAGGGAGAAAAACTGAATCAGCTCTTGATGAGGTGTGTTAGACGTGTAATGCAAAGTGAGTAAGAATGTATAAAGAAATTAAGTGGTTTGCCAATCTAAAGAGTTGATTTAATCCACTGTAATAAAAATTTTTGCTCCTCGGCAATGTATTGCATAAGGAAGAAGAAGGTTATAGACTAGGATTTCTTGCTTATGGCCCAAGGCAATGTACATGCGTGCCTTTTCTAAAAAATAATGGTGCAATCCTAACAAACTTATCAAATAATATTTAAAGGAATATTTGATTGTTAGAGGCTATTCTCTTAGATGTGACGTGACTTTTTACAAACGATACGTGGTTTTCAAAAGGTGATAACTATTGTCCAAGGTAAGTTTTATGGGTGGAGTCTTTTTTTTACCGTTTCCTCGTGATTCCCAAGCTATTACTTGTCATCGAACAATTATGACAAACCTCGCCTGTTCAAGTTCAGGTTGGCGCATTGACAGTTATCCAAAGTATTTATATAATTCGAATTAAACATTAACAGTAAAATTTAAATCTATTAAGTATACTATTATATGTCAACTATTTAATCAAAATAAAATGTTAATAATTAGATACTAAAACAATACATTTACTGTGACGCAGAACAACACGTATAGAAATAATTCAAAAAATCAAATATAACTCGAACTCTATATAATCACAATTTTCTTGAAACAGATTTGAAAGATATGGTGTATGATGGTGGTGAGTCTGGTGACTGATGATGAAGCCGAAGGGTAATGGTGATGAAGAAGTAGAGGCTATGTATAGAAGAAAAGAACTGGTAGAAGACTGCGTGGACTTGGAAGTCTTTGGTTTTGGATTGATTATTGGGCGGCTATAGCACGTTCCCAAGTTAGCTTTCATATTTTTTTTTCCAAAGCCCTACATTTCTAATTCATCAATGATATTTTTACGGGAGTTCAAATGAGCCACTTTTAGAAAATTTCTATAATTCGAGGAATGCTATACGAACATAAAAAATTAATATAATTTATTGATATAATGATATATACATCATGAAATCTCAATAAAAAAGTTTAAAAGTTGTGATCACAATAACATTAAATCACTTCATTGTTACATCATTAGATCAACAAATTAATTTAATTTTCTAAATAACAGTAGTATTACTAATTGAGTTGTCACATCATTAATTTTAACAAATTAGGTTAATTTCTTAAATGACAATAGTATTACTAATTGAGTTCAACTCAAAAGTTAATTTAAGAGTAATGTTAAATGAGATTAAAAAATTTGACTTAATTTATTACCCTAATAATGTGACTTCATTGTAATCGTTATATTAACACAAAATTCTAATGTTTAATGTGATTCACAATTAACACAATGATTATAGTGAATTAGATCAATAAAATAAGTCAATAAATTATGTCTCACTAACATTCTTGAAATTTTATCCCATTGGTTGTTCTCTCCTAGGTTAATAAATCCAAGGAATTTGATTACTATAGTGAAAAAAAATATTTACAAATGTGATAAAAACACTTATAGATACAGTAAAAACACTCACAAATGTGGTAAATTTTTTTGTATCAAATAAAAGTGGTAAAAATAGTTATTATAAATGTAATAAAACACCCACAAAAGTGATAAATCACATACAAAAATGATAAATTTTTTAGTTAGAAAATAACCCCATAAAAGTTATAAAAACACCCATTAAAGAGGTAAAATAACTCATAAAAGTTATAAAAACACATATTACAGTGGTAAAAGTTAGACGTAAAATACCATAATAATTTTTTTTCGGTACCGTAATTAAATCCAAATCTAAGATAAGATAAATGGAGGGATGCCCCTTGGCTTCTTTCTCCTGTTGAACTACTTTGTTCCAGTCACCAGGCAAGATACCATAAGTGCTCAATAAGGGAAGGAGTTTGCATCGCCGTGTGAAATCCTCCGGTCAAACTTTAATGTTTGGCACGCCACTACGAGAATGATATAAGATAGATCACACAGCTAAAGTATTAAAATGTGGATGAGAAATGAATGGCCAATGTCTATTATCAGAGCTTGCACCACTTTGGATGAGGACAAATTGATAATTGCTCTATTATGAGAGCTCTGTTACCTACCCAAGACCCAAATTGCCAATATGTAAATTTCGAAAATTACTAAAATGTTTTTTTTTTGTAAGATAGGCTACAACACCAAAAATTAGGCTTCGTGGAATATTCAAACCTTTAATCTATCCTCGTGGCAAATTTATGAGGTGATTAAACTGCCACTAGACTAACCTTTATTTGTGTGCAAACATTTCAGTAATGAGCTAGTCAATGCGATCTACATTACTCTCAAATGTCGACAAGTCAATCATCATACATGTGTATAACTATATATTCCTGTCTATATATACGGCGATAAGATTTGGTTTTGTTGGTTTTTTTTTTGTGGTGGAGAGAGAGAGAGAGAGATGGAGTGATTGACCAAAACACCATTTTCTTCTATACTTTGTTATATTTTTCTTTGATACTAGCAATGAATCATGTGCATTGCATGTAAATAATTTTCGTATACAAAATATTAATAAAAAATATTATATATATATATATGTGATTTGTTCAATTTCGGATGGGTGTTTGAGAAAGAGAGAGAAGGAAAGAGAGAGAAGATAAAAGTTTTCAAACTAGACAGTGGGAGAGAGAAGCTAAAAGGTTTTTTAACTGATTTGTATGACGATTGGAGAATTTTTGTCTCGTTTTCTGATAGATAGAACTTGTTCAAAAACAAGGTTAAACAAAAGAAAATTAAGAGACATAATTGATGTCGCTGTCTGCTCACTTTTTCTAGCGGCAGATAATCATATGGTGGAGGATAGAAAAAGGTGGAAAGTATATTACTTGTTATAAATAATGTTATAAATTATAGTTAATACATAATGGAAGAGTCATGACCCTCTGTCTACCTAATTTTCTTTATTGTGAATAATAATTAATACACTACACGAAAAATGTTTTTTAGCAGCAAAAAAAATCGTCACTAACAATGAATAATTCGCCACTAAAATTTTTTGCGACAAAAAAATTTGGTTGCCAATAATCATAGTTTGCTTGAGATAGATTTACTCTCTTTTGGTATTTAAGGTTGATAAACAATTGTCTCTCAAAATAAAACAAATTTCGTACTTGAAGATACGTCACTTTAATCTTCAAGATACTAGCTAACACAATTTTGTGTTTATACTTGAACTGAACAAAAAAAGACTAATGTAACAATATGCACAGAGAAAGAGATAAAAAAAAAACTTTGAATACTGAATTCATAATTATGATGGATTGAAAATAGTTTAAACACAGTTTATTTATAGACTCTTAGTGGTTGTTCAGATTGCCTGAGAAGGCATGTGATATTACAGTTCGAATTGAAGAGACACATTCTTTAAAACTAAACAGACAAAAGACACATTTGGAATTCTAGAATGAACACATCCAATTTCAATGCCAAATTCAAAGTAACAGACAAAAAATTTAAAAATCCATTTGGAATTTAAATTTTAGTTGAGAATTTAATTACGATCCATGTTCAAATAAGTCACTTTGAGATATAATTTTTCATTTAATATTTTATAATTTTAAACAAATAAATATACGATATTCATCTCCTTGTGGAGGAGAACGAGTTTAAACTCAGTCCCAGTAATTTTAAAGTGTGAGTTTCACTTTTATTTAAATTTTAAGTTGCTCAAATAAATTTATTTAAATTCCAATAGTGACCAGGGTAGCCAACCTAACCCGCATGGCCCGAACAATATATTTTCTTCCGGCATCATCAGTTAGTTATTAAACACAACATTTAGCTAATTGACAAAAATTAAAAACTGCATTTATTCTTTTGTCCTATTTACGATGGGCTAAATATTTTTCATAAAAAGTGATATCCTCCATTCCAATTGCGGGACCCACATTCTTTTCAAGTAGGGTCTCGTCACATCCTGATAATAGACTACACTAGAAGACTATAATAAGCTACTTCACCTTGCACAAGTCGGTCACCGTGAAGGCCAAAAATCTGGACCCCACCCGAAGAGCATTCACTTTCTCAACGTCCAACGGGATTCAAGATCTCGGAGAACACAGTCTCCGACTTCAATCTCTCACTGCTGACCGTTGATCTTGACATGTTTTCGACTGACGCAGTAAATACTTCATCATCATCGGTGGTCGTTGCCTCTCCATGTAGAAGAGGAACAGAGGGACTGGCCAACGCCGCCGGGAGCAACCAACCACCACCGTGAGCCATCTTCTCAGCAGCCTCTTGAAGTTGCAGAGCAAATTCAAGGCCCCACACAACATCATTCATTCCTGGACGATCGATCCCATTATCACGCAAGCAACTTTCACCTACTTCGCCAAACTTCCTCAAACACTCTGGCGCAATCTCACCCTTTAGATTAGTATCAATAATCCGATCAAGGGTCCCTTTTCTATAAGAATTTCGGGCCCACTCAGCCAAACTCATGTGCTCCTTGGGAAATTTTGGAATTACAGCTGGTCTACCACACAAAACCTCAAATAAAACAACCCCAAATGAGTACACATCAGATTTTTCTGTCAATTGTTGTCGTTTATAATATTCTGGATCAATATACCCGAAACTACCCTTCACCACTGTACTAACATGGCTATGACCCACATCCTTGGGACCCAATTTGGATAACCCGAAATCAGAGACCTTAGCTACCCATTTCTCATCCAATAAAATGTTGGTGGATTTCACATCACGGTGAATGATTGTGCGTGTTGCACCTGTGTGGAGATAATGCAGTCCCCTTGCTGCACCAATGCAAATCTGAAGGCGTTGCTTCCACGGAAGGTGTTGTTTCTTCGATTTGTAAAGATGATCACGAAGGGTTCCATGGGCCATATAATCATACACCAAAATCATCTCACGGTTGTCATTGCAATAACCGATCAACGACACCAAATGGAGGTGGCGTAACTTTGATAGCATACCGATCTCTGTTTGGAACTCGCGGATCCCTTGATTTGATGATGGGTTCAATCGTTTGATCGCAACAGTGGTTGCACCGTTGTCGATGTGGCCCTTATACACGTTACCAAATCCCCCTGCCCCGATGACAAAATTGTCATCGAAGTTGCATGTAGCTGATGTGATCTCCTCAAGTGAAAAGCGTCTACATAGATCAGACGGTAGTGATGAACCGCTGGTTTTTGTGGACTTTGAACCGTCAGATAAGGGGACCCACGACGACTTGGGCTGTGTTGAGCCCAAGTCTTTCACTCTCCTCCGTCGTCGGACAATCAAGAAACCTAAGATAAAGACCAGAACAGACCCTCCTCCGACTACGCTACCGATAATAACCGGCAAAGTAGATGTTTTTTTATTGTTCTTCTTCTGCGGTGACAATGGGAATGGTCCTGGCGGTGGACTGAGTACAAGTTCAGGGTTTGCCCCGGCGAGACTGTCGTCTGTTCCACTCAATTTGAAGATTTCCAAACCATTCAATATAGCATCAGCGTACTGAGGTTTAAAGTCGAGCTCAGGGTACATAGCGAGCCACAAGTCTTGCTTGTTCCGGCAACCATCTGGGTCGGTGACCATGATGACGTATTCTTTGAACACCGGGATTCCAGTGCCACCACTCCAGTGGATAACATCTGCTCTTCTCTGTGCCGTTTGATTGTTGATGTATATTATAAAAACCCTTTGGTTCTTCAAGGCCACCTCCAATTGAATCTCGCAGAAATGGAGTCTGAGAAGATAATAAAACCCAGAATCAACAGGAAATCTCCATGTCAGATTGTATGTTAGACTTTGGTTGCCCATGGTCCTTGTGGTTGTGTAAACGATCTTCGGTGCAGTGTAAGGTGGTGTGTCCTTTGTATACTGGATTGGGACTTCCCTGTGAGGTGTAAACCCATAAGCTGCGTAGGTGTAAGCATCGTCCGAAAGCCATAAACGAAACATTCCGGTATCATCGGTTATTGAGACCTCATTACCGCCAACATTTAATCGATAGAGAGTCTCAAGAGCAGAGGTGTTATCAATATTGAATGATATTTGGTTCGGGACTAGTGGGATTTGATAATCACTGCCGCGAATGTAGAGATTTTCCGGCATTGAAACGACTTCAATGCCATTAACGAAGGCGTAAGAGTTTGGAGACGGCGAAAAGGTTATGTTCAGTTTCTGGTTGTTCCTAACGTTGACGATGAATTCCTTTCTTAGGGAAGCAACTGCGGGTTTCATGGCAGAGACAGTGAGAAAGGCACTGAAGTTGCTTAAGAGGGTGTAGCCGCCGGAGGTGACAGAGAAGAAAGAGTTGGCTATGTCGAGGTCAGAGTAATTAACTGGGTAGAAATAGAGACGAATGAATTTTGGTCCGACGGTGATGGGGAAGGTGTAGGTGAATTCAGAGCGAAAGATCCGAGCAGTCATGTAGGGGACTTGATTGACAGAAGTTTTTTGCTCGGATGCTTTATATTCCAAAGAAGTTATTGAAATGTTTGACGGCGAGAATTTGGAGCGGGCATCTCCCTCCCAGGTTCGGCCGTCGGCATCGTTAGAACTAGAAGATAAACCACAGTTGAGGAGAAAGTAGTCGCTTGGACTGTAAGGTGGCGCGTTGGCGGTGTCGCTGATGGCAGCGGCGGCAGTGGTGATGGAGAAGAGGAGATAGAGAAAGAAGGAGATGTGTAGAGTTATGGTGTACATGGGAGGTATGAGCTTTGAAAGATATGGTGTATGATGGTGGTGAGTCTGGTGATCGATGATGAAGCTGAAGGGTAATGGTGATGAAGAAGTAGAGGTTATGTATAGAAGAAAAGTACAGGTAGCACGGGTAGAAGACGGCGTGAACTTGGAAGTCTTTGGTTTTGGATTGATTCCTGGGCGGCTATAACGCGTTCTCAAGTCAGCTTCGTACTTCTCTCCCCAAGGCCTACTTTTCCAATTCATCAATGATATTTGGGAGAATTACACTAGGGCTCACTATATTTATTGCCTAATCACTCAAATTTTTTAATATTTAAAATATTATACGAGTAATGTTATTAAAATATAATTTATAAACATAATTTAAAGATATAATGAATTATCACTAATAATATGATAATAAATTCATTAATGCTACAATAAGATCTATCATTAAATATATTTTACTATCATTTCATTGGTGACAACTAATTATATTTCTAAATTATGTCCTAATAGCATTAGTAATATTATATACAGACCCTTCAAAGTTTATACGCGAATAACACTTAAATTCCTGTTGTCTAGTATATCTGTTAGTAAATTACAACAACACTCACTGAAGTTTGTAGATATGTAATATTTAGACCCCTCAATTTTAAAAATTATAATTAAACTAAAAAAACTTCAATCAAAGATAGAATATCAAATATTTTAAATTTATAACCAAAATTTTTATTCTATTATGACACTTATTAAAATAAGATTAAAAATAAAAATCAATTTTTTCTTAAAAAATCATAATTACTATATAATTATTCTATCTATTAGAATTTAATTTGGTCATTTAAACGTCCAAATTAAATTATCAGACTACCCCAATTAAAGTTAGAATATATTGCTTTCATTACAGATTGACTCCTATTTTATTTTTTAGTTTTATTCTAGTAGATAATATAATTGTACACTAAATAAGATTTTTTAAGAAAAAATTAAATTTTTATTTTTATAAATGACATAATATAACATAATTTTTTTGTCCTATTATGAATGACTTAGAACCCTTGTTTGATTTTTTAATTTTATTCCAATAGATAATATAATTATATACTAATTACGATTTTTTTAAAAATTGACTTTTTATTTTTAATTTATTTCAGTAAATAATACAGTAGAACATGAATTTTGGTTATAAAATTTAAAATTTTTGATATTTTATCTTTAATTGAAATATTTTTGGTATAAGTATAACATTTTAAATTTGAGGGATCTAAATATTATACACCTACAAATTTTAGAAAGTATATGTGTAATTTACTAACAAATATATTAATAGACAACAAGAGTTTAAATGTTATGGCATATAAATCAGGGGATTTATATGTAATATTTTAAATTTCAGGAGATCTGAGAGATTAAATGATAAATTTTAGAGAGTCCATGATATTTTAATGGGAGTTCAAGTGAGCCACTTTTAGACAATTTCTATTGAATTTGAGAAATATTATTTAGACTTAAAAAATTAATATAATTTATTGATATAATGATGTATTCGTCGTAGAGTTTCAAAATAAAATTTAAAAGTTGTGGTCACAATAACATTATTAAACTATGTCATTATCACATTATTGGTCAACAAATTAGGTTAATTTTCTAAATGACAATAGTATTACTAATTGAGTTCAACTCAAAAGTTAATTTAAGAATAATGTTATTGAGATTTAAAAATTTGGACTTAATTTGTTACCCTAATAACGTGACTTAATTTTAACCGTTAGATTAACACCAAGTTCTAATATTTAATGAGATCTACAGTTAACTCAATGATTATAGTGAATTAAATCAATAAAATAGATCAAGAAATTACGTCTCACTAACATTCTCGAGACTCTATCGTACTGGTTGTTCTCTCAGGGGTTAATAAATCCAAGGGATTTGATTACTATTGCAAAAAAAATATTCAAGGTTGATAAGCAATTGTCTCTCAAAATAAAACAAATTTCGTACTTGAAGATACGTCACTTTAATTTTCAAGATACTAGCTAACACAATTTTGTGTTTATACTTGAACTGAACAAAAAAAACTAATGTAACAATATGCACAGAGAAAGAGATAAAAAAAAAAACTTTGAATACTGAATTCATAATTATGATGGATTGAAAATAGTTTAAACACAGTTTATTTATAGACTCTTAGTGGTTGTTCAGATTGCCTGAGAAGGCATGTGATATTACAGTTCGAATTGAAGAGACACATTCTTTTAAACTAAACGGACAAAAGACACATTTGGAATTCTAGAATGAACACATCCAATGTCAATGCCAAATTCAAAGTAATAGACAAAAAATTTAAAAATGCATTTGGAATTTAAATTTTAGTTGAAAATTTAATTACGATCCATGTTCAAATAAGTCACTTTAAGATATAATTTTTCATTCAATATTTTATAATTTTAAACAAATAAATATACGATATTCATCTCCTTGTGGAGGAGAACGAGTTTAAACTCAGTCCTAGTAATTTTAAAGTGTGAGTTTCACTTTTATTTAAATTTTAAGTTGCTCAAATAAATTTATTTAAATTCCAATAGTGACCAGGGTAGCCAACCTAACCCGCATGGCCCGAACAATATATTTTCTTCCGGCATCATCAGTTAGTTATTAAACACAACATTTAGCTAATTGACAAAAATTAAAAACTGCATTTATTCTTTTGTCCTATTTACGATGGGCTAAATATTTTTCATAAAAAGTGATATCCTCCATTCCAATTGCGGGACCCACATTCTTTTCAAGTAGGGTCTCGTCACATCCTGATAATAGACTACACTAGAAGACTATAATAAGCTACTTCACTTTTTAGAAGTGAGTCAACGAGAAGGCCAAAAATCTGAACCCCACGGAGGACCCACCAAAAGAACATTCACCTTCTCAACGTCCAGCGAGATTCATGATTTCAGAGAACACAGTCTCCGACTACAATCCCTCATTGCTGACCGTTGATCTTGACACGTTTTCAACTGACCTTGTAAATACTTCATCATCATCGGTGGTCGTTGCCTCTCCATGTGGAAGAGGAACAGAGGGACTGGCCAACGCCGCCGGGAGCAACCCACCATCTCCGTGAGCTATCTTCTCAGCAGCCTCTTGAAGTTGCAGAGCAAACTCAAGGCCCCACACAACATCATTCATTCCTGGACGATCGATCCCATTATCACGAAAGCAACTATCACCTACTTCGCCAAACATCCTCAAACACTCTGGCGCAATCTCACCCTTTAGATTAGGATCAACAATCCGATCAAGGGTCCCTTTTCTATAAGAATTTTGGCCCACTCAGCCAAACTCACTTGCTCCTTCGAAAAATTTGGAACTATAGCTGGTCTAGCACATAAAACCTCAAATAAAACAATCCCAAATGAGTACACGTCAGATTTTTTTATCGTGTATAATATTCTAGATCAACATACCCGAAACTATCCTTCACCAATATACTAACGTGGCTATGACCCACATCCTTGGGACTCAGTTTGAATAACCCGAAATCAAAAATCTTAACCCCCATTTCTCATCAAATAAAATTAAAATGTTGGTGGACTTCGCATACATCACGGTGAATGATTGTGCGTTTCGCACTTGTGTGGAGATAATGTAGTCCCCTTGCTGCGCCAATGCAAATCTGAAGGCATTGTTTTCACGGAAGAGGTTGTTTCTTTTATTTGTAAAGATGATCACGGAGGGTACCATTGGCCATATAATCATACACTAAGATCATCTTACGGTTGTCCTTACAATAACCGATCAACGACACCAGATGGAGGTAGCGTAACTTCGATAGCATACCGATCTCTGTTTGGAACTCACGGGCCCCTTGATTTGGTGATTGGTTCAATCGTTTGATCGCAATGGTGGTTGCACCGTTGTCGATGTGGCCTTTATATACATTACCAAATCCTCCTGCCAAGTTGCATGCAGCAGATGTGATCTCCTCAAGTGAAAAGCGTCTACATAGATCACACGATAGTGATGAACCGCTGGTTTTTGTGGACTTTGAACCGTCAGATAAGGGGACCCACGACGACTTGGGCTGTGTTGAGCCCAAGTCTTTCACTCTCATCCGTCGTCGGAAAATCAAGAAACCCAAGATCAAGACTAGAACAGACCCTCCTCCGACTACGCTGCTGATAATGACCGGCAACCTAGGTGCTTTTTTATTGTTCTTCTTCTGCGGTGACAAGGTGAATGGTCCCGGCGGTGGACTGAGTACAAGCTCAGGGTTTGCCCCTGCCAGACTATCGTCTGTTCTATTCAATTTGAAGATTTCTAAACCATTCAATATAGCATCACCGTACTCGGGTCTAGAGTCGAGCTTAGGGTACATAGCGAGCCACAAGTCTTGCTTGTTCCGGCAACCATCTGGGTCGGTGACCATGATGACGTATTCTTTGAACACCGGGATTCCAGTGCCACCACTCCAGTGGATAACATCTGCTCTTCTCTGTGCCGTTTGATTGTTGATGTATATTATAAAAACCCTTTGGTTCTTCAAGGTCACCTCCAATTGAATCTCGCAGAAATGGAGTCTGAGAAGATAATAAAACCCAGAATCAACAGGAAATCTCCATGTCAGATTGTATGTTAGACTTTGGTTGCCCATGGTCCTTGTGGTTGTGTAAACGATCTTCGGTGCAGTGTAAGGTGGTGTGTCCTTTGTATACTGGATTGGGACTTCCCTGTGAGGTGTAAACCCATAAGCTGCGTAGGTGTAAGCATCGTCCGAAAGCCATAAACGAAACATTCCGGTATCATCGGTTATTGAGACCTCATTACCGCCAACATTTAATCGATAGAGAGTCTCAAGAGCAGAGGTGTTATCAATATGAATGATATTTGGTTCGGGACTAGTGGGATTTGATAATCACTGCCGCGAATGTAGAGATTTTCCGGCATTGAAACGACTTCAATGCCATTAACGAAGGCGTAAGAGTTCAGAGACGGCAAAAAGGTTATGTCCGGTATCTGGTTGCTCCTAACGTTGACGATGAATTCCTTTCTTAGGGAAGCAACTGCGGGTTTCATGGCAGAGACGGTGAGAAAGGCACTTGAGACATTTTCAAGTACTCTAAGATGAAGATACGTGTTCTT
The DNA here is from genome assembly GCA_963454935.2 of Ilex paraguariensis. NCBI lineage: Eukaryota > Viridiplantae > Streptophyta > Magnoliopsida > Aquifoliales > Aquifoliaceae > Ilex > Ilex paraguariensis. Next base: position 27,526 of record CAUOFW020000912.1, read on the forward strand.
AGTATCAGTAAATTTTTTTCTATAAATGCGACACGTATCCGTCGGATCACAAGTTCCTATTTCCCGAGATATTGTTGATAGGGATCAATGACATTCAGTACGTTACATACCGACACGTATCCCTCGGGTCGGATAGGGTACGTCGGTCCCTACATGTACCATTCTCCTCTTGGTATCGAGATGTACCCGTTCAGGATGACGTTCTCTACTCCTACAGAGGCTATTGATGTATAGGTCATTAGCCTAGGTTAGGCTAGGTTAGCCATCATGACCTCGTCTTACACAATTGGTGTTAGAAAGCATAAGATGGCAGATGACACAACCAATGAGAAATAGACGCGTGACATATTGTGTCATATCAGAGACAAAAAAGATCGGATGACCTTGTTGATACACGACTTGAGAAAACAAGCATTTAATTACATCATTCCCTTGATGAGACAACATTTAATGCGGTAAGGCTCGGAAGTGAAAGGTAATAAATGTCCCTAAGGCCGGATATTTATTACATCCTTACCGAGAGGAGCTCATTAAACAGTCGGCAGGCCGATGACACAGCCTTAATTGCTCAGGATCCCAAGCAGTTAAAAGAAAAGACATTCCTCATAGGAATCAGTGCGCATGTTGCCCGTATCTAATGATCACCTACTGACAGCAATCATGAGTATTTGAGGTATAAATACTCCTCACAAAAGGCAGAATAGGGAGAGGTGAAACATTTTCTCAAACATATACTCAGTATTTTCTTTTTCCTCTCCCTCAAAAATTGACTTAATCGTCGGAGGGGATACGCTGAAAAACACTCCAGCGCCCTTTTAACTTTTTTTTTTTTGTTTCAGGAACCTTCCTCAGCCTTACTGGATCGTTCTGTTGATCCACGAAGGTCTCCCATTATCGTTCTAGATTAACACCGAACCTCACAGGCTGTTCCAAGCAGTAGAGTTGACCACTCGATTGATTCACTCGAGTTCACAAAGGGAGAGATCTGTTCTCGTATTTATATTGTGTAAGATCCAGCACGCACAGCACTGAGGTTGCTTAAGAGGGTCTAGCCGTCGGAGGTGACGGCGAAGAAAGAGTTGGCTATGTCCAGGTTAGAGTAATTAATTGGGTAGAAATAGAGACGAATGAATTTTGGATGGGCGGAGATTGGGAAGGTGTAGGTAAATGGAGAGGGAAAGATACGAGCAGTCATGTAGGGGACTTGATTGACAGAAGGGTCTTGCTTGGATACTGTAGATTCGGAAGATGTGTTTGAAATGTTTGACGGCGAGAATTTGGAGCGGGCATCTCCGCTCCAGGTCCGGCCGTCGGCATCGTTCAAACTAGAAGATGAACCATAGTCGAGGAAAAAGTAGTCGCTTGGAATGTAAGGTGGCGCGTTGGCAGTGTCGCCGATGACAGCGGTGACGGCGGTGGTGTTAGAGAAGAGGACGTAGAGAAAGAAGGAGATGTGCAGAGTTATGGTGAACATGGGTGGTACGAGCTTCGAAAGATATGGTGTATGATGGTGGTGAGTCTGGTGACTGATGATGAAAAATATCATTAAATACTTGTAGTAGAAGACTCCATGAACTTGCGAAGTCTTTGGTTTTGGATTGATTCTTGGGCGGCAATAACCCGTTCCCAAGTCAGCATTCATATTTTTTTCCACAAGGCCTGCTTTTCAAATTCATCAATGATATTTTTATGGGAGTTCAAATGAGCCACTTTTAGATAATTTATAAAATTCAACTAATGTTAATCAGATTTAAAAAATTGATATAATTTATTAATATAATAATATATACGTCATGGAGTCTCAATCAAAAAATTAAAAAGTTGTAATCACAATAACTCTATTAAACCATGTTATTGTCATATCATCAGGTCAATAAATAAGTTAATTTTCTAAATAACAATGGTATTACTAATTGAGTTCAATTCAAAAGTTAGTTTAAGAGTAATGTTATTGAAATTTAAAAATTTAACTCAATTTGTTAACCTAATAATGTGATTTCATTGTAATCGTTTGGTTACTAACATATTTTAATGTTGAATAAGATTCATAATCAACCCAACGATTATAGTGAATTAAGTCGGTAAAATAAGTCAATAAACTAGGTCTCACTAACATTCTCGAGAGACTATCCCAATGGTTGCTCTTTACGAGGTTAATAAATCTAAGGGATTTCATTACTATAGCGAAAAAAAAAATTATAAATGTGATAAAAACATCTATAAATATAACAAAACATCCACAAATATCGTAAATTTTTTTGTATAAAAAAATTGGTAAAATAATTACTACAAATGTAATAAAAACACTCACAAAAATGCTAAATCACATGCAAAAATGATAAATTTTTTAGTCATAAAATAATCCAAAAAAGTTATAAAAACACCAATTAAAATGATAAAATAACCCACAAAAATTATAAAAATATCTAATACAATGGTAAAAGTTAGACGTACAATAACAAAATTATTTTTTTTGGTACCGTAATCAAATCAAAATCTAAGATAAAGGAAAAGAGAAATGAAGGGATGCCCCTCTGGCTTCTTTCTCCTGTTGAACTACTTTGTTCCGGTCACCAGGAAAGATACCATAAGTGCTCAATAAGGGAGGGAGTTTGCACTGCCGTGTGAAATCCTCTGGTCAAAGTTTAATGTTTGGCACACCACTACGAGAATGATATAAGATAGATCGCACTGCTCAAAGTATTAAAATGTGGATGAGAAATGAATGGCCATCAATAAACTCGTAGTGGCATGAAATTTTCAAATAGATCCTAAAAAATTTTTAAATTGTAGTAGGGACAACTGTCCCATTCTAGATTCGTCCCTACAAGATTCATTTGTATTATGTATGATGATACTAAAAATTAGTTAAATCTAAGATCAGACTAGAAGTAGATTAGGAACTTACCCCCCTAATAGGGGGCCCACATGACAATGCCGAACTCGAGCAATTCAACTTAGACATCTCAATCCCAATTCAGATCTTCGAGTTCAAATCTCATCACAGGTCTTCAAGGTCAATAACCATTGCCGACGTGACCCCCCATGCACACTACGACAACAACATCTCACACTTTTTAGAAGATCACATCTCACCCCAAGAATACAGCTTCTATCAGCTAAAAATCCCACCTTATGAGTCACAACAACCCCAAAGGTATTACGATCACGATCGTTACACAAGGATTACGATGATTACGCAGAAATCATGTGGAGAACACTATAAATACGGATCAATCCCACGTTTTGTAGCCAAGCCTAAGAGTTTACTTTCTACAAAAACCTTGCAATCTTCTTCAAATAATAACAAACTCTCTCAGGAGCATAATACTCCATTAGAGTGAAATAACTAAACTTTTGAGCCGATGAACCACTATAAATATCATGTCTATCAAGTTTCACTGATTGTTATTGTCTATGTGATTGACTGTTCAACACTACGAGCCTAGTAGCTCTAACTGGATGTCCCAATGAATCCCCATAGTCGTTCTTCACGAATTTCAAGTCCATTTTCCTTTTTTTGAATCTCGAACTCAGCCACTCAATCACGTAAACCACACCATCAATGTGATTCGCTTTTAAATTTACAAAGAATGATCTACAATTAATAGAAATTGAAAAAAACTATGAGAATACAAATCCTATTTAAATGAGTGAATTCCGGTAATTTTGAACAGTTACTATATTTAACGAAAAAGAATAAAAAATATGATTTGACCCAAATAGTATTGGAGGTTAGCATGGTTTGATGTTTGATAGAGAAAGTGTTTGATGGTAGTGAGTGGTGAGAACTCAAGGGGAACAAAGGTAATCGTAGAAGACTGCGTGGACTTAGAAATCTTTGGATTGTGATTAATTTATATATGTTGAATGCCACTTAAATTTATAATTAACGGTTTATGATTCAAAAAATTGACGAAAAATATAAGAGAGTTAAAGTGAGCGGATACTGGATAATTTCGGGTTATTAAATTATATAAGGAGAAAGAAAAACAGAGTGGTTAGGCTACTATGGTCTTTAACCCAACACGTGTTTGACGTAGGTTTTGCTTTAGCTAGGCTTGTTAAATGATTTGTGTAGTTCAAGTCCGCCTCAATTTTAACTTATTAATATCATTAAATAAACCGAATTTTTATCAAAATTTTAAACTCTTTTAAAAAACAAATCGAATTTGAGTAACATGTATCTCAAAAAATTCAGCTCGACTCAAATAGGTTGCTTATCTATAAAAGATTCTTATTTTACTACCAAGCAAACTCTATTCGAAATGTGGACACCCCCAAAACTATCCACTAATAACTCCAGGCTCTATGCATTCTCTTTCCTTCTGTCTTTGCTAATAGATTTTTTAAAGAACTAAACTTTATGGTTGATTAAATATATTTTGAAAGATGTTTAAAACAACATGAGGATTAATTACTATGTTCTACAGTAAATTTTTTTGCTGAAAAGTTGGGCTCGATTTGGAAACTAATATATACTTGAAAACTCATACTGGGTTGAGCTCGAGCTCTACTTCTAACCGAGCTATGAATTCAGTAATACTTGATGGTGTAAAAATCAAGAAGAGTGAGGGAGAATAGTTGAACGAGCTCTTGATGAGGTGTGTTAGACATGTAATGCAAAGTGAGTTAGAATGTATAAGAAATTAAGTGGTTCACCCATGTGAAGATATGAGTTAATCTACTATAATAGAGGTTCTTATTCATTAGTATTGTTTAAGGAAAAACAATATTAAAGACTAGGGTTTCTTGCTTATGAGTGTTGGCCCAAGGTAACAAATATGCATGCCTTTTCTACAAAATAATGGTGTAATCCTAACAAACTTGTCAAAGAATATTTGGCCATTAGAGGATTTCCTCCTAAATGTGACATGGCTTTTTAGAAAAGTTATGTGATTTTCTAAATGATGTGACTTCTTGTCTAAGATAGGCTTTGCGGGTGAGAGTACTTTTTAATCACTAGTAGTAAAATCTAAATCTACTAAGTATATTGTTATATGCTAACTATTTAATAAAAATAGAATTTTAATAACTAGAAACTGAAACAATGCACTTAGAGTCTGAGAAGATAATAAAACCCAAAATCAACAGGAAATCTCCATGTCAGTTTGTACTTTTGACTGTCGTTGCCCATGGTCCTTGTGGTTGTGTAAACGATCTTCGGTGCAGTGTAAGGTAGTGTCTCCTGTGTATATCGGATTGGTACTTCCCTGTGAGGTGGAAACCCATGAGCTGTGTAGGTGTAATCGTCGTCCGAAAGCCATAAACGAAACATTCCGGTATCATCGGTTATTGAGACCTCATTACCGCCAACATTTAATTGGTAGAGAATCTCAAGAGCAGAGCTGTTTTCAATGAAAAATTGTTGCTTCTGGCTCACTAGTGGGATTTGATAATCACTGCCGCGAATGTAGAGATTTTCCGGCATTAAAACGACTTCAATGCCATTAACGAAGGCGTGAGATTTCGGAGACGGCAAAAAGGTTATGTTCAGTCTCTGGTTGTTCCTAACGTTGACGATGAATTCCTTTCTTAGGGAAGCAACTGCGGGTTTCATGGCAGAGACATTGAGAAAGGCACTGAAGTTGCTAAAGAGGGTGTATCCACCGGAGGTGACAGAGAAGAAAGAGTTGGCTATGTCCAGGTCAGAGTAATTAACTGGGTAGAAATAGAGACCAATGAATTTTGGTCCGGCGGAGACTGGGAAGGTGTAGGTGAATTGAGAGTGAAAGATACGAGCAGCCATGTAGGGGACTTGATTGGCAGAAGGGTTTTGCTCGGATGCTGTAGATTCCAAAGATGTGCTTAGCCAGAATTTGGGGGGTGCATCTCCGTCTCAGGTGCAGCCGTCGGTATAGTTAGAACTAGAAGATGAACCACAGTTGAGGAGAAAGTAGTTGCTTGGAATGTAAGGTGGCGAGTTGGCGGTGTCGCCGATGGCAGTGGCGGTGGTGGAGAAGAGGAGGTAGAGAAATAAGGAGATGTGTAGAGTTATGGTGGACATGGATGGTATGAGCTTTGAAAGATATGGTGTATGATGGTGGTGAGAGGTGATGTGACAGAAGAAAAGTACAGGTAGCTAGTACTGCTAGAAGACTGCATGGACTTGGAAGACTTTGGTTTTGGATTGATTCTTGGGCGGCTGTAACAGGTTCCCAAGTCAACCTCATATTTTTTACCACAAGGCCTATTTTTCAAATTAGTAATGTTCGTAAATTTAAAAATTAGATTTGATAATATTAATTATTTTATAGATAATAAATTTTAATAAATACTAAAATTTATAGTAAAATTAATAATTAAGATTATCAAGTCTAGCGTTTAAATCTACTTTTTAAGTCCATGTAACATTGCTCTTTCAAATTTGTCAATGATATTTGGGAGAATTATAATAAGGCTTTCTAAAGTTTGTCATTTAATCACTCAAATTTTTTAACATTTAAAATGTTATACATAGTTTGTTAAAGTTTTTACTAGCGTAACACTTTGATCTCTATCATCAATATCAGTTAATAAATTGCAACCAAACCCCCTAAAATTTGTAAATGTGTAATACTTAGACTTCTCAAATTTAAAATGTTATACTTAAATCAAAAATACTTCAATCAAAGATAAAATATCAAATATCAAATATTTTAAATTTTACAACTAAAATTTTTGTTTATTAGAACATTTATTGAAATAAAATTAAAATTAAAAATATTTTTTTCTTAAAAATCATAATTGTTATATAATTATAATATCTATTGGAATTTAGTTTGGTCGTTTTAACGACCAAATTAAACTATCAGATTACCTCAATTAATGTTAGAATATATTATTTTTATTATAGTTTGACCCTATGTTTGATTTTTTTTAGTTTTATTGCTGTAGATAGTATAATTGTACATTAAACACGATTTTTTATGAAAAAATTAAATTTTATTTTTATTTTTATTTTAATAAAAGACATAATAGAATATAAATTTTGGTTATAAAATTCAAGTTCTATTATGAATAACTTAGATCCTTGTTTAATTTTTTAATTTTATATCAACAAATAGTATAATTGTATATTAATTATAATTTTTTAAAATAATTTGACTTTTTATTTTTGATTTTATTTGAATAAATGATACAATATAACATGAATTTTAGTTGTAAATTTAAAATATTTGATATTCTATCTTTAATTGGAGTATTTTTGATCTAAGTATAATATTTTAAACATAAAGGATCTGTGTATTATATGTTTACAAACTTTAGGGAGTCTGAGTGTAATTTGCTAACGGATATATTAACAGATATTTGACGAGAAAGGTCTAAGTGTTACGTGCGTACAAACTTTAGAGGTCTATGTGTAATATTTTAAATATCAGAGAATTTGAATGATTAAGTGACAAATTTCAAGAGATAAGAATGTAATTCTTCTATGATATTTTTATGGGAGTTCAAGTCAGCCACTTTTAGAAAAATTTATTGAATTCGACTAATGTTATTTAGACTTATAAAAGGTGGATTGGAAATTAATTACGTGTGTTAAATTGTATGATATTTACTTACTAGCAATACCCTGTAACTAAATTTACTATCCACTGAACTATGAAACTGTGCATGTATTAGAATGTCTATATAATGCACCCGTGTGTGTGTATGTGTGTGCAAATGCGTGTTGTGGAGTGTGTGTATGTGCGTGTAGGTGTGCGTTGTGGAATATGTGTTAAATTTGTGAAATTTGAGGGAAAAAGGATGTATTGGGTGTGTGAAATTTTGGGAGAAAACTTTATCTCCTTAAATTCAAATACCTTATGAATTTATTATATAGATATATCTGTTAATATATGTATATATTAATTTTATATATAGATATATGATAATAAAATATATATTTATACTTTTTCTATTCTTGCACTTTTTAATTCTACCAAACACAATTGAGAAAATGAATGACTCATCATTTGAAGGATAAAAAATGTATCACTTCCACTTTTATCCAATCATTTTTTCATTCCATGGCCAACTCAACTCATAGGCAGCTAAATTGCTTGCTTGACGCCCCAAATTTTAGAGGGCCTCATAAATATTTATCCCTTTAGTATAGTGAATCTAATTTTTTATTTTTTTAAATTTTAAATATGTTTGAAAATTTTAAGGTCCAAATTTAATTAGTTTAATTCAATATCTAATTTTGTTAGGTCTAAAATTACTCTCTACTTAATTAAGCATAAATTTTAGAGGACCTCTATAAAATTTACCACTTTAGTATAATATGCTTTTTTTATATTTATTTTTTGTATTTTACATATGATTAAAATTTTTAGAGCCTAAATTTTAATAGTTCAAATCAATATCTAATTTTTTTAGATCCAAAATTACTATTTTGTGTGAGCTTTAATTTAAGTTTTTCTAACTCTGCTGGGTGTGTTGCTAGTTGCATTCCACTCACTCACTCACATAGAAAATTTATATACATTATTTCTTATGATGAAAATCAATAAAATTAGTTCATTTTTTGTCTTAATATAAATTTTCAATACAAATAATTTGTGCTTTAATTGTCTTTGTTATCAAAGTTTTGTACTTCATGCGTCCACATTACTCATGGAAAAAAAATAATTTTTTGTTATCTTAAAATTATTATTTGTTCACATATTTTATTATTCAATTACTTATTAAAAATTTAAATTAATAAAAAAAAATTTGTGATCAAGTGAGAGCGAATGAATTAACTATTAAAAAAATTAATGTCAAAACTTGAATATAAAAACTTGATCAATATTTTTATATTTCAAAAAATAAATAAAAGTAATTTTTAAGAAACAAAAAATTTATAATAATTAAAAATATAATATATTAATAGACAAAATATTAATGAGCTATCATACGAAATTTTTGTCTAAAACCCCACTTTACCTTGGGCTGCCCAGCCTTGTTTCATCAAGCGCACTTATAAACTTGGATTAATCAGACCACAAAATAAAGAGAGGAACAAAAACTGATTTTTCCTTTACTCCCTTAAACACTTATTACAAGAAATTTTGAAAGCTCCAGGCCAACGTACATATTACCTTCAACGTGCATGCTCATCAAAGACCGTCTTTATTCTTTAAGGAAATTTAATTGTGGGTACAACTTGAAGAATTTATTTGATTTTAAGTACACAACTCAGACTTTTAATCCATTAAGTCTTCCTATGTCTAAAATTTCGGTCAATAAGAAGACATTCCAGTTTTTTTTTGGTTTACCAAACTATCCCGAACTTATTTCATGCATAAATAGTTTCCTTTTCTTCAAATATGTAATTCTTATATAAGAGATTTTCAAACTTTTGTGATTCCAAAAACCGTTTGAATTTTGAAACTTATTTCTCAAAAATTCTGTCATTAACAGTCCAACTTCATATTATTCAACTATTGACATTTTGCGAAATAGAAGCCAGAATTGTGTTTTATTCGGCCATTATTTATTTTTTTTCGAACCAGAAACTAGGTTTTTTCAAAAATTCTGTCATTAACAACCGAGTTTCATATTATTTAGTGATTGACATTTTGCGAACTAGAGATGTTGTGTGTTGTTCAGCCATTGTTGTTTCTTCATTATCAGGTGAGAAATTTTCATTTAATTACTTTTTTTTGTTGTTGTTGTTTGTTCTTAAGCTATAGAATTTCTTTTTCGAACCAACAACAAAATCTTCCTTCGTCAATCATATACAATTGTTCGAAGTTGTAATTGAATCAAATTGATGTTATCTTCTGCATAAAGACATTTTTTTTGGAAACAGGTTGTAATTGGAGTATATTTTCTTCAACTACCACTCACTGGAACTTTTTGTTCTATATTGTGCGTCATATTTATCCACATTCATGGTTCATTCACTTTGATTAATGTTTTACAAACCCTTCTGTTGAGATGTTTCAACGCCTTGTGCTGTCACTGGTTCCCTATGCTTGAGTTCATATTATTTTTAGAAGATAACCTTTTTTTTGCCATGTCTTAGGAAAAGTTATACTACTTGTATAATAATATGAAAACAAACAAGTGAATCTACACAAAACACAAAACACAAAAAAAAAAAAACTAGTATAATATAATGACAAAGGGTGGTACAATGTTTGCTTGTAATTATAGTGACCAAGCCATGAAATCAGTTTGTCACTCTATTTTGTCTCTCTATAACACAATCTAATGTTTGTTGTACTATGTAGTGGTCAAGCCATGAAATCAATTGTCACTCTATAGTGTCTCTATATGAACACAAAACAGTGTCTGTAATGGACAACCAATAAAATCAATTTTTTACTTTATAGTGTCTCTCTATTGTTTGTGTTTGATTGCAATGTGGTAGCCTTAAAGTGTAACAACAAAGAGTGAATCCACACATAACTCCCAAAAATTAAAGCTTGGAACTCAATTCTCAAATCTAGCCTAATAGTGTCACAACAAAGAGTGAATGAACATATAACGCCTAACAATGAAGATTGGTGCTCAAACCACAAAGCTAACCTAATTGTATTACACCACAGAGTGAATCCACCCTTAACACATAAACTATGAAAATTAGTACTCAATTCAATAAGTTATTGTGATAATGTGATAGAAAAGAGTGCATCCACACATAAATACAAAAAATTGAAAATTGGCACTCAATTCACAAAACTAGGGTAAAAGAGTGACAACAAAGAATGAATACACAATTGGAGAGACTTTGGGCGGTCCTACGGCCCCCAGATTGACACGTGTGAAGATGGATCCGTTGCAAAGGCCCGATAGGCGCCGAGGAGGTAAGTCGAAAGATAACGACTCGGAGAAGCCGAGTACAACAGTTGGCACCGCATTTAATACGACTTGACTACTTATTTATGGCGATATGAGTGATGGTGACCAGATATTAATGAGCACCTGCACATTAATTCAGAGTCTGAGCCTATTATCATGATGGCTAGGCATAGATGGCTAGTACATCGAATGTACACGTTCGGCTCCCCTGGAGGAACTGTTCCCTCGAGTATTCTATGCTTAGTTGCGGGTGTCAGACTCCAATCTGAGGGATGTGGGTACTCGGGGGCAGGCATAAATGCTCGGCATAAAGCTGAGCACTCGTCCTATCATCCTAGTGTCGAGTAGGAGAAGACTTGAGTGGCCAACACTCATTGTGCAGGAGGAGGTGTGTCAGACATTAAATGTCCATATGGGACTTGATTCCTTAGGCAATCATTGTTAATCCAGGTATAAATACCCCTCAGAAAAGTGAACAAAAGTACGCATTATTGAACCAAAAGTATTGGACATTCATTGAGTTTAAACCTCCGACCTTACACTGACTTAAGCTTTGGAGAGGATAAGTCGGGTGTTCACTTGACCCCCTTTTTCTGACCCTGTGGCTGTTGTAGGTTCACTAGGCTGAAGGTCGCTATCTCAAATTATTATATGAATTATCCTATGCAAATTGGTGCCATCTGTGGGAAATCGAGCGTCTTTGCCCATAGCGATCGTCTAATGGTGAACACTCGATCTCAGGGTGAAGGAGGAGCAAATGTGCGTGTGAGGAAAACAGAGGCTTTCTGGCTTCCAATGGTCCTAGAACCAGGCCCCTTGAGCCAGTCAGGTGAGGGGGAGCATTCCTCGCAACAAACCTTCCCTGTAGATCAAGGCCTTGGGGGGCACGACCTCTTGGCTCGTGATATCATTGAGATAGTGGAAAAGCGGATGGGCAAACGGATTAAGAAACTTAAGAAGGAGAACGCCAAGGTTCGGCAACGGCTTGACGATTTTGAGTAGTCGGCAAGTGCGAGCGGGCAGAGTCGCTAGCAGAAGGACCGGGGCCTCAGCGGAAACTACTCCTGGGATCCCAAGCAAAAGGCCCTCAAGAAAGGCTGGTTTAGGTGCTCATTCGAGGAGCGTAACCGTCAAAGCAGATGGTCGGCCCCCAAGGGAAAATCAGAATTTGGCCAAAAGGCGAGCCTGTCTCGGTGGGACCTCCACCGTGGGATACCAGAGATCACCAGGGCAGTCGAGTCCCAGGTAGAGTCCACACCCAGGGAGCAAAGAGAAGAGAGACCTTGAAGGGATCCTCGGGTGCACCTCGGCACACATTGCAAGCCTAAGCCTAAGGGTGATGGCGACGAAATAATTTCCTTGTTTGTTCGAGCTATCAGGGAGACCGAAATGCCAAAAAAATTTACCATCCCACGGTTCAAAATCTATGATGGAAGGACAGATCCCGAGGGTCATTTGCAGCAGTACAAGCAGTTGATATCCATCTACGACATCAATCAACGGGTGTTGTGCCAAGTTTTTCCCATGAGCTTGGGGGACATGGGCATGAAGTGGTACGAGAACTTGGCCCCTGAGAGCGTCAAATCCTGAAAATAGTTGGCGGAGCTCTTTATAGCTCGATTCATCACCAGCAGTAAGAAGTCGAAGGACATCGGCACCCTATTGACTCTTAGGCGAAAAGGAGGGGAGTCCCTTTGGCAATACGCTATCTAGTACTGGAAGGAGGTTAACGAGGTGGAAGCGTGTTCAGAGGCAATGGTTGTAGTATCATTTAGGCTAGGGTTATCCCGGGATACCGATGTATACAAATCACTGACCAAGAAGGCTCTAGGGGACATGAAAGACTTGATGGCCCGGATCGACAAGTACGCCCGAGTGGAGGAAGAATCTAGCATGCCTGAGAATAGAGTCCCAATGTCGAGGAAAAGAGAAAAAGAACAACCAACCCGAAGGGGGGCACCTGTTCCACCCCCAATCACTTGTCCTTCCAGGGGATGAACATGGTCTTTAAGGAGCCCATTTACAAGATGCTGCACAAGATAAAAGACAAATCCTACTTTAAATGGCCCCCCAAGATGCAAGAAGACCCGTCGATGAAAGATTCAACTTCCCGTTGTTCCTATCATAAGGATATAGGCCATTTGATGGAGGGTTGCAGGGTATATAAATCCTTCCTCGGGCAGTTGGTATGAGATTGACATCTTGGGAAATTCTTCGATAGAGGGGCTCTCAGGGGATCGGCAAGGAAAGGAACTGAGGCGTCTGTTGAGGTGGCACCCGTGATTAATGTCTTACATGCCTACACTGTGGGAAGGCCGACATATAATTCCCTCTGTGCCGAGTTGCAATAGGTCTCTCAAGCAGTAAGGGTGGAAGAAAGGGTTGAAGAGCGACCCCCAAAAGCCACGATACAGCGCCGAGTTTATTCAATTTTTTGATGCTGACCTGGGCGGGATAGTCCTCCCCCATGAAAATGCATTGGTGATCACTTTGCGGGTCGATAAATTTGATGTCAAAAGAATCTTGGTAGACTCAGGCAATTCTTCCGAGGTGATGTATGACCATCTCTTCTGCAAAATGGTGTTTTTACAAGGAGATATGGAACCTATAAAGACCCCCCTCATAGGCTTCAATGGTTCTAGTGCCCTCCCCCTTGGGAAGATCACTCTTATGGTACGTGCAGGGATTATCTGTATCCCAGTTGAATTCGTAGTGATAAACTCTGACTCCCTATACAATGTCATTATGGGTAGGGCATGGTTGTATGCGATGAAGGCGGTTCACTCGTCCTATCATCAATAGATCATGTTCCCTACACCGCAGGGAATAATAAAAATTCATGCTGATCAAGCGTCGGCGAAAAGCTGTTTCTATGCCGTAGTGAAGACTGGAGTAAGCGACCTAAGTCAAGAGCGTGATCCTAAAGCGGTGGTTGCCAAATAGCAATCACAGTTCAATCGGCCAGGAGTGGATGAGCCCATTACGAAACCAGTTGACCGGTCTATTGAGGCCTTGGTTAAAGTTCTTCTGGGCCTAGATAGCGATGAGAAGTACTTTTAATAGGGGGAGTCACTCAATGATGCCAAGAAGACTGACATGGCCTTATTCCTATGACAGAACTCTGATGTTTTTGCATAGACCTAGGTTGAGATGACGAAAATAAACGCCGAGGTGATGACCTATGGCTTCATGTGGACCCATCATTTAAACCCGTTAGGTAGAAGGCTTAGAGGACAGCGCCTCACCATGCGAAGGTCGTGGATGAAGAGGTAGACAAATTTTTGGGGGCCAATTTTATCAAGGAAGTACAGTTTTCTCAGTGATTGTCCAACACGGTGTATGCCAAGAAGAAAGAGGGAAAGTGGCGAGTATGTGTGGATTTCACGGATTTGAACAAGGCATGCCCCAAGGACGAGTATCCGTTGCCAAAGGTTGATCAGCTAGTGGATGCAACTACCGACCATAAGTGAATCACCTTTATGGATGCTCGAGCAGGGTATCATCAGATTCCCTTACATGAATCGGATCAAGAGAAAACGGCGTTCATTACGCCCCGAGGGATCTATTGCTACACGGTGATGCCCTTTGGGTTGAAGAATGCAGGGGCAACTTACCAACGCTTGATGAATAAGATGTTCAAATATTCACTTGGTGAAACTATGGAGGTGTGTATTAATGATATATTGGTTAAGAGCAAAGAGAGCGTCGACCATCTTCATGATCTTGGGACGACGTTCGTCATCCTCTGGAGGTATGGTCTGAAGTTGAATGCCTCGAAATGAGCTTTTGGGGTAAGCTCGAGAAAATTTCTAGCATATTTAGTTACTCACAGGGGTATTGAGGCAAACCCCGAGCGGATATAAGCAACACAAAACGTTCAGGCGTCGAGAACTACCAAGGACATCCAGAAATTAACTAGGATGTTAGCAGCCCTTAACCGATTTATTTCGAAGTCTTCTGATAAATGCAGGCCATTTTTTTTCAAATTAAAGGGGGCAGCTAAAGGAACCTAGGATGAGGAATATGGCTGAGCTCTCGAAGAGATCAAGGAGTACTTAAGATATCCTCCGACCTTTTCTATTCCGGCGGCAAGGGAGGTACTCAACCTTTACTTATTAGTATCTGAAAGGGCCGTGAGTGGAGCGCTGGTCAGAGAAGAGGAAGGGGCACAAAGGCCCGTATACTTTGTGAGCAAAACTTTGCTCGACACCGAGACAAGGTACTCACCAATGAAGAAATTGGTTTTGACATTAGTAGTCTCGGCGAGGAAACTTCGACACTATTTTCAGGCTCACGCCATAGAAGTATTGACCGATCAGCCTCTTAAGCCGATCCTTCACAGAGCCGATATGTCAAGGAGGGTCGCCAAATGGGCTATGGAGCTTAAGGAGTTCAAGATCAAGTACAAACCTCACAATTCGATAAAAGGGCAAATCCTTGCAGACTTCATCGCCGAGTTCTCTGCGTCCGAGCCTCCATAAGAGACACGGGCTCTGGGCGATGACGTTTGGGACCTACATGTTTATGGGTCCTCGAATGCAAGAGGGCAAGGATAGGTGTAGTACTAGTTAATTCAATAGGCTTCATCATAGAAAGGGCGATCAAATTAATGTTTAAGGCATCCAATAATGAGGCCGAGTACGAAGCGCTACTAGTAGGACTTGATGTTGCATACTCAGTAGGGATCAGGCACCTTCGGGTTTTCTGCGATTCTTAGCTGGTTGTGAACTAGGTCAATGGGAACTTCGAGATCCGGGATAGAAGAATGAAGGCATAACATCAGAAGGCAAAATCCAGAATAAAAAAGATGGAAAAAGTGGAAGTTTTCTAGATTCCTAGAGATCATAACACCTACACCGATTCATTGGCATGTCTAGCTTCGACATTGACCTCGGAGGTAACTCGGCGCATCATCATTGAGAATCGGGAGAGTCCAAGTATAGAAGAAACAAAGGTTGAACAAGTGTTGTCGACTCAAATGCAAGCACCTTCGGGATGAATGAACCCCATTATTGCATACCTAACGGAAGAACTGCTCCCCGAGGATATCAAAGAGGCTAGGAGGATCAAACTCAAAACTCCCAGATTCTAGATGTCAGCCAATCAACAGTTATATAGGAAGTCATTTTCGGGACCACTTTTGCTCTGTGTCCCCAAAGATAAGGTAGAACTTTTGCTATATAAGATCTATGAGTGTGTATGTGGGAGCCACACGAGGGGAAGGTCTCTAGCACACCGAGCAATGACGTAAGGATATTGGTGGTCATACATGTAGAAAGACGTCAAGAGCTATGTTCAGAAGTGTGACAAATGTCAGAAGTTTGCCCCCATTATCCGACAACCAGCAAGAGATTTGAACTTACTAACGAGTCCTTGGCCGTTTTTTAAGTGAGGGGTGGACATTGTCATATCTCTCCCGAGGGCCCCGCTGGGCAAGAAACTCCTGATGGTGGCAACTGACTACTTCACCAAATGGATCGAGGCCGAGCCCCTGAGCCGCATTCGGGATGTGAAAATGAAGAAAATTGTATGACAGAACATTATCACTCAGTTTGAAATCCCTCGGGTTATTATCTCTGATAATGGGACTCAATTCAATAGTGGTCCATTGAGAGAGTTCTGTTCGAGGTTTGAAATACGTAATTACTATTCTACGCCGGCCTATCCCTAAAGTAATGGACAAGCGGAGGTTTTTAACAAAACTGTGCTGGCTGAAATTAAGAAGAGACTTAAGCAGGCGAAGGGGAGGTGGATCGAGAAATTACTCAACGTGCTATGGGCCTACAGAACCACGCCGAGGACATCTACAAAAGCAACTCCCTACACCTTGACATATGGGGTTGAAGTTGTCATCCCATTAGAAGTGGGACTTCGAACAATACGAAGTCTAGCCTTTGAATTGGGAAACAATGATCAGATGCTTGCCAGGGATCTTGATTTAGCTGAAGAAAGGAGGACATTGACGTCCATTAGACTGGCAAGATACCACGGGAAATTGTCGAGGCAACACCAAAAGAAAGTCTGAACGAGGAGTTTCCAAGTGGGAGATTTAGTGTTACGTAAAGTGGTTGGCAATGCTCGGGATCCCACCGAGGTGAAGCTGGGTCCCAATTGGGAGGGCCCTTACAAAATAATCTCTGTGGGGGGCACGGGTGCATATAAGTTGCAAAATATGGACGGTAATGGTGTATTCTAACCCTGGAATGTATCGAATTTGAAGAAATATTACTACTAAATTGGACTTCAAACTTTGCACGATTGTATTAACATGGGTCAGGCACATGGTCGTTAGGGGTATGACCCCGAGGGGTGTAAGACTTCACCTTTGGAGCAACGCCTTCAAAATTAACACGAGTCAGGTGCTTGGTCATTAGGGGTACGGCCCCGAGGGGGGTAAGACTCCACCCTTGGAGTAACGCCTTCAAAATTAACGATGTCAGGCGCTCAGTCGTTAGGGGTACAGCCCCGAGGGGTGTAAGATTCTGCCCTTGGAGCAATGCCTTCAAAATTAACGGGCCAGGTGCTCGGTCATCATATACTCGGTCCCGAGGGGTTTAGGACCCAGAAGCAAGTTCAACACGAGTTTGCTCATTTTTCATTTATTAAGAATTTCTTTTTCCTTATGGATTGATCCTTTAGCAGTCGAAAAAGGGAAGATAGAACACGTGCTGGGAAAAAGAAGTTTCATTACATTCAAAAAAGGGGTTTTGCGTCCCCGGGGTGTACAAAGAAGGTAAACAAATAAATTACAGAACCAAGTCAAAAGCACAGGACATAGAAGTTACACAATCCTCGAGCAACTAAGAACTCTCGGCTCCTTCGTCCCCGACATCTCCCCTACCGAGGTCACCATGCCGCCTTTGTAACTCCCCTCTAACCCCCAATATCTCGTCAAGTTCAGTATCATATCCTCTAGTGATGATGGGGGCAGAGGAGGAGGAAGGTTATCTCCTTGTTCGGCGGGTGAAAGGGACGAAAGAGTAGAAGAAGGCAGGTCGAACCGTCACTAAGGGTGATGGGTTCATTCTCACCCTTGGCCCCAGCCGCCTCTTCAACCTAAACTTGCTCGCTTGGATCGGCTTGTACTTGCCCCTCAAAAACCTCGTAATCGACCTCCCTTCGGAGGCTATCCATGGCAAACAAGTCCGAGCCTACCACAACGTGGCAGGCGTGAAGGGCAGCATCCCAACCTTCTTTGAAAGCTTTTTTCTTGGCTTTCTCGAAGGCGAGAACCATCTAGTCTTGGGTGGCCAACCACACCTTTTGGTACTCCGACTCCAGTCTTTCCTGCTCCCCCGTCTTCTCTGCTGTTAGAGAGTCCACTTTGGCAGTTAGATCATTGATGACGGACTCAGAGTCCTATAGCTTGACCTCAGCGGAAGAGACTCAGAGCTCATACTCTTCGACCTTTTTGACTGCCGCAGCCTCACCCGCCTTCGCCTTTTCTAGCTCAGCATCAAGGGCGTCGCGTTGACGGATGAGCTCGGCGATGTGCCGAGTCTGTTCATCGAGGGTCTTCTCCACCACGAGAATGTGTTCATCTTTGGCAGTCACAGCTCACTCGGCGTTCCTCATCGCCTGCTTGTACTCCCAAAGACGCTCGATGATGGCCCCCACCTGTTGGATGGCCTAAAAAGATAAAGGACTTGAGTCAGAAATGGCCAAGTATACGGTAAGGAATACTTGAAAAATCATCCCACTTACCACCAGGTTACTTTGGATGGTGCTCATTAAGAACCGGTTGTCTATATAGCCTTTGTACACGATCATATCAGCTTCGAATTGAAAAGTCCCCGCGACAGCAAGTGCCACGCCGGGGTACTGGAGGATAGAGTCTGCCTCCAAGATAGGGCGGCCCCACCTGGTTTTCGCTCGGGGGGCCCATTCGGCGAAAACGGCAGGGCTTGAGGCATCTTGTCGGCACTTCACTCGGCGCTCTTCTGACTCCTCGGACTCCAGGGCACGCTGGTCCCTCTGTTGATCTCTAGAGGGGGGACTTGGTGAGATGGGGCCCTTTGCCTTGGCAGGCACGACCGGGTCCCTGGATGGCTGAGGACGCGGTGGCGACAGAGGTGGTTGTCGTCAAGAGAATGATGGGGGTCATGTTGGAAGACCCAGCCAGCCCGACGAGCCTGGCTCTCCTAGCTGCTGTCACAGCCTCCATTGTTGCGACAATGATTGGTGGGTTTAACATTTCTTCAGAAGGGGCAGAGGGCTCGGCAGAAGTGCGCCCAGACTCTTGTTCTGAATCTTCCTCTTCCGATGAAGAGTGGTCTTCCCAAAGAGAGGGGTTGAATGGCGGGGAGATCTGGGAGAATCTGTTGTACATCGGCACGTAGCCGAGCAGTGTATGTGTCGCGCGCTTGACAAGGTCATGGGACCAAACTCTCAAAAGGTCCGCAAACCTGACTTGAGACCTTAGGAGTTGATTTGCGTCCCGACGATATCCTTTTACAAAAACAAGTGGCCAAGGTGAGTACCAATAATGGCAAGGGATTAAACAAGTCCAGAAAAGGGCAAAACACACCTTTATCTCTCAGCACTTTGGGGCAGTACAATCCGACATACTCGGACCCTTGTCATTTCTCCTAACTGCCACTGAGCATGATCAGATCATCTACATACCCCTTGTCCAAGTCGGACATGTAGGTTACTAGATACATTGAGGTATCCCGGGCTTGGAGGTAATATCCCCCTCCCCCGCGACAACTAGCCTTAGGTTATAGCAGAATAAAATTTTGTCTATCCCTAAGTTTGTCCCTAGCCAAGCATTCAAGGCGACTACGCCTATCACAATCCTAAAGAAATTAACCCCGCATTGAAAGGGAAGAGTTTTAGTTGCATCAACATCTTCAACAACAAGGGGTAAAGAGGGAAGGTTAACCCCCCTACATTATGACCTTGGTCCAGAAAGGCATAATGTCTACGCTTCCCATGTCCCTTCTATGGTGGGTAAGGTTGAAAGGGAAGGTGAATACGGGCTTAGGGATGTTGTATTTAACCCAAAAGGCACGGATGTTTTCATCAGTCACTTGAGTTCTCCTCAGTTTGGGATTTGACCTAACCCTAACTGGTACCTCCCACCTAGCTCTACTGGTTCTAGCCATTTATGGGTTCTAAAACGAAGAAATGTGGAAGAAATGAGAAAGAAGCTCGAGAGGAAGTACTTATAGGAAGGTGGTCTTCGAAGAGGGAACTAGGAGGAGAACGGAAGGAACTCGGAGGAGAACAGAGGACTGCTCAGGGACTGATTGTTGAAGGGAAGCTGAGGATGCAAAAGTTCTGAGAAGGCATAAGCACCTCCTATTTATACTATTTTGCAAGGGGCGGGAATCAAAAAGTTGAGCTATCATTATTGGATTTGAACAGGGCAACGCCAGACGTGCAAGTAACCATCGCTATTTAATAAGGTGTGTCTTCTGAGCCTCCAACCTCTTTACGCCACCTGTCCCAAGCCGCAAAAAATAATGGAGGCTGGGGGCAGTTGGGGAGACTTTGAGTAGTCCTACGGCCCTCATACTGACACGTGTGAAGATGGATCCATTGCAAATGCCCGATAGGCGCCGAGGAGGTAAGTCAAAAGATAACGGCTCGAAGGAGCCGAGTAGAATAGTTGGCACCGCATTTAATACGACTTGATTACTCATTTATGGCGATATAAGTGATGGTGACCAGGTATTAATGAGCGCCTGCACATTCAGAGTCTGAGCCTATTATCATGATGGTTAGGCATAGATGGCTAGTACGCGTACACGTTCGGCTCCCCCTGAGGAACTATACCCCTGAGTATAGCTGCGGGTGTCAGACGCCGATCTGAGGGATGTGGGTACTCGGGGGAAAGCATAAATGCTCGGCATAGAGCCAGCACTCGTCCTATCATCCTAGCATCGAGTAGGAGAAGACTTGAGTGGCTAACACTAATTGTGCAAGAGGAGGTGTGCCAGACATTAAATGTCCAGATGGGACTTGAGTCCTTGGGCAATCATTGCTAATACAGGTATAAATACCCCTCGGAAAAATAAATAAAGGTACGCATTATTAAACCAAAAAGTATTGGATATTCATTGAGCTTGAACCTCTGACCTTACACTGACTCAAGCTTCGGAGGGGATAAGTCGAGTGTTCACTTGGCCCACTTTTTCTAACCCTGTGGCTGTTGTAGGTTCACCAGACTAAAGGTCGATATTTCAAATTATTGTAGGAATTATCTCGTGCAACAGTTAACACACACAAACTATGAAAAACACTACTTAATTTTTCAAGAAGCTAGTGTAATAGTGTGATAGCAAATAGTAAATCCTCAAATACTCTAAAACTTTGAAAATTGGTACTCAGTTCACAAAGTTAGGGTAAAAGTATGACAACAAAGAGCAAATTTACACAAAAACACCCAAAAATAATAAAAAAAATATACTCATTTCATATAGTCACCAAAATAGTGTGATAATAAAGAGTGAATTCGCTCATAAATATAAAATCTTCAAATTGCTACTCATTACATATAGTTTATAAATAGTATGTCAACAAAAACAAATTTAGACATTATCCCAAATTTTGAAAATTTATCCAAACTGAATTTTTAAATTTGCTATAGAGTGACTTCATAGTGTGACACTATACATAAATTTAATGTAAATGATAAAAATTGATAGAATAAAATTACAATTTTAACATACATTTGATTTATCTTAAAAGATTATTACATAATTTCCAATACAAATAGGGTTTATGTAATATAATTTTTTTTAATTTTTTTTTTTGGGGGAAAGAAAGAAGACGTGAACCTTTGACTTAAAAAGGGCAGATTGTTCACAATACAAGAAATATCATTGAACCAAAAGCTCATTGGTATGTATTATAAGTTTTGAGGGTTTTAAGTAAAATAAATAAATAACAAACAAAATCCTTACCGCCAATTGTCGATGCTAACAAAGTGAAGTTGAATTTCTTTACTTTTTAAAGAAAGAAACAACGTTCGCTGATCCTAAATAGAAATACTAAATCGTTGTATCAGAGCAATTATTTTGTTTTACACAAACTGTTGAAATTGTCCTCAATATAGGACTCTGTAATTTCTATAACAATGTAACCTATTTTTTTTAATTAAAAAAAAGGAGTCAACAACTCCATTGTAAATCAGAAGTAAGATCAATAATCCCACTTTTAAAAAATATCGCAGTCTAATTTCAAAAATATTGTGTATAGATAAATAAGTTTAGAAAACAATTCTATTGCGGTAAATAACTCAAACAAGAAGACCACTAATGTAAGCTACATGGCATAAAATACTTACTTTTTAAAAGTAAGTCAAAGTGAAGACCAAAAATCTAGAACCTCACGTAGGACCCACCCCAAGAACATTTCACTACTCATCGACCCGTAGGATTCATGATCTTTGATAACAGAGTCCTATTTTTTAATTTGTCACTGTTGGCCGTTGATCTTAACACGTTTTCATCATCGTTGGTCGTTGATTCTCCATGCAGAGGAGGAATAGAGAGACTGGCCAACGCTGCCGGCAGTAACCCACTCATCTCAGCCTCCTCTTGAAGTTGCAAAGCAAACTCAAGGCCCCACAAAACATTATTTATTCCTGATCGTTTGAACCCATTTTTACGCAAGTAACTATAACCTAATTCGCCAAACTTCTTTAAGCACTCTGGCGCAATCTCCTCCCTTATATTAGGATCAACAATCTGATCAAGGGTCCCATTTTTATAACAATGGCGAGCCAACTTAGCCAAATTCACTTGTTCCTCTGGTAAATCTAGAATTATAGCCAGCCTAGCACATAAAACCTCAAATAAAACCACCCCAAATGAGTACACGTCCGATTTCTCTGTCAATTGTTATCGTTTATAATATTCTGAATCAAAGTATCCAAAACTACCCTTCACCATTGTGTTGACGTGGTTATGGCCCGCATCTATGAGACCTAGTTTGGATAACCCAAAATCAGAAATCTTAGCCACCCATTTCTCGTCCAATAAAATATTTGTGGACTTCACATCACGATGAATGATTGTGCGTTTCGCACCTGTATTGAGATAATGCAATCCCTTTGTTGTACCAATACAAATCTTAAGGCGTTGCTTCCACGGAAGAGGTGGTTTCTTTGATTTGTAAAGATGATCACAGAGGGTCCCGTGGGCCATATAATCATACACCAAGATCATCTCATGGTTGTCATTACAGTAACCGATCAACAACACGAGATGGAGGTGTCTTAGCTTCGATAGCAACTCGATCTCTGTTTGGAACTCGCGGACCCCCTGATTGGATGATGGGTTCAAGTGCTTGATCACAACTGTGGTTGCACTGTTGTCCATGTGGCCCTTATACACATTACCAAATCCTCCTGCCCCAATGACAAAATTGTCATCGAAGTTGCATGTGGCTGATTTCATCTCCTCCAGTGAAAAGCGTCTGCATTGATCGAATGATAGTGATAAACTGCTGGATAAGGGGATCCGCGACGACTTGGGCTGTTTTGAAGCCAAGTCTTTCACTCCTCTCCGTCACCGAAAAACCAAGAAACCAAAGATCAAGACTAGAACAAACCCTCCGAATACGCTGCCAATAATGTGTTGGAAATAAGAGAGACAAAGGCACCAAGAGTTTGAATACAGAGTAAAAAACAGAGAGAAGAAAGAAAAAAAAGCTACAGCTTTATCAATTCAAAATGGAAGAAATACTCTGCAATTCTCATATCATTAAACGGCTGATTACACCCTTTATTTATAACCTAAAACCATAACCACAATGCCTATAAAGTAGCAACTAATTCCTAAATAAAAGCAACTACTACAGACTAAGTCTTCTGCAACTCCTCTCCTACTTTCTAGTTAACAGTTAAAGACTAAATCAACATAATTCTGCTAACTTAATTAATCACGTTCTGCATCAATTCTTATCACTCCCCTTTGATGCGAAACTGGAAACATTGAGTGAGGACCGAAACTTCACGAACTTCGAATATGAGAGTGCCTTCGTAAACCCATCTGCACTTTGGTCATTGGTTGAGCAATGCTCCATCATTACCATGCCTTTAGCAACAGCTTCTCGAATGAAATGGTGTCGGAGTTCAATGTGCTTTGTTCTCCCATGAAAGACCGGGTTCTTAGTCATAGAGATGGTGGCCTTGTTGTCACAATAAATCTTTGTGGTTGCTCCTTGAACTTGATGTAAATCCTCCAAAATTCGCCGCATCCAAATTGATTGACACGTTGCAGATGAGGCTGCTATGTATTCTGCCTCTGAAGATGATAATGCAACACTTTCTTGTTTCTTTGAAGACCATGACACAGCCCCCGAGCCAAGAGTGAATATAAACCCACTCGTGCTTTTCCTATCATCCGCAAAACCTGCCCAATCACTATCAGTAAAACCAATTAAACTGAATTCAGCAGCTGGTTTGTACCAAATCCCATAATCGCTAGTTTCCCGTACATAGCGAAGGATTCTCTTTGCTGTTCCGAGATGATGCATGGTTGGTGTATGCATGAATCTGGACAGTAGACTCACAGAAAACATTATATTTGGGCGGGTGTTGGTTAAGTACATCAGTCCGCAATTATGCTCCTGAACATTCTTTCATTGGCCCTTGCAGTCCCATCTTCCGCACATAGCTTCTCATTTGGGTTCATGGGAGTAGACGAGGTTTTACAACCCATCATATTAAACTTCTTCAGCAATTCCCGTGCATACTTTTCTTGGCAAATAAAAATTCCTTCATCTGTTTGCTGAACTTGGATGCCAAGAAAGTAATGCAAAGACCCCAAATCTGACATGTCGAATTCCCGCATCATGCTGACCTTGAATTCCTTGACAAGAGTGTTAGAAGATGATGTATATATAATATCATCTACATAAACACATATAATGAGAATATCACCAGTACATGTCACCTTCACATACAATGTCGGCTCACTATCACTTCTATGATACCCATTTTGATGAAGATAAGTATCCAACCTGCTATACCAAGCTCTTGGAGCTTGCTTGAGTCCGTACAATGCCTTCTTAAGCTTGTAAACTTTCTCCTCTTGACCTTTGACTATAAACCCCTGTGGTTGTGCCACATACACATCCTCTTCCAAAAAACCATTTAGAAATGCAGACTTAACATCAAACTGAAATACAGGCCATTTATGTTGAGCAGCTACAGCCAAAACAATTCGAACCGTCTCAAATCTTGCTACTGGAGAAAAGTTCTCAATAAAATCAGTACCTTGTTGTTGCACATACCCCTTGGCAACGAGCCTTGCTTTATACTTTTGCACGGTTCCGTCTGGATTGCATTTGACCTTGTAAATCCATTTGACGCCAATCACTTTCTTCTCACATGGCAAGTCTACTAACTCCCACGTGCCATTTTTTTCGATTGCAATAATTTCCTCTTGCATAGAGTGCTCCCATTCTTCTTTCCCTTGTGCTTCTTCATAGTTAACAGGTTCTGCACTTAACAAAGCAAAAGTGCATGATTCATAAATTTCTGCTAAAGATCGATACTTACGAGGAGGGGTATCAGAATCAGGTGCAGAATCTGAGTTGTCGCTGCCTTCATTATTTAATTCTCTTGAAGTAGACCTTCCCGATGAGTTTGATGATGGAGAACTCTGTGGTGACACTTGATTCTCTGTTGCTTGTGTCGGCTCGACTATATCCTCAAAAGGCACTTGCTGATTTTGTTCTTCTTTCCAGTTCCAGAAACTATTTTCATCGAATACAACATCTCGGCGAATAATGAGCTTCCCATTTTCTGGATTATACAACCGATAACCCTTGGTTTCACCGCTATACCCAACAAAGATACATTTCTCGCTCTTTTTATCAAGCTTAGAACGGTCATTAGAATCAATCAGAGAATAAGCAATGCTACCAAAAATCTTTAGATGACTTACATTGGGTTTTCGGTTCCACCATGCTTCATAGGGAGTCATGTTTCGGACAACCTTAGTTGGAGATATGTTGAGAAGAAATACGGATGTAGCTACTGCTTCAGCCCAGAATTCATTGGGCAGTCCTTTCTCATTTAGCATGCTTCTAGCCATCTCCACCACCGTTCGGTTCTTCCTTTCGGCAACACCATTCTGTTCTGGGGATTTTCTCACTGTTAGCTGTCTTTGAATCCCATTTTTCTTGCAAAAATAGGTGAACTCATTGGATAAGAACTCTCCCCCTCTATCAGTGCGAAGAACTTTTATGACCTGCCCACTTTCCTTTTCCGCAAAAGCTTTGAACTCCTGAAACTTTTCATAAGCTTCTGATTTGTAAGAAAGAAAATACACCCAACTCATACGAGTATAATCATCCGTAAAGAGTAAAAAATATCTACTCTTATTGAAGGATAAGGTCCTTGTTGGGCCACATATATCAGCATGAACAATTTCAAGAGGCTTCTTGGCTCTCCAAGCTTTGCCGACAGGAAATGGTAACCTATGTTGCTTCCCATAAATGCAGCCTTCACAGACTTCATCAATGCATTGGATTGAGGGCAAACCAAACACCATATGCTTCTGATTTAACAACTTCAGCCCATTAAAATTCAAGTGACCGTATCGTAAATGCCAAAGTCTAGAATCGTCTTTAACATTAGCAACCAATGCACACTCATTCAAACACGAAAGATCAAGGGGAAACATCCTATTCTTAGTCATGGGAATCCGAACGAGAGGTTTATCGGATACCCCTTTTCTTTTAATTTCGCACATATTATTTTCAAACAACATTGAATATCCTTTTTCAACTAATTGACCGACACTTAACAAATTGTGGGCTAAATCAGGAGAATAATAAACGTCATGAATAGATCGTTTAATACCTGATTTGAATTTAGCTCCAATAGTTCCCTTGCCTTCAATTTGGAGTTGCTTGTTATCACCCAGTCGAACTTTTGATTTTGCAGATTCGTCTATGCTACGGAAGAGACTTTTCTCCCCTGTCATATGGTTACTACAGCCGCTGTCCAAGAGCCACATATCACCCATACTTGCTTTTGACTCTAGGCATGTAAGAAACAGGTTACCTTCCTCTTGTTCTGCTTTAGCAAAGTTGGCTTTCTGCTGAGCCTTGTTTGGGCAATTTGGTGAAATGTGCCCATATTGCTTACACGAATAGCATTGCTTGTCTTGATGGTCCTGCCTTTTGTTGCCTCTACCACTATTTTGATAACCCCGACCAGCTTGGTTGTATCCTCGTCCACGACCACGACCACGACCACAATAAGTGCCTCGGCCTCTTCCTGTATATCCAGAACCACCTTCACCAAATTTTTCTTTGGAAAGATCCACATTCGACTGAAATGCCTGTTCCAGATTCTTATTTTCAGCCCTGTTCATCCTACCTTCATGTGCTAAAAGAGACCCCATTAAATCATTCAAAGAATAAGTATTCATATCCTTAGATTCTTCAATAGCAGTAACTACATGATCCCACTTAGAAGGAAGACTTCGTAAAATCTTCTCGACTACTTTTTGATCAGAAATATTCTCACCAAATGTTTTCATTTGATTTACTATGATAGACACTCTAGTAATGTAATCTTGCACCGATTCATTACCTTTCATAAGGAGTGTTTCGAATTCCCGACGAAACATTTGGAGTTTCACCATCGTTACCTTGCTATCTCCATGGAACTCCTGCCTCAAAATTTCCCATGCATCCTTCGATTTGGCAGCATTTGCAAGACGGGGAAAAATAGCCTCCGTCACAGCTTGTTGTTGTAAAACAAGCAGGGCCTTCGCATCCTTCTTACGAAGCTCCCTCACCTCAGCTGTTGTATCTACATAGCCA
The DNA here is from genome assembly GCA_963454935.2 of Ilex paraguariensis. Taxonomy (NCBI): domain Eukaryota; kingdom Viridiplantae; phylum Streptophyta; class Magnoliopsida; order Aquifoliales; family Aquifoliaceae; genus Ilex; species Ilex paraguariensis. The sequence goes on from CAUOFW020000912.1 coordinate 55,078, forward strand.
GATTCAACAAGCTCCCATAGGTCTTGTGAGATGAAAAAAGTCTTCATCTTAATGCTCCAGAACTCGTAGTTCTCTCCATTGAAAATTGGCACTAAAGACTGGTTTTGTGATACATTGAGAGAATTCATGATTCTTCCTTTTTGAAGCCTTTTCACAAACACCTCAGCTGCACAAGAGATGTCCTGCTATTGCTACTGCACTTGATCTCGAAAGCGGTACAAAAATAAGCCCAATTGGATCAGACCTGGGCTCTGATACCATAAAATGTTGGAAATAAGAGAGACAAAGGCACCAAGAGTTTGAATATAGTGTAAAAAACAGAGAGAAGAAAAAAAAAAGCTACAGCTTTATCAATTCAAAATGGAAGAAATACTCTGCAATTCTCATATCATTAAACGGCTGATTACACCCTTTATTTATAACCTAAAACCATAACCACAATGCCTATAAAGTAGCAACTAATTCCTAAATAAAAGCAACTACTACAGACTAAGTCTTCTACAACTCCTCTCCTACTTTCTAGTTAACAGTTAAAGAATAAATCAACATAATTCTGCTAACTTAATTAATCACGTTCTGCATCAATTCTTATCATAATGGCCGAAAAACTAGGTGTTTTATTATTGTGCTTCTTCGGCTGTGAACTGAGTATAAGTTCAGGGTTTGCCTCGGTGAGACTATCGTCTGTTCCACTCAATTTGAAGATTTCTAAACCATTCAATATAGCATCAACGTACTAAGGTCTAAAGTGGAGGTCAGGGTACATAGCGAGCCTCAAGTCTTGCTTGTTCCGACGACCATCTGGGTCGGTGACCATTATGATGTAGTCTTTGAACACAAGGAATCCAGTGCCACCACTCCACAGGATAACATCTGCTCCTCTCTATGTTGTTTGATTGTTGATGTATATTATAAAAACCCTTTGGTTCTTGAGGGTCACATCCTTTGAATCTCTCAGAAATGGAGTCTGAGAAGATAATAAAACCCAGAATCAACAAGAAATCTCCATGTCAGATTGTATTTTAGACTTTGGTTGCCCATGGTCCTTGAGGATGTGCAAACGATCTTCGGTGCAGTGTAAGGTGGTGTCTCCTGTGTGTATCGGATTGCGACATCACTGTAAGGTGTAAATCCATAAGCTGCGTAGGTGTAATTGTCATCCGGACGCCATAAACGAAACATTCTGGTATCATTGGTTACTGAGACGTCATTACCGCCAACATTTAATCGATAGAGAGTCTCAAGAACAGAGCTGTTATCAATGAAAAAAATTTTGGTTCTGGCTCACTAGTGGGATTTGATGATCACTGCCGCCGCGAATGTAGAGATTTTTCGGCATTGAAACGACTTCAATGCCATTAACGAAGGCGTAAGAGTTCGGAGACGGCAAAAAGGTTATGTTCAGTCTCTGGTTGTCCCTAACGTTGACGATGAATTCCTTTCTAAGGGTAGCAACTGCGGGTTTCATGGCAGAGACAGTGAGGAAGGCACTAAAGTTGCTTAAGAGGGTGTGGCCGCTGGAGGTGACAGAGAAGAAAGAGTTGGCTATGTCCAGGTCAGAGTAATTAGCTGGGAAGAAATAGAGACGAATGAATTTTGGTCCGATGGAGACTGGGAAGGTGTAGGTGAATTGAGAGCGAAAGATACGAGCAAACATGTAGGGGACTAGATTGACAGGAAGGTTTTGCCCGGATGCTGTAGATTTAGAAGATGTGTTTGAAATGTTTGAGGGTGAGAATTTGGAGTGGCCATCTCCGTCCCAGGTTCGGCCGTCGGCATCACTCAAACTATAAGATGAACTATAGTTGAGGAGAAAGTAGTCGCTTGGAATGTAAAGTAGTCGCTTGGAATGTAAGGGCATTGGCTGTGTCTCCGATGGCAGCGGCGGCAGTGGTGGTGGAGAAGAGGAGGTAGAGAAAGAAGGAGATGCGGAGAGTTATGCCTAGAGTTGTCAAAATTCAACACGATACGGATTAAATAGATTTGAGTGAAATTTTAACGAGTTCACGTGTTAAACGGGTCAAAATGTTATAATCTGTTTAAATAAAATTTATATAATAATAAATTAATAATTATTTTAAAAAAATTAACCAGAATTTTTTTTAAAATGATAACTAGCTACACAAAAAGTATATAAACTTATTTTATCCTAAGCCTAATCTAATTTCACGCGCCTCTGAGCTCTACTTTTCTACTCCTCTTCCCATTCTTCTGCTATTATTTTGCTCCTCTCTCTCTCTCACACACACTGCGAGTTGTGAACAACGTGCGTATTCGAGCACTGCTCTTCAGATCTGTGTTCGAGCAAGACTTCGAGCAGGTATTCGAGCAAATCTGTGTTGGAGCAAGACTTCAAGCAGATCTGTAAATATTCTTTGTTATTTGTTAGATCTATAAATATTCTTTGTTATTTTGTGTTAGATCTGTAAGAATCGAGGTCTTTCTTGCCAATATCTTGACTGTCAATCTGTTGAGCAATTTGGTTGACTGTGTTCATCATTGCTGGGCTTTGAGTAAATTGTTCTAACATATTTTTCAATACATCAGGGGAACCCACCCCAGTTTGTTGTGAAACCCCCGATAGTAAACCATTTATGATCATAAATGGGAAAATGAAAGGGGTTTTTGACTTTTATGGGTCATTTGCCGACACATGAGCTTTAGCATAATTGGTTAATCTATTAGATGAGCATTAGCACAATTGGTTAATCTATTAGAAACTTCAGGGATCCATATGCCACATTTTGAAAGTTGAGGGATAAAATTAAAAATGAGTGAATAATTTAGGAACTCTGTATACCCATAGACCCTAATAGACTGAATTAGCTTTACAAGCTGGTAATGATTTGCCTCCCATCTTATTTAAGGTATGAAGCAGTCAGATTCTTTGTTTGCTTCATCATGCTAACTATCAGCCTTAGAGAAGTCCCAGATCTTGTATTGGATGTTTGCATGGTTAATATGCACTAACCTACGTTGTACACTTGGCTGATTAATTTCTAGGCTTCTGATATTCTGTAGCCAACGATCTGTGCCCCCCGGAATCCTGCACAGCGTTTTTTATGTATAAACCATAACTATAGTTTGTCGTTAAAAATGAGGTTCAACTTCTATCAAATGCTAAAGTCACAATGATAAAAGAATTTGACTTTGCCATCCACCTCCTGTTGATGTTATCAACAGTTAGTTATTTTGTGTTACAATAGTTTTTTTTTTTTCAATTTATATTTTTCTTGTTTCAGGAAGGGTTTGCTTGATTGAACAGTCGAAAAGACAAACGAAAGAATCAGTACTTTTTTACTAAAATTAGAACTATCCAAATTTTATGGTGGTTCTAATATACCCTGCATCGTACCATTTCTTTGTCAAGAGGACTGGCCTTGGTGCAACCAGTAATGTGGTTTCAATGTGATGGGGGTGTTACTCGATTAAGTGATGGAAACAGTTTTTTTTTTTAATAATGTTTGGTAAGTCCGCAGGAGGGAATACTGAGTAGAAATGAGTGAATACTGATAGCAATTTGGTTGATGTAAGAATTGTTTGATTGGTCTTTTCTTATAACCAGTGTCTTTATGATCCAGATTTTGAATATATGAAATATATTCTAAAAACTTTTAAATATATCCTAAAAGCTTCATTTGTCTTTGCGGTACATGGTGGCGATGCATGGTTGAGAGGTCAAATTGAGATAATTGAAAATCTATATAATAAAACAGGAGTGTGTTTGAATTTTGTCTCAGTCATATTTTCCTCTTCAGAACTATCATCAATTACTTACCCCACCCATTATCTTTTTATCAAACTCAAACGTCAAATCGCATCACTCTTTTCTATCACATATTTAATTATTTATATATTTTTTCCCTAAAAATATCACACCACTCATTTTTATCATATATTTAATTATTTAATATTTGATTAATTTATAATTAATGTATTTTGAAAAAATTTAATATAATGAGATCGATTTTTTAGACGCTCGAATTTTATATTTTATCGTGATTTTAGGCATGGTTTATAACTATACTTAAATATTATTTGTTAGTCTGGACATTTATACATTATTATACATTTATAGTAATCAGGGTCATCCTCCATTAAAACTATGGACATTTATACATTATTATCATGGTCATCCTCCATTTTCATTTATAATTTTTAGCATTTATACATTATGGACCCGAATGCATGTGTCTGGTTTTAGGAAATCAATGATCAAATTACAATCATTTTTCAATTGTTTTTTTTGAAAATATTTTTCACTTAATCAATTTAACTCTATTTTTTTTCCCTTAAACAGATGGATTCTTCCAAATACAATATTATAATTTCTAATGAAGAAGATCAAATCGGGCATGAATTTAATGTAGTTGCAGCTTCAATAACACAGACATCAATTGGTACAACTATAGAAAAAGATAAACATAATCGTAAGCGACAAAAGACTTCAATAGTATTGAAATACTTTACAAAATTAAATGAAAAAAATCTAGACGGCAAGAAGCGTGTTGCAAGTATCGAATAAGTATCGAAGTTCACTTTTATCAGAAATTGTCCAAACTTTGATTTGTACTAGAGATTGGATTCATGGGAAGAGCAGTAAGTTTGATTCTCTTTTACTAGTATTATTTTTCTCATTATACTAATTCATGTGATCATTGATTTATTTATGTTTTGTTGTGCCTAGTTGTAAATGATTCTAGTGATAATTCGGAAGGGGAAATAGATGATGATGTTTTCAATCAAAATATAAAGTCTAATAAAGTTATATCCGCTTAATGTTCTAATTCTATATCTATCATTGATCATGACTAAAAAGAGATAATGTCAAAGTTTTTGTTACATAATATTTCATTTTAATTATTAATGTTACATAATAATTTATTTTAATTTGTGTAGGGCATGACAATTTGGTTGTTGAATTTGCTCGTTGTCGTGGAGGTGTAAATTTGATATCTGATGAAGAAGTTTGTGAATCATGGAATTTGTGGTTATTTGAGATTGTGGTTTGTAATATGATTGTTATTTCGAATTGTATTTATGATTTGTAATATGATTGTTGATGAAATTTGGATATTTTTTATTGTAGTTTGTACTTTATAATATGGTGTTGTATGATATCTCTAAATATCACATTTATTTGTGTTAGTTTGTTAGTTTTATGAACATATATAGTATTTTTAAATAAGCATAAAAATGGTTAAATGAGTGGCTTAACTTGTTAAATGAGTCAAACGGGTGGTAAACAGGTGTAAATGGGTTAAACGGGTGATAAACAAGTAAATGGGTCAAACGAGTAGTTTATCGTGTTAATCCAATGCAATTCAATCCGACTCATTTAAAATTAAACTTATTAAATAAGTTGTGTCGTGTTATCCGTTTATTAAACTGTTCGTGTTTGTGTTTCGATTTTTTACTCGTTTATTAAACGTGTTATATATAAATTTATATATTTGTCATCCGTTATTTGTTTAACCTGATACGTTTCACACACTTAATTATGGTAATTATGATGAACATGGGTGGTACGAACTTTGAAAGATATGGTGTATGATGGTGGTGAGTCTGGTGACCGACGATGAAGCTGAAGCGTAACGGTGATGAAGTAGTAGAGGTTATGTACGGAAGAAAAGTACAGGTAGCTAGTACTGGTAGAAGACTGCATGGAGTTGGAAGTCTTTGGTTTTGGATTGATTATTGGGCGGCTACGTTCCCAAGTCAGCTTTCATATGTTTTTTCCCCAAGGCCTACTTTTTGATATTTTTGTGGGAGTTCAAATGAGCCATTTTTAGAAAATTTTAAAAATAGGTGTAATATTATTTAAATTTAAAAAATTGATATAATTTATTAATATAATGATATATATGTCACGGAGTTTCAGTAAAAAAGTTTAAAAGTTGTAATCACAATAATATTATTAAATTATGTTATTGTCATATAATTAGATCAATAAATTAGGTTAATTTTTTAAACGACAATGATATTACTGATTGAGTTCAACTCAAAAGTTAGTTTAAGAGTAATGTTATTGGGATTTAAAATTTTGACTTAATTTGTTACCGTAATAGTGACTTTAGTGTAATCGTTAGATTAACATAAAGTTTTAATATTTAATAAAATTCATAATCAACCCAATAATTATAGCGAATTATGTCGATAAAATAAGTCAATAAACTAAATCTCACTACCATTCTCGAGGCTCTATCCCAATGGTTGTTCTCTACGACTACGAGGGTAAAAAATTCAAGGGATTTCATTGCTCTAGTGAAAAAAAAAAAGATTTTATAGATGTGATAAAAATACTTATAAATATAGCAAAAAATCCACAAATACGGTAAATTTTTTTGTATCAAAAAAAAATAGTAAAAATAGTTCTATAAATTTGATAAAAATATTCACAAAAGTGATAAATTACCTACAAAAATAATAAATTTTTTAGTTGTATAACAACCCACAAAAATTATAAAAATATTCATTAAAATGGTAAAATAATCTACAAAATTTATAAAAATACTCATTATAGTGGTAAAAGTTTTACGAACAATACCAAAATTATTTCTTCTGTACCGTAGTCAAATACAAATCTAAGATAAAGAAAAAGAGAAATAGAGGGATGCCCCTATGGCTTCTTTCTCCTATTCAGCTACTCTGATTCGGTCACCTGGCAAGATACCATTAGTGGTCGATAAGGGAGTTTGCACTGTCGTGTGAAATCCTCCAGTCTAAGTTTAATGTTTGGCACGGCACTATGAAAATGATATAAGATAGATCGCACGGCTCAAGTATTAAAATATGGATGAGAAATCAATGGCCATTAACAAACTCGTAGTTAGGGATGTCGATGAACCGAAGTGGGGGCCGGGGTATAATCTTCATCTCCGTACCCGTTTAAAAAATTTTCGTCCATCCCCGATCCACCCCTGCTAACGGATATAATTTTCATCTTCATCCCTATCCACGGGTAAATTTATAATCCCCGTTCCCGCTTCCCCCGTACCCGTCCAAGCACAAGTAAAGTCATGAGAATTAAGATAGCTTAATTTTTTTTTGCTATGATCGGAATAGAAGATTTAACAATATTAAAAGTGTGCCTTCTTTTCTTTCCACTCAATTATGTTGAAACAAGGGAAATTATTCTGAAAGATAATTAGTTACAATTCCATAGAAATTGACGTGGTATGTTTCAACAAGGCTACGACCTGCATAATGTTCCAAAAATATTTGCTAAAATGACAGAAAGAAGGGAACCCACATATATGTCATTTATGTGTTCTGAAATTATGACATCCATTAGTGACATCACACATGGAATGCAAGTAAAGGATGATAAAAGCCCAATGTAAAAGGTATTTATGGTTTTAAAACTTCTAATAAAAATTTATAAACACACCTATGTCACGAAATTTCATCCGGTGAAGTCCTCTTTAATTTATAAAAAAATACATAATGTAATGAAGAAGTAATTGATCAATATAATGACCTATACATGATTTTACCCCAAGCCAAATTGTTCTCTCAGTAAGTAAAGAAGCCTATACGTGATCAATGTAATGACCTATACGTGACCTATATATTTATAACGGGTAACAGGAACGAGAAGGGGCGGGGCGGGGATGGGGCAGGGGTAGGGTAAGTCCATCCTCACCTTCATTCCCACACGGGTTTATACGGATATTCCCGTATACGTCCACCGTCCAATACGTATAGTCCATTCCCGGTCCAAACCGGGGGAGGGGTTTGAACGAATACCCATTTTTTTCCGGTCCACTATCATCCCTATTCGTAGTGACGTAAAATTTTCAAATAGATCCTAATTTTTTTTTAAATTGTAGTAGGGACAACTGTCCCATTCTAGATTCGTCCCTATAAGATTCATTTGTATTATGTATGATGATACCAAAAATTAGTTAAATCTAAGATCGGACTAGAAGTAGATCAGGAACTTACCCCTAATAGGGGCCCCACATGACGATGCCAAACTCGGGCAATCCAACTCAGACATCTCAACCCTAGGTCGGATCTTCGAGTTCAAATCTCATCTCAAGTCTTCCAGGTCGATAACCATTGCTGACGTGACCCCATGCACACTACGACAACAACATCTCACACTTTCTGGAAGATCACATTCACCCAGGATATTGCTTCTTTTAGCCAAAGATCCCACCTTATGAGTTGCAACGACCCCAAGGGTATTACGATCACAATCGCTACACAAGGATTATGATGATTACACAGAAATCACGTGGAGAACGCTATAAATAGGGATCAATCCCACGTTTTGTAGCCAGGCCTAAGAGTTTACTTTCTGCAAAAACTTTGTAATCTTCTTCAAATAATAACAAACTCTCTCAGGAGCAAAATACCCTATTAGAGTGTATTAACTAAACTTCTAAGTTGGTGAACCACTATAAATCTCATATCTATCAATTTTCACTGATTGTTATTGTTTCTGTGATTAACTGTTCAACACTATGAGCCTAATAGCTCTAACTGGATGTCCCAATGAATCCCCATGATCGTTCTTAACGAATCTCAAGTCCATTTGCTTTTTTCTGAATCCCAAACTCAATCGTGTAAACCACACCATCAATGTGATTCGCCTTTAAATTTATGAAAGGTGATCTACAATTAATAGAAATTGAAAAAAACTATGAGAATCCAAATACGATTTAAATGAGTGAATTCCGACAATTTTGAACAGTTACTATATTTAACGAAATAGAATAAAAAATATGATTGGACCCAAATAGTATTAGAGGTTAGCATGGTTTGATGTTTGATGGACAAAGAGTATGATGGTGGTGAGTGATGAGTGGTGAGAGCTCAAAGGGAAGAAAGGTAATTGTAGAACACTGCGTGGACTTAGAAATCTTTGGATTGATTAATTTATATATGTTGAATGCCACTTAAATTCATAATTAACGGTTTATGATTCAAAAAATTGACGAAAAATATATGAGTTAAAGTGAGCGGATATTGGATAATTTCGGGTTATAACATTCTATAAGGAGAAAGAAAAAAAAATATGGTTAGGCTACTATGGTCTTTAACCCAATACGTGTTTGACGTAGGTTTTGCTTTAGCTAGGCTTTGTTAAATGATTTGAGTAGTTCAAGTCTGTCCCACTTTTAACTTATTAATATCATTAAAATAAATTAAATTTTTGAACTCCTTTTAAAAATAAATTGAATTTGAGTAACGTGTATCTCAAAAAAAATCAGCTCAACTCAAATAGGTTGCTTATCTATAAATAATTCTTATTTTACTACCAAGCAAACTCTATTCGAAATGTGGACAACCCCAAAACTATCCACAAATAACTCCAGGTTATATGCATTCTCTTTCTTTCTATCTTTTGTAATAGATTTTTTGAAGAATTAAACTTTGTGGTTGATTAAATATATTTTGAAAGATGTTTAAAATAACATGAGGATTAATTACTAAGTTCTACAGTTAGTTCTTAATTTTTTTGCTAAAAAGTTGGGCTTGATTTCGACACTAATATATACTTGAAAACTCATATTGGGTTAAGCTCGAGCTCTACTTCTACCTAAGCTATGAATTCCATGGTACTTGATGGTGTAAAAATCGAGAAGTTGAGAGAGAAGAGTTGAATGAGTTCTTGATGAGATGTGTTAGCCTTGTAATGCAAAGTGAGTAAGAACGTAGAAGAAATTAAGTGGTTCACCCATCTGAAGAGCTGAGTTAGCTCACTGTAATAGAGATTCTTATTCCTTAACAGTGTTTTGTTTAAGGAAGAACAAGGTTACTAACTAGGGTTTCTTGGTTATGAGTTAGGGCCCAAGGCAATATATATGCATGCCTTTTCTACAAAATTATGGTGTAATCCTAACAAACTTGTCAAATAATATTTGGCTATTAGAAGATTTCCTCCTAGATGTGACATGGCCTTTTAGAAAAGATATGTGATTTTCTAAATGGGGTGACTTCTTGTCCAAAATAGGCTTTGTGGGTGAGAGTCCTCTTTTACCTTTTCCTGGTGATTCTCAAGCTATTAGTTGTCATCAAAGCATTCATGACATACCTGGACTGTTTAAGTTCAGGTTGGCTCATAGTGACTGTTATTCAAAATATGTATATATTTGGAATTAACCACTAATAGTAAAATCTAAATCTATTAAGTATATTGTTATAACTATTTAATAAAAATAGAATGTTGATAACTAGAAACTAAAACAATGCTCTTATAGTGACGTAGAATATCAAGTATAGAAATAATCCAAAAAATTAAAGATAATTCAAGTTCTGTGTAATTATAGTTTCTTTGAGATAGATTTGCTTACTCTAGGTGCTGAAAGTTGATAAGTAACTGTCTCTTAAAATAGAACGGATTTTGTTCTTTAAAATATGCACTTCAATCTTCAAGATTTCAATTAACACAATTCTATGTATATACTTAAACTGAACAAGAAAAACTAATGCAACAATATATAGAGCGAGAGAAAAGAAACTCTGAATACTGAATTCAAAATTGGGATATATTGAAAATGGTTTGAAAGTAATCTATTTCTAGACTCTTAGTGACTGTTCAGATTGCCTGAAGATGCATGGAATTCTACTGTTCGAGATTCAAGAGACACACTCTTTCAAACTAAACAAGCAAAAGACACTTCTGGAATTTTGGAATGAACATACCCAATTTCGGCGCCAAATTGAAAGCAACCGACAAAAAATTTAAAATTTTGTTTAGATTTTAAATTTAGTTTGAGAATTTAATTACAATTTGCGTTCGGATAGGTCACATTAAGACATAATTTTGCATTCAATATTTTATGATTTTAAACAAATAAATATATGATGTTTATCTTATCACAGAAGAAAACGCGTTTAAACTTGATCCCACTAATTTAGAGGTGTGAGTTTGATTTTTATTTAAATTTTAAGTTGTTCAAATAAACTTATTTAAAATTTTTTTTTTTTTTTATCAGGGACCAAGGTAGCCAACCTAAACTGAATGCACAGTATATTTTCTTCTGGCATCATCAGTTAGTTATTAAACACAACATTTAGCTAATTGACAAAAATTAAAAACTGCATTTATTCTTTTGTCCTATTTACAATGGTCTTAATATTTTTCATAAAAGTAATATTCTCCATTCCAATCGCGGGACCCAGATTCTTTTCAAGTAGGGTCTCCTCATCACATGCTGATAATAAACTAAACTAGAAGACTATAATAAGCTACTTCACCTTGCCCAAGTCGGTCACCGTGAAGGCCAAAAATCTGGACCCCACGGAGGACCCACCCGAAGAGCATTCACTTTCTCAACGTCCAACGGGATTCAAGATCTCGGAGAACACAGTCTCCGACTTCAATCTCTCACTGCTGACCGTTGATCTTGACATGTTTTCGACTGACGCAGTAAATACTTCATCATCATCGGTGGTCGTTGCCTCTCCATGTAGAAGAGGAACAGAGGGACTGGCCAACGCCGCCGGGAGCAACCAACCACCACCGTGAGCCATCTTCTCAGCAGCCTCTTGAAGTTGCAGAGCAAATTCAAGGCCCCACACAACATCATTCATTCCTGGACGATCGATCCCATTATCACGCAAGCAACTTTCACCTACTTCGCCAAACTTCCTCAAACACTCTGGCGCAATCTCACCCTTTAGATTAGTATCAATAATCCGATCAAGGGTCCCTTTTCTATAAGAATTTCGGGCCCACTCAGCCAAACTCACTTGCTCCTTGGGAAAATTTGGAATTATAGCTGGTCTAGCACACAAAACCTCAAATAAAACAACCCCAAATGAGTACACATCAGATTTTTCTGTCAATTGTTGTCGTTTATAATATTCTGGATCAACATACCCGAAACTACCCTTCACCACTGTACTGACATGGCTATGACCCACATCCTTGGGACCCAATTTGGATAACCCGAAATCAGAAACCTTAGCTACCCATTTCTCATCCAATAAAATGTTGGTGGATTTCACATCACGGTGAATGATTGTGCGTGTTGCACCTGTGTGGAGATAATGCAGTCCCCTTGCTGCACCAATGCAAATCTGAAGGCGTTGCTTCCACGGAAGGTGTTGTTTCTTCGATTTGTAAAGATGATCACGAAGGGTTCCATGGGCCATATAATCATACACCAAAATCATCTCACGGTTGTCATTGCAATAACCGATCAACGACACCAAATGGAGGTGGCGTAACTTTGATAGCATACCGATCTCTGTTTGGAACTCGTGGATCCCTTGATTTGATGATGGGTTCAATCGTTTGATCGCAACAGTGGTTGCACCGTTGTCGATGTGGCCCTTATACACGTTACCAAATCCCCCTGCCCCGATGACAAAATTGTCATCGAAGTTGCATGTAGCTGATGTGATCTCCTCAAGTGAAAAGCGTCTACATAGATCAGACGGTAGTGATGAACCGCTGGTTTTTGTGGACTTTGAACCGTCAGATAAGGGGACCCACGACGACTTGGGCTGTGTTGAGCCCAAGTCTTTCACTCTCCTCCGTCGTCGGACAATCAAGAAACCTAAGATAAAGACCAGAACAGACCCTCCTCCGACTACGCTACCGATAATAACCGGCAAAGTAGATGTTTTTTTATTGTTCTTCTTCTGCGGTGACAATGGGAATGGTCCTGGCGGTGGACTGAGTACAAGTTCAGGGTTTGCCCCGGCGAGACTGTCGTCTGTTCCACTCAATTTGAAGATTTCTAAACCATTCAATATAGCATCAGCGTACTGAGGTTTAAAGTCGAGCTCAGGGTACATAGCGAGCCACAAGTCTTGCTTGCTCCGGCGACCATCTGGGTCGGTGACCATGATGACGTAGTCTTTGAACACCGGGATTCCAGTGCCACCACTCCACTGGATAACATCTGCTCCTCTCTGTGCCGTTTGATTGTTGATGTATATTATAAAAACCCTTTGGTTCTCCAAGGTCACCTCCAATTGAATCTCGCAGAAATGGAGTCTGAGAAGATAATAAAACCCAGAATCAACAGGAAATCTCCATGTCAGATTGTATGTTAGACTTTGGTTGCCCATGGTCCTTGTGGTTGTGTAAACGATCTTCGGTGCAGTGTAAGGTGGTGTGTCCTTTGTATACTGGATTGGGACTTCCCTGTGAGGTGTAAACCCATAAGCTGCGTAGGTGTAAGCATCGTCCGAAAGCCATAAACGAAACATTCCGGTATCATCGGTTATTGAGACCTCATTACCGCCAACATTTAATCGATAGAGAGTCTCAAGAACAGAGGTGTTATCAATATTGAATGATATTTGGTTCGGGACTAGTGGGATTTGATAATCACTGCCGCGAATGTAGAGATTTTCCGGAATTGAAACGACTTCAATGCCATTAACGAAGGCGTAAGAGTTTGGAGACGGCGAAAAGGTTATGTTCAGTTTCTGGTTGTTCCTAACGTTGACGATGAATTCCTTTCTTAGGGAAGCAACTGCGGGTTTCATGGCAGAGACAGTGAGAAAGGCACTGAAGTTGCTTAAGAGGGTGTAGCCGCCGGAGGTGACAGAGAAGAAAGAGTTGGCTATGTCGAGGTCAGAGTAATTAACTGGGTAGAAATAGAGACGAATGAATTTTGGTCCGACGGTGATGGGGAAGGTGTAGGTGAATTCAGAGCGAAAGATCCGAGCAGTCATGTAGGGGACTTGATTGACAGAAGTTTTTTGCTCGGATGCTTTATATTCCAAAGAAGTTATTGAAATGTTTGACGGCGAGAATTTGGAGCGGGCATCTCCCTCCCAGGTTCGGCCGTCGGCATCGTTAGAACTAGAAGATAAACCACAGTTGAGGAGAAAGTAGTCGCTTGGACTGTAAGGTGGCGCGTTGGCTGTGTCGCTGATGGCAGCGGCGGCAGTGGTGATGGAGAAGAGGAGATAGAGAAAGAAGGAGATGTGTAGAGTTATGGTGTACATGGGAGGTATGAGCTTTGAAAGATATGGTGTATGATGGTGGTGAGTCTGGTGATCGATGATGAAGCTGAAGGGTAATGGTGATGAAGAAGTAGAGGTTATGTATAGAAGAAAAGTACAGGTAGCACGGGTAGAAGACGGCGTGAACTTGGAAGTCTTTGGTTTTGGATTGATTCCTGGGCGGCTATAACGCGTTCTCAAGTCAGCTTCGTACTTCTCTCCCCAAGGCCTACTTTTCCAATTCATCAATGATATTTGGGAGAATTACACTAGGGCTCACTATATTTATTGCCTAATCACTCAAATTTTTTAATATTTAAAATATTATACGAGTAATGTTATTAAAATATAATTTATAAACATAATTTAAAGACATAATGAATTATCACTAATAATATGATAATAAATTCATTAATGCTACAATAAGATCTATCATTAAATATATTTTACTATCATTTCATTGGTGACAACTAATTATATTCCTAAATTATGTCCTAATAACATTAGTGATATTATATACAGACCCTTCAAAGTTTATACGCGAATAACACTTAAATCCATGTTGTCTAGTGTATCTGTTAGTAAATTACAACAACACTCACTGAAGTTTGTAGATATGTAATATTTAGACCCCTCAATTTTAAAAAGTTATAATTAAACTAAAAAAACTTCAATCAAAGATAGAATATCAAATATTTTAAATTTATAACCAAAATTTTTATTCTATTATGACACTTATTAAAATAAGATTAAAAATAAAAATCAATTTTTTTCATAAAAAATCATAATTACTATATAATTATACTATCTATTAAAATTTAATTTGGTCATTTAAACGTCCAAATTAAATTATCAGACTACCCCAATTAAAGTTAGAATATATTGCTTTCATTACAGATTGACTCCTATTTTATTTTTTAGTTTTATTCTAGTAGATAATATAATTGTACACTAAATACGATTTTTTAAGAAAAAATTAAATTTTTATTTTTATAAATGACATAATATAACATAATTTTTTTTGTCCTATTATGAATGACTTAGACCTCTTGTTTGATTTTTTAATTTTATTCCAATAGATAATATAATTATATACTAATTACGATTTTTTTTAAAAATTGACTTTTTATTTTTAATTTTATTTCAGTAAATAATACAATAGAACATGAATTTTGGTTATAAAATTTAAAATATTTAATATTTTATCTTTAATTGAAATATTTTTGGTATAAGTATAACATTTTAAATTTGAGGGATCTAAATATTATACACCTACAAATTTTAGAAAGTATATGTGTAATTTACTAACAAATATATTAATAGACAACAAGAGTTTAAATGTTACGCGCATATAAATCAGGGGATTTATATGTAATATTTTAAATTTTAGGAGATCTGAGAGATTAAATGATAAATTTTAGAGAGTCCATGATATTTTAATGGGAGTTCAAGTGAGCCACTTTTAGACAATTTCTATTGAATTTGAGAAATATTATTTAGACTTAAAAAATTAATATAATTTATTGATATAATGATGTATTCGTCGTAGAGTTTCAAAAATAAAATTTAAAAGTTTTGGTCACAATAACATTATTAAACTACGTCATTATCACATTATTGGTCAACAAAGTAGGTTAATTTTCTAAATGACAATAGTATTACTAATTGAGTTCAACTCAAAAGTTAATTTAAGAATAATGTTATTGAGATTTAAAAATTTTGACTTAATTTGTTATCCTAATAACGTGACTTCATTTTAACCGTTAGATTAACACCAAGTTCTAATATTTAATGAGATCTACAGTTAACTCAATGATTATAGTGAATTAAATCAGTAAAATAGATCAAGAAATTACGTCTCACTAACATTCTCGAGACTCTATCGTACTGGTTGTTCTCTCAGAGGTTAATAAATCCAAGGGATTTGATTACTATTGCAAAAAAAATATTTACAAATGTAATAAAAAAAAACACCCACAAATGTAATAAATTTTTTTGTATGAAAGAAAAGTGATAAAAATAATTACTACAAAAATGATAAATTTTTTAGTTATAAAATGACCCACAAAAAATTATAAAAACACCCATTACATTAGTAAAAGTTAGACATACAATACCAAAATTATTTCTTTGCCCCAATGCCTTCTTTCTCCTATTGAGCTACTTTGTTCCGGTCACCAGGCAAGATACCATAAAGTGCTCAATAAGGGAGTTTGAACTGTCGTGTGAAATCCTCCGGTCAAAGTTTAATGTTTGGCACGAGAATGATATGATATAGATCACAAGCTCAAGTACTAAAATGTGGATGAGAAATGAATGGCCAATGTCTACTATGAGAGCTTGCACCACTTCGGATGAGGACAAAATTGATAATGGCTATATTATGAGAGCTCTGTTACCTACCCAAGACCCAAATTGCCAATATGTAAATTTTGAAAATTACTAAAAAAAATTTTTGTAAGACAGGCCGCAGCCCCAAGAACCACACTTCGTGAAATAGTCAAACCCCTAATCTATCCCTCATGACAAATTTATTAGGTGATTAAACTGCCACTAGGCTAACCTT
The DNA here is from genome assembly GCA_963454935.2 of Ilex paraguariensis. Lineage (NCBI taxonomy): Eukaryota > Viridiplantae > Streptophyta > Magnoliopsida > Aquifoliales > Aquifoliaceae > Ilex > Ilex paraguariensis. The sequence continues at coordinate 71,564 of CAUOFW020000912.1, forward strand.
TTACTCTCAAATGTCCACAAGTCATTCATCAAACATGTGTATAACTATATATTCCTGTCTATATATACGGTGAGAAGAAGATCTGGTTTTGTGGTTTTTTTTTTTGGTGATGGTGGGGAGAGAGAGAGAGAGAGTGATTGACCGAAACACCATTTTCCTCCATACTTTGTTATATTTTTCTTTAATATTTGTACCTAACAACAAAAAAGTCTTAAAATCATCAAAGCAAATAAAACAAAATTTCAAGTAATTTTATTTGTACCTCCTAATTCTAGAAGAGTTTTTCGGAGAAAGATAATCTACTACGAACTTAGTTATGGTACTTACAAGAAACGTACAATTGGAAGTGAAAAAAAAAAAAGAGGGTAAAGAACAATCATGGTTCTGTTACTCATAAACCAGCCCATGTAACATTTCAGGCAAAACCAAAACAGCTACGAACTTCTCTCAACCTCCAAGATTAAATAAAGATGATTACGGTACTAAACGGCAAATGGAGGAAAAATCTTAGTGTATCGACAAACCTTACATTGCCCCAGTCCCATCTTCAGTCACCTTGTTAGCTTGAATGGTACTAATTACATTTGACATGTTAGCCTGGAAAAGGTAATCGTCAAAAGAATAGTTCCACCAAAAATAAAAAATAGTTGGCATATACTAGCTTTTCGTGGAAGGTCCCTAGGAAAACACCAGCAAATGCAGGCCATAGAAGACTAGCAGTGTCTTTATTTGGAAGGAAACTCCACTCTTTCTTTTGAAAATTATTCTTTTAGATTGCTTGAAGTTCTTTTTCAGTGTCAATATCATAGTCTTGTCAACATAGTGAAATTATTGAATGTTGATTAGCCAAAGGACATTATTATTTGACTTTTAAACACAGATTTGGATGATTCACCAAGACGCAAGGGACCAAAAGTGGATTAAAAAACACACAGAATGAAGGGAGTCCTTACCCTCCATGTTGCTAACTTTGTTCGGAAAGTTTGCCACTGATGCAGACCAAACACGCGCTCAACACAGTGGCTACAATGAAAAAAACAAGTAATAGACCAAGTAAATGATAATGTCCACAGCTTTATTATAGCATATAGAAACAAAGAACACAAATACCCAAAGAGATAGGTAACTTTATAGTGCACCTCACAATTACAACTTGATTCATATGATCAATCTTACAGTCGATTAGCTTTGCTGCAATTGCCTTAACTACCCATGACTCCACCTCATCATCATTAATCTGCAAGGAATCCCAAGCCAACGTGATAAACAAAGAAGTAAAAAGCAACAGCCGCTGATATGGGTAAGGAAAAGCAAAATTACCCGGAGAGTGTCCTTAATTAGAGCATAAGGAATTTGGCCTGATTCATCAGAGCCAAGATCCACCAATGACATCAACCTCATCTTTGCTATACAATCTTCATGGACAAGACCTACGCCATCCAAAGAACACATTTCAGTCTAAAAGATTAAATATATCCAAAATCTGAATCTTAACCCAAATAGCAGCCTAAAATTTATATGGCAAAACAGCAAAAGGAGATATTTACCATAGCTTTTAAGTAAAGTAGAATTTGCCGCCTGGAAATCCAAATATGCATCCAGCCTTTTGAGTCAGAAAGATCTTTAAAAGTTGGTATACCAATGCATATTTAGCATCTTTTTCCAATTGTGCCACAGCGGGCATATCCAGCAAATCACACTGCCACAACCATGTGGAGAGTTGATTAAGTTAAGCACCAGCTGGAACATAATTTAACTTCATTAAAGACTACACAGTTACATTTTTTTGACAGGAAACAAGACAATTTCATTAATTTGAAAGCAACATGAATGCCAACGCATATTTGAAAGTTCCGGTTGAAATAAAACTGCATGTTTGAAAGCAAGCTATAAGAACAAGGAAATTTGAAAGTGATGAAAACAATGGTTCACAATACAGCAAATAATAAGGATGCCCATAGAACAATCAATCAGTTGAAGACGTACGGAAAAGCTCAGAAGTAATGCCACCAGCCTCAGTGTAAGGACTTCAAGAAATCAGAAACAAAAGCTATGACATGCCTCAAGTTGATTGATCACTATACAGTAGCATTGAAGCTAAGCATATTCACAAATGAAAAGAGTTCAAGCTATCACATTCATCTTATCTACAAAGTGCTCAAATTGCCTTATTGGGTTACCAAATACCAATGGGAAGGTTATTAATGGATCCATGCCAGGCATAACACTGCACAATAATGTAATCTAGCAGAGGGAGGAAAAGGTAAAGCAAGAAAAAGGGATAAACATCTTGTCAACATTTCTTCTTTTCAAAACAATTACCCATGAAAGTTCAATAAGCACAAAATGTGCATTTAAATGGAGAACATTTCCCACTGTAATTGTTGAACTATAAAAGATGCACACAAAAGGACTCAGATAACACCGTAATGTTTGAGAGTCATTTTTGGGTGAGTCAAGTGTCCGAAGAGTATTACAAACAATACTTATAGGAAGAAAACGCACCAAAGTGACAAACAATAGCAAATGACGCTGGAGATACATTAGCAGTATTTTTAGAAGCACCATATATATAATGAATGGTGGGTGACTCATAGAAAATGAGCATCAGAATAATTATCTGGGCAGCTCAACTCAACTAGCCTTTCCTACAACTTCAAGAGAATACATGTGGAAGCATGAAACAATTTTAAAAGACATATCCAAAATAAGAATAAAGGGAACATACACCATACAAAACATGTGTATCAAAAGCAAATCCTAAATTTGTGTGCTAATGGATCAAAACCAATTCACTCCCTCTTTGTGAAAACCCTCGCTCCCTCCTCGCCCTCCCTCCCCCACACAACTCACCCTCCAAGTCTCATCCTTAAAAAAAAGCAAAAGCAAGATCAATTTAAAATCAGTAGGACAAAACAATACCTGAAACATGTCAGGTGCCTTAACAAATTCAATAATAGTGCGTACAGCTTCTTCCTTCGCTTCGCCCATTGTATATGCATCTTCACCAGAAAAAGTTGCCAGATACTTGGTCAGAAATTTGAAAGCATCCTTTGCCGAGCTGGAAATATAGGATGATGCAGACAAATTAGATAACTTAATCCATAAAATCAATGAGAAAGAAAAAAACTTAAAAGCCACACAACCAAAGAGAATTAATAATGCTTCTTCATGAGCCACGATTTCTATATTACCTTTTATTTTCCGTCAAAACATTTGAGATAGTAAGAAAGAGTTCTCTCTGGTCCTTGATCCCAACATTCCATTCCCTCAAGAAACTATCCATCTTTTTGAAAGAAGGTACATATTTTCAGTGACCTTTCCATTGACTGCCAAATTCAAGGTCGTCATGTAAACAAAGAAACGGCTGTATGGATTCTCCAACAGATTGTAGAGGTTGAACAGGCTGCAAGGGGAAAATGAAATATATGAGACAACACCACCATAACTCAATAAACTGAAGTGATTACTGTCAAGCTAAATTACATCTTCAAGCGCAGAGCAGGCTTATCGCTTGGTTGTTGGGCGATTTTTGTGGATATAAGCTCTGCCATCTCATGTGCTTCATCCAGACTTTCAGGTTTCTTGACAAGATTGCAAATAACAGTAAAGATGCACTCAAGATCTGGGGTTTAAACAAAAGTAAAAGCGATAAGGTTAAGATCCAACATAAGAAAAAACTTGAATGTCAATTTTAATTCATTTCGTGCCAGAATTATTTGTCAATATAACACATCACTAACAATTAACTCTGCCATTGATTTGGCTAATTAGATAACATCCCGCAGCCACTCTTCAGCCAAATAAAATATACTGATTACAACTAACAATAAACTCAGCACTCCTTTTTCATTGTACACAATAGAAATGCTTTTCAGTATTTTATCTAGAAAGCAACGTGCAACTTGAAGGACACGATCTGTTGCGGACGCTTACATCCACCATTTTATATAGGAATTAAGGTGCTCTTGACTCAACATCCTTTGTTTTGCTCAACTATAACCCCTCTTTTTTGGATTATCCAATTTGGGCCTATTTTCTAGGATAAATATTATTTCGGCCAATTTAGCTGCTAGAATAACCTCCCAGCATATAGAAAAAGATTCCATGGGCTAAAAACTTGGACTACTACCATCCTAGAGGGACCAATCAACACCACCAAGCAAACTCAAGAATGCTCCAACGCGTACCCCCACATAAGCAAGTAATTGGGCCAGACAACTTCATTAAAATTTCCCAGCCCCTTGCTTAAGTGTATCCATGGTGCATCAACCACTCCAGTACACAGATCCACCTTAAATGTAGTTGAAACAAAAGATAATTTGTTACAAATAATATCAATAGCTTTACATTTTTCGGACTCCTTAGAAAATACCAATTCTGCTGAAGTAAGCATTAGTGAGGCCAATTCCAGCCATTTGCCTGCTAGAATGGATTCCTGCGCCTCCAGGCATAATCTAGTTACTTGTGGCTCCACTACCTGAAAATGACAAGGAAACCCACATGCAAACATGAAATTTCAATAGGATGGCATTGTACTATACAAATCATAGCCAAATTAACCTATCATACACGCGAATCCCTGTATAACAGATTTATTGGCCAATTAGAAGCAAAACACTCGAAATTCAAACACAAAAGTAAGAAAATTCAAGCTTCAAAACTCTCAACGCATTGTCAGATTCATCTTTCATATAACATAGTTAGTTTGATTTCCTCGATGGTACTGATGTATATCCATGCGAGAAAAGGGTAAAGAGTTTGTGAGTTACGTCGGCGCCAGCGTCAGCCCATGACTTCTCAGCCGTGAATCGAACAACGGAGAGCGCAAGATCTTCTTCTAATGTCAGAACAACGGTCGTCATCTTCTACCTTCTAATAGAAACCCTCTGCGACACGCAAACTCAAAACCCTAGTCGTGCAGCAGAGAGCTGTCAAGAGAGTTGATTGAGAAAAACCCTAGCACAAACGATAGACAGACTATGTTAACCTAAACCAACATACGTTTTCTTGCTCTACACCCTCAAATATGAGATTTTTCATATTATACCTCTAATATATTAAAAATATTACAATATGACCATTCTGTTGATTTTCATTGCTTATTTCGTCGAAACTCATCTTATTAATGTCGACAAAAATGAGTAGCATAAATTATTGAAAGAGTCATATTACAATACTTTTAACACATTCTCAATGTAACAAATTTAATTTTTGAGGATGTAATATAAAAAATTTAATCTTTAAAAATATAAATTAAAAATTTTTAAATCTTTCAAGGTATAAAATATAATTTATCCTTATACTTTTCAAGGTAAATATTGATATTATATTTAATTGTCCTAATGTAATTTCTCAATTAACAATTTGATCTCAATTTAGTTTTTTCATTCATTTCTACAAAACGTAAACATATGATTTAACACTTTAATTGATCAAATTGGCTAATCTAGTTGATTTAACGGTGAAAATAGATGGAATAACTTAATTGAGATAAAATTAATAATTAAGGAACTAAATTATAATAATTAAAAGTTCAAAGATCAAATAAAAATTAAAGATAAACTTTAAGGACCAATGATAATATTTACCTTATTTTTTAACTTGGGTAGAACATTTTCAACCTTCACTCAAATTTGAGGCAATATTTGAATAAAAAATTTGATTTAATATAAAACACTTCAATGAAAAAACTCAAATTTAAAAAAGGATAAACCCAAATTTAATGGAGCATAAAATATAACCATTAAATTTTTAAAGGATAATATGATCTAACCATTAATGATTTGAGTAAAGGTTTAAATCTTTTTTTATTTAAATAAAATTTTGAATTGGTATGAGTTTGAGTATAGCATTAAAAAAAAATTAAAATTTTCTTACCAAACATTTAAATTTAAGTTTAAAAAATAAATAAAACTTAGAAATATTCGTGTATTAAACGATTATATCGGTCCAGGGGCGGCCCAATCTAATTTGGGGCTTTAGGCGAAAATGTAATACAAGACCCTATAAATATTTATTCAGTAATAATAGTAATATTAAATATTCATTAAAATATGTTTATTTACAAATTATTTGTTTTGCCTTTTGAGATATAACATACTAATTCAAATTTTTAATTCAATTTTTACAAATAAAAAGTATGTTAATTGAATTCAAATACAGAGATCAAATACAATAATACATACTATTTGTTTAAAATAAAAGAGAAACATAATTGAAAATTAGGTTTACTAGTAAAATAATTTTTTTATAAATGTATATAAAAATAGGAATTTATACAAGTTGAATAGCCCTAAAATAAATGGGATATTGTTAGATATCATAGAGAGAAAGAGCAATTTTTAAATAAAAAATTTTAGTAAGACAACTATAGTTAATTAATTTAAAATAGCTAGTGTATTACTTGAGACTCTATTTTATAGTCATTTTGTGCATTATAAACAAAGTTATTAAAAAATAACCTCAAATTTAACGTACACAAATATAAAATTATTATTCGTACATATAATATAAATATCGGGTGAGATAAAAAAATAAACTGAATTTTAGGGCCCTAAATTTTTTTAGGATTCTAAAATTTTTACAATAATTCTAGTTGTACTTAATTAGAGGACTAAGTATATTTGATAAAATAGTGAATTTTGTTTAAACTTAATACTCACTATTAATTCAATAATTAAAATATATTAAATATTTAAATTATATTCTAAAATAATCATTATTTATTTTATTTTGGGGTTCTAAATTTTTCTTTCAATTTGAGGGCTAGGCAATGACATAAGTGGCCTAATGGTTGGGCCGGCACCGTATCGGTCTACAGACAAGCTTGGTGGTGCGTGACATTGTTGGAATGGTCAAATCATTAAATGTACTTATACTTTAAGTTTATTATTTTTAAGGTCATCGATTATAATAAACTTAATAAAATTTATAGTTAGAATTTATATTTTTAATATGATATTGAAAAATTACTTACCTAGAAAAATAAGTGTTGGACTACAACTTACTGAAAAAATTACTTACCTAGAAAAATATTTTATAGAACAATATGAATTTTAATTAGGACTAGTGGTTATTGCAAATTCTGACCCAGGTATCAGGTAAGGTAGACTTTAGATCACATAGAATGAGAGCGAAAGCAAGAGTAACAAATTTTAAAATTAATTGAAAAGCAAGAACGTCAGTGTCAAATTTATATATATAATATTGTGATACACATTAAAATAGAGAATATCAAAATCGTAACAAACAATGGCATAATACAGTAAAGCCTTACATTAGTAATAAGAAAATGTCCCACATCGATAAAGTCTTGCATGTTGAATGGCCTGGCAATCTATATAAGCAATGTCAGAACACAATTGTCCCACATCGGAAGAATATAAGCAAGCTTAATGGCAAGTACAAGAGCACAATTGTAAGCTACTTTGGCAAAGAAATGGGCTTGTTTTTTGGGTCAAGTTCAATTGGGTATGAAAAAAAGTTTTTTGGGCAAAGGTTAAATTTGTGGATTCAATTTTTTGAATTTGCGAATTTGCGCCGAATTTACGCTCAATTTGTAGATTTGCAATCGAAACGCAATTCATTGAGGTGTTTAAGCGAATCATGTGATTTATGGTAGACTATAGTATCAAATACATGGTCCGAGTTCTAATTATTTTAATAAAAATTTACATAAATTTTAATTATTTCAATATAATTTATAATTATAAATTTGATCCCCAAATATTAATAAATTTTTTAATTTTAATATTATAAAAATTATATTAAAATTCGCTCATCTACAATTTCTTATGTATTTCAATTATGCATTTGCTCCAAACGCAATAATTGATAGGTAATCATGGAATTTGCAGCATCTAAAATCCGATATGACATGCTAAAAAATTGAGTCAATTACCGCACACGACTTTCATATCTAGTTTATCTTGGTGACATGGTAAGTGTTATATATAATATAAAATAAGGGAAGTTTCAATAAGTTCATTCGACGGTCTCAAATAGATGAGTAATACTATTTGGATATAAAAATTTGATTTAATTTACTGACATAATAATATGGCTTCATAAGAATCATTAGATCAACACCAAATTCCAATGTTTACTGGGGTATACAGTGAATCTAAATGTCATAGTAAATTAGGTCAGCAAATTATGTTCCAATAACATTGCTCTAAATAGATTCATCAAACGGTCGTCAATATCCCTTCCAAAACCATTCACATTGCACCGTACTTTCAGACACGAATTTTTCCTAGTTTAATATAAATTCAAACTCATATTGATCAATCACACCTCATAAGATTATAATCACATCCTGTATGATCACAATTTACACCTTACAAAATATGTCTCACATGCATTTTATATATATATCAATCAATTCCAAAATAATTATCTCAAAACATAGGCTAGAGAGCAAGCTCTAAAAGTAATTTAACATTTAACAAAAAAATAACCAACATCGATAAAAATTTAAGACAACGAAATCAAACTATATGTAAAAAAAAATTTAAAAATAAAAACATATTAGATACTACTTCGTACCTAAAAAATTTTCAATTAAAATTACTAAAAACTATATCCGAATCTATAAACAATTCAAATTAAAATCACCTTTTAATTTTTGATCTATCAAAACTTCACTTTTTTTCCACATTATCTCTTTTTCTTGCCTTTAGATGACACATTTGTTTAGCTTTTAGATAGTGGGATGACAACACCACTTGTACAATGACCAAGATACTTGTTGCCTAAGTTTGCTTAATTTCGATTGCAAACAACATTACTCAATTGACTTTAAAGTGCCCCAATGCATGACACAACACCTTCACCTATAATGAACACTTTTCTCCCCTTTCTCATTTATCTTTTATTTATTTTGTTCCTAGTTCTTATCTTCTACTTTTTTAGAAATTAAACCCAAACAAACTTGTAAATTATCAATGAACCCCAAAAGTTTATTCCACTAATTAAAATCACATATTATTTTTTTGGTTGGATATCACATTGACAGCCTGTTGCCCAACCGGCTACCCACAACTTTGCACGTGCTAAGGAATTAGGCGTGGTTAGAATTTAAGATTCCTCTTTTAAGTGCATTTGATTTGTTTAAATTTTTGTATACTTAATGGAGTGTAAATTGTCATTGTTATGGTAGGACTTTGTAAATTAAAAAAGAATGGAGAAATCTCACTTTGTATCCTAAAAGATTTACAATTTTTTATTTTACGTCCTAAAAAATTTAATTTTTTATATTATACCCTTAATGTATAAAAATATTATAATATGATCCTTCTGTTAGTTTTTATTACTTATTCTATCAAAAATCACCATATTGTCTTTTGATAGAATGAGTAACATAAACTAAAAAAATTATTACATTATAATATTTTTAATGCATAAAGGGAAAATATGAAAAATTTAGTCTTAAAGACTCTAAAATTTAAATTTTTTAGGGTATAAAGTGTAATTCTCTCTTTTATTGGGTGAGGCTAGGGGGACAAGGCTGTATTGGTAATTTTACCAGATGACTCCCCAAATTCGGAACACTTCAACTACTGGGTACTTTCGATTGGATCCACGACCTCTGTACATCACAACCGATTGTACCTAGTCTGTTTGTATCCTTCCTCGTACTTTCATTTGGCTTTGTTAGTCAAAAACGGACGTCTCGCAATAGTAACATCAACAGGCAAGCAAGCAGGGTCCATGGTAAGTACTGTAAGACGACTCTCTCTCCCTCCTCTCCGCATCTAAATATGATGTTCTGCTCCATGTTCGACGAAGCCAATGTAAGACACATCGACTAAATCTGAGAAATTTTATTGGTTCGTAGCTCAATAAATCTGAACAATCAGCAAAAACCTTACGTTTGAAGACATGAGTTTACCAGTATGTTGACTTCCTCTGATTCAGATCCTTCTTTTCTTTTGTCTGCTGTCAGCTATCAGAATCTTTCTTTGTATACTTGACTGTTTCATTATTTTATATCCAAATTTTCATTTTTTTTGGGTTTCTATTTGTTAGATTTTTGGTGTAATGGGGGGTTTATGGTGCAGATTATTTGTTTTCTGGATCTTATATATGTTCATCTGTTTGTTCTTCATGTGATGGGAAGTTGGTTAATTTCTCCTTTTGTTGATTGTTTTTCTAAAAGATTTGATGTTGATATAATTGTATTTGTGGTTGTCGTTTTTCTATAATTGATAGATACTCTGTGGAGGAATTTCCTTAAATCTGCTATGAACCCATTTGTATGGGTGCCCAAGAGTTCATATACATATATCTAGTCTTATTTTTAACGATATAGAATCGTCTTTGAATCTCGGCTCAATTCAAGGTGCCACAATCTAAAATTTTAATTATGTAGGATCTGATGGTATGAACTTTACAATTTTAGTAATTGCTTTTGTTGGTGTCTGTTTTATGAACTGATAGAGACTTTGTTGACGAATTTCTTAGTGTCTCAGCTCTACTCAACATGTCATAACTTAAAAATTTTTAAGTCTTGCGTTTTTAATAATATGAAGGGCATCTGAAACGAGTCAAGATTGTTCTATACGTATAATGTCAAATTGTCTTTGTAGACTTAGAAGCACTGCCTATTAAATGTTTGAGATGTATTAGCACAAAGTGTCTGAATTTATTTCTAATATTGGATATATAGTGTTGGACATGTTCCTAGGAGTGTCTTATAGGTGTCACCGTTTGGCACGTGTCCCCTATAGACCTGTCTCCTCTCTCTAAGTGTCGTTGCTACTCAGACCAATGCTAGCCTATTCCTGAAGATCACAATGAATTAGTTGCAAAAAGAAAACCTATTTGTTTGAAACATAAAGAAGAACATTGTTTTCCCTGACAACTGTTGCATATCTAGCTAGATGAATACTTCCATAAAACTCTGAACTTTGACAAGAATGATAGAGGACTATATATGTGACTATTGGTATATTAGATCTCTTAACTTACCTAAAAAAAGTATCTGTGACTATTAATTACTTGGTTGTGCTGCCATTTTTAACATTAGTGCTTTGTCTTTATGACGTTGGTAGTGACATGGAGTACAGTTTATGCTGCTTTACACTTGAGGATTAATGTCCCCTGAGATTTCACACCAAAGAATTTATATCACTTTGGACTGATACCATCAGAAGCCAGTTTAGGGAATTCTAGAATCTACCAAGTATAAAGGGGAAAATTTAATCTCATAATCAGTGGGCAGAACATTTCATACATATTTCTCTGCTTAATTTAGCCCTAAATTCCATGATGTTGTGTTCTGTCAATTTTTATGTTGTTTAAGAATTGGTGTTCGTTCGTACCTCATTCCTTTGCCCTTATTCTTTTGAATTACTACCTCTAATTTTTTGTCTTATGTATCTCTCTGTATAAATATTCTTGAATGGAAGGCTAATAGTGAAGATGGCCTGCAAAGCAAGAGTCAAAAAGACATGATGTCGACTCTGAGCCTGTCTGATAAACAAGACGGACAGGGAAGCGATGATAGGTGTAATAAAGTTAGAGTCCAGCTCAAGAATTTGGGTTTCATGCAAGAGAAGGACCCAAACAAAAACACATCAAAGGTATAATAATCTGTTGCTTCGTCATCAGATTTGGTACAAGAAATAGGAAAAATTCATTAGAGTTATGTAAAGTAGTCACACCGCCTTTTGACCTGCTGTTGAAAGGCTATGATGAAAGTCCAGATAGGAAGTCTAAGCCACCAATGATGTTTCTATTAACATATGTTTTACTGAATTTTTCAGAAGAAAGGCACAGATTGATAAAGAGTGTGAGGAAAAAAACGTGAAACCATTTTCTCAGGATGGACAACATGATGACTCAACATCCATCTGTGATCCTTCTATGAAGCATATGGCAGAAGAAAACGAGAAGCGTGAAAATAAGTTGCAGCAAGCAGTAGAAGGATCTTTCATTTCGGGTAAAAACACCCAACCTGGAAGCCAAAGAAACAGGAAACATCCCTCTTTCGATTCGGATGTAATCAACCATGTTTCTTTAGTTGTTGCTAGCCAAGCGGACAACTTGGTGAAGGTTCCACATGCTACACCTCAGAGAGCCTTAGTAGTTTGTTCAGGGAGAAAACTTCTCATTCTTGATGTAAATGGAGTACTTGCGGATATAGTTTCTCCCCCACCAAAGGAGTTTAAAGCAGACATTTATATCTCAACGAGGGCAAGTGAGAATTGGATATTACATTTTATTTGTTCCAATTGACGATTAAACAGCATTTAGCGATAGGCAGGAATAATTAATGGCTCAAGCCTAACCTAATCATTGTTTCCTGTTACAGTTTTCAAGAGACCGTTCTGTTTTGATTTCTTGAAGTTTTGCTTTGACAGATTTGATGTGAGCATCTGGTCTTCAAGAACTAAGTAATATTCAATCTATGAGTGTGACTTTTCCTTTGTTTTTCCTGCCATGTTGAATTAGGTCCTAGAAATAACTTGTACTCTGTAATTTTCCTGGTTCCTGCCTGTTTGTTTCATGATTTTATAACCACGGAGTGTGTGGGTTACATACAAAATGCAGGAAAAATATTGATAGTGTGGTTGATTACTTGTTAGGAGATATGAAGCAGAAGTTGCTGTTTTGTTGGGTAAGTGATTTAAAGTTTTTTTCGGTTGAGGTTTCATGAAAGGCTAATTCATCTCTGCCCATTCACAAAAGAATGCTTCTGGAGGAAAAAAACAGCAAATTGTTTAAAGATTTTCTCTTGGTTTTAAATTGGTACTATTTACCCATACCATTTTCTTGTGGATTGCATATTTAACTGATCTGACTTGATGGTACATACAGTCATAGTGAAGTTTGTTACATTAGTTGATGCTTTAAGTACACCTCAATTTGCCTGGGCATGAAGTTTTTGAGCCACTTTATATATATATGTGTGTGTGTGATAGAAACATAATTTTAGTGCTAGCACATTTTTCAAGTTAGGAGTTGTTAATACTAATACAATTCTCAATTTATGAGTTGTTAGTTTTTTCAAATAAGTTTTGATTAAATATATAACTATTAAGAGTCTTTTGGACAATGGAGATCAAAATGGACTTATCCCCAAACAAGTTTTTTGAGTATACTTAAGTCCAAATAAGTCTACAAAAACTGCCAGCCTCCAAAGGCCCCTATTTTAAAACCCAGCCCAGACATCAACCCACAAAAGGATTAGATCAATGGGGCACTGGTTTAACCGTTAGATCACTGATCGGACCGGCAATATAATAAAAAATAAAAAATAATATAAATTATAATAAATAAGCTAAAAATCACAATAATTATAAAAATAGCATCAAACATATAAAGTTAAGTAGAGAAAAATCACCAAACATGTATCCAAAATTCCAAATTCCAATGCATTCAATTTCCAATACAACTTATAAAGTTAAGTAGAGAAAAATACCTCCATTTAAGTTCTAGACCCCAATTCCAAGACTCCGACTATGCATCAATCCATGCAGAATCCATGTAATTTGCACCCTTCAACAAAGTTCAAACTCAAACTGTAGTAAGCACAAGACACATGAAAACAAAACGAAGCACATGAGCATAGCATAAGGACTCAAATAAATAAAACTCAAAATAAATTACCTAACCACTGCCTACTACCACGATTATAAAATAAATAATTTACAACCCAATTATGTTATAATGAACAACAAACAAGAATCCTCAAATTAATGCTCTTAACTATAAAAAGCAAAATAAACTGTAATCACAGGTAGTAAATAAACCATAAGCAATCTAAAAACAATATGCAAAATAAAATTGCCCTAATCTACTCATTGGTTGTAAATAATGCAAAATAAACCATAAGCAACATTTTAGAGAGTACCTTGATTCTATAAACCATAAGCAACTTGATTCTATGTACTTAACTACTTATAATTGCATGTTTGCTCATAGCATTATCAAAGATTCAATGTATAAAAATCAAAAATCAAAAATCAAAAATCAAAATCAGCAAATTAGGGCATGTAGCAGTTAGGGCATGAGAGAGAGAGAGAGAGAGAGAGAGAGAGAGCACGTAGTGTACCTGCTGCTGTCAATGGTCATCGATGCTTCGATCAGTTGATGAGATGGAGCTTTGAAGCAGCCTTCGTCCCTTGCTTGCTCGCAACGGCGCAGAGAGAGAACTGAGACTGAGACACTGAAACTCAGAGACAGAGACAGAGACAGAGTCACTCAGGTTGACTGGGCTGAGAAGATCGTCGATAGTCACAAAAAGGCAGACTAAACCCTCCGGCTGGTTTGCTTAAAATCATCCGACTAAACGGTTCATCGGGTTTTAATCGGTTCCCGCGTAAATACGATCTAATGAGTGAGTTGGCCCGATTTAAGCACTATTATGTTGGGTTAATGTTTCAAGTTGTTTAAAAGAGAAATAAAAGTGTTTTGTTATGGAGAGTATTTTAATAATGACAAAATTACTCATAATTGCAATCACATGTAAGGCACATTAAATTATTCCATGCATGATTTAAACAAAAATTAGTGTAAAGTATCATCGGTCAAATGTGTCAACTTTGAGAACTAGATTAACAAAATTAAAATATTAAAGGCTAAAGTTTAACAAGTGATACATTTTAAGGACTATTGGTATAATTTACCCAATTGAGAAGAGTTTGTCCCCCAACAAAGTTTTCTTTTGTGCCCAATATAAAAGACTGTGCTTTTTTTTTTCAGCCTTCTTAACTTTTTAAAATAATAAACCCACCCCCATCGTATCCATAAAGTGTCTCATACGTGTCCTTGTCATATCCACCATGTATCCTTGTCATATTTAACCCTTGTTTAGCACACTTTTAGAAGTGTTAGATATTTGTCCAATCGTGTCACATTTGCATCTGTGTCCACCATGTCAACCCCCGACCCGTGCCATATTTTGAAAAGCACGCCTAGGTGAAAAGTGACCCCAAGCAAGCATAGGTCACCTAGAAGAGTCCAGGTGAAGTGAACTTCAAAGAGGCGAAATGAACTTCAAAGAGGCGCAACCCAGGTGAAGAGGCAAGCGCCTCAATGAAGTGATTCAATCTACTCTTTGAAACCAAAGAACATAAAATTGAGTTCTAAAACTTCAAACTATGTTTTTTATAGGCTATTCGAGTAACAGTGCTACAAATAGGTTTCTAGTGCTTAGAAATGGGCATAATATTTTTGAACCTATCACAATGCAAAAAATCCTAGATTTTTTGAAAATATTTTTTCAATGAAAAATAGGTTATCAAATAAAAGAAAATTAATTCCTATCAGTAATGAACTCAAAGATGATCTTTCTAGTGAAAAAGTACATGAACATAAAAAGAGTAAAAAAGTAAGGAAAGAGACTAACTTAGGATATTGGTCTTTTTTAAATTTTTAATTGATAATGACCCACAAACATATGAGGAAGCTATTACATCACACGATGCCCCTTTTTAGAAAGAAGTGATTAAAGACAAGTTAGACTATCATTCCTAATCATACGTGAAAATTAATAGAATTACGTCTTGGTGCAAAACCTATTGGGTGCAACGGATTTTTAAAAGGAAATTAAAACTTAAGGCACAATTGATAAATACAAAGCCCAATTATTCGCCAAATGTTATAAGCAAAAGGAAAGATGTTGATTATTTTGATATTTATTCACCGGTTACAAGAATAGCATCTATTAGAATTTTAATTGTTATAACTTCTATGTATAAGGTTAGCAATTCATCAAATGGATGTGAAAACGGTGTTCTTGAATGGAGACTTCGAAGAGAAAATTTATATGGAATAATCGGAAGG
The DNA here is from genome assembly GCA_963454935.2 of Ilex paraguariensis. Lineage (NCBI taxonomy): Eukaryota > Viridiplantae > Streptophyta > Magnoliopsida > Aquifoliales > Aquifoliaceae > Ilex > Ilex paraguariensis. The sequence goes on from CAUOFW020000912.1 coordinate 87,359, forward strand.
ATCTATTGTACTAGGTAAGGAACACTTAGTATATAGGTTAATTAAATCATTATATGGTTTAAAGCAAGCACCAAAACAATGGCACAAGAAACTTGATAGTGTGTTAGTGTCAAATGGCTTTCAATTAATGTTGATAAATGCATATATTATAAGTTTGTGGTAATTCTAGTGTTATTATTTACTTGTACATTGATGATACGCTAATAATGGACATAAGTCTAGAGGTTTTTACTAATAGTAAAAGGTTCTTGATGTCTAAATTGAACATGGAAGATCTGGGAGAGACAAATATGATTTTAGGAATTAAGATTTTGAGAACTCCTAATGGTTTGATTTATCTCAAGGACAATATGTGGATAAGATGCTTAGAAAGTTTAATCATTTGGATCATAAGTCAATTTCTACACTTATGATGCTAGTGTTAAACTAAAGAACAATAAAGCTAATCCCATATGTGAAAATGATTATGCACAAATAAGGGCAAATTTCACTTTGTACCCTGAAAGATTGCTAAATTTTCACTTTGTACCCTCATAGATAAAAATTCTCATATTGCACCCTGAAAGAAATAAAAGGTAGCAATTAGGTCCAACAACTAACTGCCGTTGAGTTTACCGTCTGCTTTTGATCACATGCAAAACACGTGATAACATAGAAGGGTAAGGTTGTAAAACAACCATTTTGGCCCTCAAATATTGCACAATGGTTGCCTTATACACTTAAGACCTAAAACGCTAAACCTAATTGTTATTGCTATTGGACTAGGGCAAGAATAACAGACATAAATTGGGAGGTGGAAGAAAAGGGGAAAATGCAAGCATTATGTTATTGTGGCAGGAGCGCTGTAACGAAGACCTCTTGGTCAAATTTAAACCCTATAAGAAAGTTTATCAGTTGCGCAAAACATGGGGTAATTCGTTGATTAAGTTTCCCATAAAAGTTCTTTTATTTCCGTTTTTGTTCATAAGATTTTTGGTTTTCAATCAGCTGATCAAGTACAGATCCATATTCTTGAAATATTTGTTGATATTATATGTGATTTTTGTATTTAAAATTTCTATTTTTTTGTTAAAAATTGAACCAATTTTTTTTTTTTACAACAAACTGAAGTCAAAATGGCAGTATATTTCTCTATGTATTGTGTGATTTTCTAATTTGTTATCAATTATAAACTCATAGGTTGGTGGTCCATGTGGTTACTTTCTATGATTCGACCCCTCGATGTGTAACCGATCATGCCAAATTATACCCGATTTGTTGCATCGTGTTACCTGTTAAGAAGAACAGTTGAAGAGAAACAAAGTAAGGGGTAGAATGCTTTGGTTATACCTTGTTGGTTCTTGGTTTGTAATGGTGGTGTTGTATTGCTACATGGGTCATTATGAACTCACTCCAGATGGATTGGTTTCAAATGGAGACATAACGAATTTCTACTGGTTCAGATCTATTTTGGAAGCTAATGTGATCAAATCTACCACTAGATAATACATATTTTGGAAGCCAATTTGATCAAGTTGGAATTTATTAATCTCATAGTATCATAATCCTAAAGCCTTTAACATACTATCCAACTCAATCAATGAAATCTCATTAGCATGACTCATATCAATGTGATTGACCTTCGCACCAATATATGCTCTATCACACAAATGTTCCAATCTACCACCATGATGCAATCTAATAGTAAAATACTCAGAAGAATGATTTGTATGTACCACCAAATGACCAACAAGCTACACACTGTCAATATAATATACCCCACAATGCAAACACAATTGAAAAAAAAGTAACAAAATAACAACACACACAAACCTGTAGAGAAAAATTGTTTCCCACAATAGACCCACAAACATCCCAACAATGAACCCCACAATGCAAACACAATAGAAAAATAGTAATAAAATAACAAACACACAAACCCACATAAAAAAATTGGTCCCAACAATATACCCACAAACATACCAGGATGAACCCCATATTCCAAACACAATAGAAAAACAAACACACAAAAAAATGATTACCATAGCATGGTGCATCCCAATGAATTTGTAAATCGTTGGACCCTTCCATCAGCAACCACTACAACAGAGCTAGTATAGAATCAACCCAACGAGTCTGTAAACTATTCGTAGAGAATATACACAACCTCTTTCTTTGATTGCGAAGCCCTAGAAGAGAATCATGCTACTTCTTCCTCGTTCTTTCTCTCTCAAAATGTCAAGGCTAAAGTTGATCGGTTTCAAGCATTGAGGTGGTGTCATGTGCAATTCACATGACAAATTACCTTATTCATTTACAACCTTACCCTTCTGTTTTATCACATGTATTGCACGTGATCAAAAGTAGACGGTAAACTCAAAGGCAGTTAGGTGTTGGACCTAATTGCTACCTTTTTATTTCTTTTAGGGTGTAATATGAGAATTTTTATCTTTCAGAGTGCAAAGTGAGAAATTTAGCAATCTTTCAGGGTGAAAAGTGAAATTTGCCCACAAATAATTGGAAGTTTAAATGTATCTTATATTCTTATGAATTATAACATTACAAACACAATCGGTAGGTTAAGTAGATACACACATAACCCCAATAAAGAATATTGGAATGCTATATCTAGATTGTTGAAATACTTGAAAGAGACTTTTAATTTTGGTTTATCATATAGTAGATTGTTCGATGTACTAGAAGGGTATAATGATGCTAACTGAATCTCTAATTTAGACAAGACAAAAATACACAAGTGGTTATGTGTTCACCCTTGGTAGGGGTGTAGTGTCTTAAAAAACTTCCAAGCAAACATATACAACTCGGTCTACTGTGAAGTCCGATTTTATTACCTTAGAGAAGATTGCCACTGAGGTTGAGTGGTTAAGAAACCTCTTAGTAAATATCTCTTTATGGATGAGACTAGTTACATCTGTGTCTATGCATTATGTTTTGCAAAGCTATAATTGCAAAGGCAAATAACAAGACCTATAACGACAAGAATAGACATGTTTGCCTAAAGCATAATATTGTGAGGCACTTGCTTAATGTTGGGATAATATCCACAGACTTTGTGAGGTCAGAGTTGAAGTTGGCCGATCCTTTTACACTAGGAAGAATAGTAGTGAATGACACATCAAGTGGGATGGGATCTTATGCCAATACAAAAATCGCAAGTGATGGTAACCTAACTTACATGAATGGAGATCCCATGAAGTAAGTTCATATCGATAATAACAAGTCACTGGATGATTTGTAACATTATCATAATTTTATTAACACGAAGAGTCCATCCTTATGGTGTAGATGGTGAAAACGACAAAGTATAAGGTTGAGTTTTAACTCTTAATGAATCCATAGCCTAGTTTAGATAGTGTATTTAATTGTAGTATACACTTGATGGATTTACCTATATAGATGTGAGAGTGTGGCTGCTTCCTATGAGAGCTTGGGCAAATTCTCTAGATTATTTATGAATATACATGTAGGGTGCATGAACTATTCACACTAACCTACAATGAATAAGCTAATACATGAACAACATGCATATTGTCCTATACCTTGATGTGGAGACGTCCCCTGATGAAATTCTCCCCTAATAAGAAATCAACTAGATTTGTCATAAACCCGACGCATTTCAATGCCATATACCATTTTTTTGAATGTTGATGATGATAAAGCTTTAGTGAATTTATCTACAAGATCAGTATTAGATTGTATCTGTTTTACTTCATTGTCACAACTCTGTTGGAGTTAATGAGTAAAAAAGAATTTTGGCAACAGGTTTTACATCATTAGGTGTTAGGACCACAGGTCCAAGCTTCTACGTTTTGTAAGATAATCTAATTTTGCTTGAATAGCTTCTCGCCACTTTTGTCAATCATGCCAACGTTGGCAGTCATCTATTATGCGTGGCTCTAGATTAACATCATTGAAAATGTTAGCAGCTACTAAAAAAAAATACATCACTAATGATAATTTTTGTGCAATCCCACATCTCTCCTGTACATACATAGTTAATAAAAATTTCTTCAGTTGCAAATATGTGTAACTCTTCAGGAGTCTATGTCACTTCAAGGATTTTTTCCTCTTTAAGGGATATTATTTAAGATGATGTTGGTATATCTTCATTCTCTAATTCAACAACTACTTCAAGAGTTGTATGTGATTGTCTTTTTAATCTTCTATTCTGGTGAGTAGAATTTTTTAAATCCACGTGTCATCCATCCTTCAAGAGTCTAGTTGATGATTCATTTGTTGTCATGGATTAATCAATTGGAACATCAATCTTCGTGTTCATAGCTAACACATAAGAGTTGGTCACTCTTACTGCATCAGTAAATGCACCAGGCAACTGATTAGCAATTCTCTGGAGATGAATAATCCTTTGCACTTCAATTTCATATTGGGGAATGTGTGGATCAAGATGAGACATAGTTTTTGAAGTCCAAGAAAGCTCATGTTGTTCTTCAGTAAGCGACGAATTTCCTCCCCTTAACGGCGGGAATCTTGTCTCATCAAATAACAATTTGTAAATCTTGTAATACAAATATCTCCCGTCAAAGGTTCACGATACCTAATGATTGAAGGTGAATCATACTCAACATGAATTCTCAATCGATGTTGTGGACCTATCTTAATGCGTTGTGGGGGTGTAATTGCCAAATATGCTTAAGTGAGAAATATTTGGGGGTTGACCAAGTACGAGTTGTATTTGAGAGTATTGATGGTAAGCAGTTCGTCAGTTGCGAACTAAGGTTGTTACATGTAATATAGCTTGTCCCCAAGTAGAAATTGGTAATTTTATCCTCATAAGTAATGGTTGAGCAATCAATTAGAGTCGTTTAATTAAAGATTCAGCTAAACCATTTTGGTTATGGATATGAGCAACTGGGTGCTCCACATTAATTCCAATAGATATGCAACAAGCATCAAATATTTGGGATATGAATTCACTAGTATTATCAAGACGAATTGTCTTGATTGGATAATTTGGAAATTGTGTTGTAACTAGAGTATTTTGGCAAGAAAATGGGCAAAAACAACAATCTGAGCAGAGAGTGAAAAAACATGTGACCACCATGTTGAGGCATCAATTAAGACCATAAAATATCAAAATAGTACACATGATGGATGAATACGTCCACAAATATCCCTTGAATTTTTTGTAGAAAGGTTAAGGATTCAACATTGAATTTTATAGGAGATGGTCTAACAACCAAATTTCATTGTGAACAAGCAGTACATGGGTAATCACTCAACAAAAGACTCTTTTAGTACTTTAGAGGATGTCCATGTGAGTTATTGATGATTTGACTCATTGTCTTAGGATAACTAAGTTAGTCATGTCAAAGTACAAAAGTCTTTAGGTTAGAGAACATATGATTCATCACATTATTTGATTTAATTGTCCTCATGGTTGTACAATACAACCCAAAGGAGAAACCATGAAATTTCTCTAATATAAGATTCAAGCCAGAAAACAATTGAAGTAATATAAAGGTATTCGCCAGTATTATCATTCATATTCTCAATATGAAATCTATTACGACGCATATCTTGAAATTTAGCAGATTTCTTCTAGATTTTACTGAATATAAAGTGTCATTGATATAGATTTTTGTTCTATTTGGTAACATGATAATAGCTCTTCCGGAGCCTTCAATTAGGTTTGTAAAACCTGATATTATATTTACATTAGTGTTGGCTAATATTAAGTCAGAGAAAAATCTTTTATGTTGAAGGATTATGTGGGTTATGCCTCTATCTACTAGACAGTATCTTCACCATTTACTTTAGAATTGAACAATTGGCAAATAATGTCCATTCCTGAAATTCTTAAGCCCGAAGAGAATAAAAATCTAGCACTTTCCTCAAATTCACTTGAACAATACTTGAGCTATTTGTGTTGATAATATGTTATAAAATAAAACTAAGAAATATAAAACATAGAACTGTAAAGGTTCTTCAAATTCACTTGAACAATACTTGAGCTATTTGTGGTGATAATGTGTTATAAAACTAAAAGAATATAAAACATAGAATTGTAAAGAGACAACAGAATATAGAAATGCTGGAGAACAAACTTCTCAACTTGTATATTTCTCAATGTCACCAAGGCCTCCTTTTATAGGCCTTCAAACATAATGACCATCAAATATAATATTAAAGTTGATATATCAATGGGCAGGGGTTTATAGACCAATGCACTAATACCCACTAATTCATATGTACTTGGTGGAGTAATTGGTAGGTTAGGGGTCATCTACTTTATATACAATTATATGTACAATATATAATGTAATTGTAATATTTACGACACATATATGCTTTTTTATTTAATTTGTTTCTCTTTCACCTTATCACTTAAGAAGGAAGATAAAAGAATATTACCAAATTATTGAATGTTAAAATAATTTTATGTAAGTAAATTTAAAAAAAGTAGTAGGTAGTTAGTAGGGTCTGTTTGGTCATAAAGAAAAAATATATAAAAAAGTAAAAATGATATAAAGTGAAGTGAAGGAGGATATATTTTCATGCATGTATTTGGTTAGCATGAAAAACTTGGAAACAATGTTTTAAAAAAATTTCATTCTATTGTTTGAAAGAAAGGAAGCTGACAAGAAAATTTTTATAATTGTCTAAATTACTCTTAATTATATTAAATCAATCTAAAGAAGAAAATATATATTATAATTCAGAGTTAATTTTTTTTTTAAAATGGCTCCTAACCTAATTCTGTGATATAGAACGAGAATTAACAATTATTTTATTTTATTTTATTTGTTTATTTTTATTATTTTGTTTGGGTGTGACTTTAATTAGAAATTTAATTGAATACTTAGTTGCTTAAACCATGTCTATTTTTATAATTCATTGGACATGTGTTTTATTGTTTTAGGTAACTTTCTTAAAGTTAGGGATTTGTTTCAAGTTTAGAAAATTTGGGATTTTAGTTTTTCCTATAAATTGTCATATGTATTACAATTGTACACAGTTGATTGAATAATACACCTTTTTCAGAGATATTCTCTTGCTACCCTCTCAATGAATTCAAAGTATTTGTTTTATACATTTAGAATCGTAGTATTTTTTGTGTCTCTTTGTTCCGCTGTGTCAATACGACAGTGTATAAAACAAATACTCTGAATCCACAGAGAGGATAACAAGAGAATATCTCTGAAAAATGTGTATTGTTCAATCAACTGAATAAAATTGTAATATATATGACAATTTATATGAAAACTAAAATCATAGGTTTCCAAAATATAAACAAATCTCTAACTTTAAGAAAGTTGCCTAAAACAATAAAACACATGTGAATTCGGAAAATAGATCTCTAACTTTAAGAAAGTTACCTAAAATAATAAAATACATGTCTAGCGAATTAGGAAAATAGACATGGTTTAAGCAATTAAATATTCTAGAAAATTCATAATTCAAGTCTCACCCAAACAAAATACTAAAAATAAAAAAATAGAATAATTGTTAATTCTCGTTCTACATCAAACCCTCTCTTTTAGAAAAACTCGTCCATGAGTTTCTATCTATTGGAACAAAACAATACGTCTTCACTTGTTTGCATCAGCTTTGAATTTCAAATTAACCTTTCCAAGCACACCTTTCCAAGAACAATTTTGCACATTGAGTTCTACTCTACATATTTCATTCAGAAATTCAAGTTCATTGTCCATGAGAACTATGTCACCCAAGGAAAAGTTGTCGAATAAAAAATGTTGTGCACCACAATATTCATGCTCAATTTTAACATCAAGATCAATACATATCCAATTGTTTGCTGAAGTGTCAAGTTGATTGACATACTGTTTTATGACCTTCTCACCCATGTGATGCTCATATAATTCCAATTGCTTTTTAGCATGTAGAAAAGTCATGGTTCCTTTTAAAACTTCAATAGTCTCATGAATTTTGGCACTTTTAATACCCAAGGAATTACTTGATTCATGATAAACATCTAAAACTTTGTTGTTTTCCTTGTCCTCAATATCAGTAATTTCACCATCACAATTTTTTTCAAGTTTCTCTTCTAGATAACCTCCAAGAGGTTCTCCTACATCACCATATTTCAACTCACATTCACCTTCCTTCTCAATATTTTCTTCCTGATAACAATCAATCTCTTTTTGATTTGAATCTGTTTGATTCTGAAATATGGGAATACTTAAATATTTGTTTTCTTTCTTAACTTTTTGATCCCTTGAGGTGCTTGAAAAATTCTCATTCATGGATTTCTAATAAGAGACTTGATGTGCTGAATAATCATACAATGAAAAAGATTGTGACTCTGTATTACCTCGAATAAATTGTCTCGATCCAAACTCACTTTGTTGCCCCATAGATTGATATGTATCATATTCATCAACATCATTTTAATATGCAATAGGTGATACTTAGGTAGTTATACCACGAACACACCGTCTCATAGGAAAAATAGGGTTACAATCTCAAAAAAGGTAGAACACAAGTCCTATTGTTGTTCAATACCTTATCTCGATTGAGATCCTGGTTTGGACCCAACATCAATTGAGCAATTGTGAACCACAGTTTTTGCAAAAATTGTTGTAACTGCTGAAATTGCTGCTGCTGTTGTTGTCGTTGGGACTTCAAAATTATCACCGTCATTAGTAAACCATTGCGTTGATTAGCCATCACACTAGGTTAGGTAAGGCTCTGATGCCAATTGACACAGCAGAACAAAGACCACACAAAACACTACGATTCTAAGTGTATAAAGTAAATACTCTGAATCCATAAAGAGGATAACAAGAGAATATCTCTAAAAAAGATATATTATTCAATCAACTGAATAAAATTGTAATACACAAGAAAATTTATAGGAAATAAAATCCTAAGTTTTCCAAAATAGAAACAAATCTCTAACTTTAAGAAAATTACCTAAAACAATAAAACACATGTCTAATGAATTAGGAAAATAAATCTCTAACTTTAAGAAAGTTACCTAACCCATCTCAGCCCTACGACACAACACAATAGAGGGAATACAAAAAATAGAGATGATTCTAGCAATTTCAACATCAATACTGATAACACTAGAAATAGTGCTCACCTTAGAACCATCATCAACAACAACTTTTTTTCCATGAAATTTGCCTCATTTTGGATGTTGGGCAACATCGTTTCTATCATCACCAATCCTGTAGCCCATAGACTAGTTGTTTGTCTGCGCCTTACTGCCAACGCCATCTTTGAGTGCTTCGCTCATGCTTTTGCATGCTTCGTGTACGCCTAAGCCCCCGGATGCATGTTGCCCATCAAAGCCCAACGCCCTTGGCATCTACATCATGCCACCTGGCACCCAACGCTTGTGTCACGTCACCCGGTGCCCAATGCCCCATTGTCCTTGGTGCCCGCGTCACCTGCCACCCAACACCCCGTGCACGCAAATGTGGTGGCTGATGCACTTAGTCGGGAGTCACAAGGAGTTGTGTCTAGTGTGGCTTCTCGAGAATGGCGGATGCTTGAGACTGTAGGATAGTTTGGGCTACATTATCAGGGTCAGGCTCAGGATGTTTTAGGGAGCTTGGTGACTATACCTTCCCTACTGAGCAGGGTGATCGAGTCCCAAGAGCAGGACCCCGAGTTATTATCCATCAGGGGTCGAGTATAGGCAAGTGCCGATGAAGAGGGTTGGGTCATTCACTCAGATGGTAGTCTTCGGTATAGGGGAAGGGTTATGGTTCCCCAGTTAGTAGATTTGAGGGAGGAGATCCTTAGGGAGTTTCATTGCTCCTAATTTGCAGTGCATCCAGGTGGCACGAAGATGTACCATGATCTTCGTCGCCAGTATTATTAGAGCAGAATGAAGAGACACATTGGGGACTTTGTTAGTCGATGTTTCACGTGTCAGCAGGTCAAAACCGAGCACCAAAGAACAGCGGGGTTGCTCCAACTTTTGGAGGTGGCTGAGTGGAAGTGGGAGCATGTCACGATGGACTTTGTGACCTACTTGCCACGGACATCGCGAGAGCATGATGCAGTGTGGGTGATAGTGGACCAACTTACAAAGTCGACACACTTTTTGGCTGTACGGATGATATTTACACTGGAGGAATTCTGTAGATTGTATGTACAAGAGATTGTTGGATTGCATGAAGTGCCCGTATTTATTGTATCAGATCGGGATCTCAAGTTTACAACCCACTTTTGGGAGAGTTTCTAACTGACCATAGGGACACAATTGATGATGAACACAGCGTTTCATCCCCAGATAGATGGCTAGTCGGAGAGAACAATCCAGATTTTAGAGGATATGCTACGGGCATACATCCTAGATCTCAAGGGTAGCACCTATCCTTAGTGGAGTTCACCTACAACAACAGTTATCAGGCGAGCATACAGATGACACCCTATGAGACACTATATGGGAGGCCTTGTTGTTCTCTGGTTTGTTGGACGGAGGTAGGAGAGAGACCCTCTACGGGTCCAGAATTTGTTAGAGATACCTCGGAGAAGGTGGACTTGATACGGAAGCGTCTTCTCACGACTCAGAGTCGACAGAAGAGCTACGCCGACAAACAACAACGACCTCTAGAGTTTGAGGTGGGAGATCATGTCTTCTTGAAAATAATGCCTAAAAGAGGAGTGGTCAAGTTCGACAAGCGGGGAAAGCTATTGCCGAGATATATCGGGCCCTTCGAAGTACTTGAGAGGGTTAGTACAGTTGCTTACCGGTTGGCTTTACCACCAAATTTATCGGGTATTCACGCGGTATTTCATGTCTCCATGCTTCAGAAATACACTCCAGACCTAACTCATGTGGTGGATTGGGGCAAGCTTGTTGTTGATGCAGATGGGACCTTCGAGGAGGGACCAGTGCGCATCATAGATAGCCGAAATTAGGTTTGCGAGGCAAGACCGTGAGGTTAGTGGAGGTGTTGTGACAGTACCGAAGAGTGGAGGAGGCGACATGAGAACGCGAGAACACTATTCGTACCAATTATTCTTTCTTATTCAAGGATGGAGGTACATTTTTGTAGTTATGAGTATGATATACTTGTTGCATATGCTTGTGGTTGAATGTGCATGTGTGTGAATTTCGGGGACGAAATTCTTTTAAAAGGGGAATAATGTAAAACTCGGGTAAATTTAAACTTTTTTTTCGAAAAAAGACAAAATGATAATTTATCATTATAATACAAAATTAAAATACATATTTTTCTAGATCTCAAATGATAAAATGGACCTCACCGTTGAATTCGTCTTGCAAAATCTAGTTACCCTGTCAATTTTCATCGAATTCTGAGATAGTCAGATTTTTTATGTTTTACAAGACAACTGAGTGTCGGAGACCTCACAAACGTCTCCAAAAATAATTTTTATAAAATTTCTTTATAATTGAAGAAAAGTTCAAATAAAAATAAATTGAGCTTAAAATGGGATAAAATTAAGTCGTTTCGAAACAAAAACGGACCCGAAAATAAGAAACGTGCGACGCGATGTGGTCCGCAAAACTAAAGGGTATAAATAGGGGAAAATATTTGATCTTCCCCACTTGATCAGCTGATTCTCACATTAGAAGAGGAAGAGAGTTAAGGGAGAAAAGAAAAAGAGAAAATCAAGACTTCTCTCTACGATCTACGAAGTTTCGTCAGTCGGAATTCGTTGAGCCAAAGGTTAAAGTCAATCATATCGATGAGGGCTACACAACCATACCAATAAAGAAGGATTTCACCAAATATCCAAAGAGGATATTTTGGTAAATTCAAAGTTTGAGGTTGGTGTTCTTGAAGGTTCTACTCTTCATTTTACGCTTCAAGAGGTAGGGTTCCCTCTTACTTTGGTTTATTTATAACCTATGGTGTCCATAGAATTGGTGCATAAAATGACCTATGACTTGTCTATGGTTATGAAAAAGAGGAATTTGGTGTAGAAATGACTTAGACCAATTTCTAGCTTGAAATTGATATGTGGAAGTTACTTGTGTAATTTCTTAGAATTTGGTATTAAATGGGCATGCTATGTGTTTATATTGTGCCCTTTGTGAATGAAGTGGGTTATTGATATAGATGATGTAATAACATGCTTGTGTTTTGTGTTGGATACAAATGTTAATATGTGCTAGTTGGTGTATTGACATTTGATGGATTATGGTAATTATATGCAATTGATATAAATTGTCATGATATATGTTGAAATATGTGGTTTAATTTCTCATTTGACATTCATTACATTTTGGGCATAAAATTGGCATCACATTCATGGACATTATGCATAAGTGTGGGTGTGTAAGTACATGGTTTAATCAAACACTACACTTGGTGGTTGATTGGATGGGCTCGGAAACGTTAGATTGGATATCCGACTGAGTTGCACATTGCATGAAAAAATTTGTGTCGGGTATAGCAAGAAGGGCTAGACACATCCTCGGGTGCAAGACCCGACCACTTGCTGCATACACTCCCCTGAGGTGAAATACTGAAAAGTGTAACGGTATGCGGAACCGGCGGTGAGACTCCGAGAATCCGAATACCCAAATAAAGACACATGAACTTGTTTTATAAAATAGTCATTCGGTGTGAAAGGTCAATGACGGGGAGGCTTGGAATGCCTTAGGTTTTTCATACATGTAGCATTGCATGGTGTGAAAGGAGCCGGGAAGGCTCGGGGTATATTGCATGAGTGAGTCTCATATCACTTCATGGCATGGCATGGTGGAATTCCAACATGGAATTACATATACTAAATTGGAATAGATGATGCTTGTTGATTGTACATGTGCATATTGCATATGCATCTAGGTTGAGGAAGTAGTCTTTGTAGGAGGTACTTTATTAATCGTCGTTCACCCTATACGGAAAATATTTCAGATACGGAATATACGCCGACAGAAGGCCCTCATACAGAACTTCAAGGATGAAGAAAGCCAAGATATGATTTTATTTTGAGTTTTTGTAAAAATGTTATGAAAACTTAGTTTTGGTATGTAAATGAATGTAGTAGAACTAGTATGGATCATGTGTAATGTGAAAAACTTCATTAAACATGTATGAGATGGTGCTGGAATGGATTGGAAATGAAAAACAGGTAGATTAGGCAAAAGTCGGCAAAGCATACCAGTATGGTGTACCGGTATGATGAGGTCCAGTGGATTACTCGTACCGGTATGGATTTTTCCAAAGGGTTACCCATACCGGTATGGCTTTTCCAAGTGGGCAACTCGTACCGGTATGGCCTACTGGTACATTTTCCAAAAATCTGAAATTTTAAAATTACTTTGCCAAGCCTTTGAGCTATGGGTTCTTTGGTTCCAAGAATATTAATGGACATAAAATAAAGATAAATCATGGTATATTGGATCTGGTTGGGTCAAATGGCAAAATATGCATGTGTTATACACGTGGGTAACAATCCCGGTTAAAGGGATTCTATTGACGTGATGTCAGATTGGGCGACAGTCATGGGTATTTTTGCGGGTTGATGGATGGTCAATGGTTGACAAAAGACCCCCGATTTTAGGTGCGTCACAATGACACTGTCTAGATCACTATCACTAAACTCAAATATGGTTTTGATGCTCATAAAGAGGAAAAAGGCAAGAAAAAAGCAAAGGAACACCTAAAAAAGCTCTCCTATGAAGATTTGAAAGTAAGTGCAGAAAAACCCAGGAAGAAAGGAAGAAGAAAAAGAAAGAGATGGAAGAGTATTTATACCCCCCACCAAGGGGCCAAATTCATTTAATCCAAAATAGGGGAGCCTAAGGGTTTGAAGAATACCAGAGGTTAAGAGAAATGGCTATGGTTAAAAGCCAACGTGTGCCACTCGAAAAGCCAATGTCATAAATGCGCCTCCCTTGAAATTCGAAAAGGCGCTAGAAATCTTCATTTCAAAATCTAAGAAAATCCAAAAAAGATTAATCATCTCAACCATCGAAAGCGAGCTCCAAGGATACAAAACCAACTGAATAAATTCTCAGCAACCCAAGAGGTCATAAGGAATCAGGGGGCTACTGATGGATATAGCCCAAACCTTGGAGATTGTTGCTCGATACAGCTAAATAAAATGATAGGGGTATGTTAGCAATCACTTGCATGTGTATAGTCAGGAAAAAGTTACACTTGGCTTCACATTCCGAACACCACACATGAGCTTTAGCATACCTGGCGCACGTTAGTGCTAAAGGCTCTTGCACGACATTAGCTTTCTAGACACGCAACCAAGAATGATTACTCCTAATCATTACTCGTAAAACTAAAAATGCACTCAACCCACACTATAAAATCCCACATAAATGAAGGCTTAAGGTAGGTAACAAGAATAAATTCTCTCTCTCTCTCTCTCTCTCTCTCTCTCTCTTATACAAATACTTTATAGACTCTGTCAAACTAACTTTGACATCGGAGATAGTTCAGTGGGGACCACACTGATCCCCTACTTTCAGTTTCTTTTGACAGGACCAAAGTCTGATAGTTGTTGCACGCTGAGAACTGAGCTCTAAACTCTGGACTATCACAACCCTCTGACATATATATTTTCTTTACTGATTGTTCCATCAAATATCATAATTGATTTTCCGTTGGGTCTCTTAGATTGTCCCAATTAAGTGGTATATGTCATGGTAAATCAATTTACCACAGATTTTCTATGTTAGTCTTGTGGGTTGGGTTTTGTATTTGTGAAATGTATTGGATCCTATATATGTCAATCTTGATTTATGACTAAAATTTAGTTTGTGTGAATTGAATTTCTATGGTTTGGATTTAGGTTATGTTGATTATCTAGAAATTAATTTGTTATTGAAAAATCTTATGTATATATTGTGATATTGAAGATGACTTGATACTTTGACACTGAGTTTGCATGTCATACAATGTCTAAGAAATAGAAAGCACTAAATTCCTATGCTTAAGACGCGATGTGTCACTTGGAATTGGATGTAGATTTGCATGTCGGAGTGAGGATATCTAATGTTTATCTTTCTCCTGCCAAATTGATGTTCGCTTATGATCATTTTAAAGTGATGATTGTCAAGACTGAACTCTTTTGTTCAAGCTGGTATGTATGAATAGATTCGAAGTAAAAGAGGTTGGAATTGTGAATCTTTTGAGTTTGGGAGTTAACTCGGGGCCACTAATAGCCACTCTCTGAACTAGAGCATGTTATTGAAAAAATATTCTGTTAGGAATTGTCATCCGATGTAGAGTATAAAATCTAAAAAATATTTCAAGTTTAGGAATTGACACCCGACAACAGTTCTCCGACGTAGAGAATAAAACCTAGAAAATATTCCAAGTTTATCCGACAACCGTTCTCCTTTGTAGAGTATAAAATCTAAAAAATATACCATGTTTATCTGACAACTGTTCTCCTTCATAGAGTATAAAATCTAAAAAATATTCTAAGTCTAGGAATTGACATCTGACATCCATTCTCCGACATAGAGTATAAAAAAAATACAAATTTAAAGTTTGTCGTACTTGTTTCGCTTGGTTGTCTATTATTTTTGGAGTTTTGGTGTCCTTATTCCAAGCTGGTTGATCTGTTTGGTGGGTTTTTTGGTCTTGGTGAGACTTTGTTTCAATAGTTCTTGCCTCGGTTTGGGCTAGCTCTCGCCTCGATGGGCCTTCGCCCTAGGGTCTTTCATCCGCGAGCTTCACCTCGAAAGGCTTTTGCCTTGGTAGGTTTTTGCTTTGGAGGGCTTTCGCCATGGTGGGATTTCTCCTTCGTGGGCTTTTACCTCTTTCATTTTTAACAGCAAAGGAATAAATGGTAGAAGACGATTTTCCATACCACAGAATATAAAATTCTTTCCAAGAGGATTTTCTATACAAAATAATATAATCTCAAATGTAAAAGTCACCATTTAGCTCGAGGATCTGAGCACGTATTCAATCGTCCGATTGTTATACTTATGCTTGGGAACTCAATTAACTCCTGTATCAACATAAAGTTAATTGGAAGATAAAAGTGGATTGTGAGAATTAAGAGCATGGATCCGATTTCTTTATAAAGATTTACAATAATTGTTTGTGTTGAGACTCAACCTGTCTACAAACAAGCAAGTGTTTCTACAAGGCATCCAACCATGGTGTTAGTATTCCATTCTTAGTTGAAGCACAATAATGGTGAAGATTGAAAGGTAGTCATGCAGATCTAGCTGGAGTAATTGTAAAAGACCAATGAGTCTTCCTATGCTAAGAGTCATCTATGTCATAGAAAGGACTCATGGTTGTGCAAAATACCCTAGCTTTGCTAGATGCTTTCAATCATTCAATAAACAAGTAAGAGATAAAGCAGTAAACATAAACAAGATGCACAAATATAACTTCCAAACGATTTATACATGTCCATCATCTCTTACTAAAGAATAAATAAGAAACCACTCACTCTTCATGGCATTGGTAAAGCTAGAAAAGTGATTAATTCTCATCCCTCCAAGTAGAGGAGTTACAAGGTAAAACACACTATACAAGATGTCAATCTTCGACGAAGAATAAGTGAATCACATTCCATCCTTCATGGCTTTGGTAAAGCTTTAGAAAAGTGGAAGAGTTTCACTCCTCTAAGGGAAGAAGGAAGCTCAAACAATAGAAGCAAATGAAACTAATAATGAAAGTAGAAGAAAGCTAGTCACTTTTGGAGGATTTCCTCCTCAACCAAAAGATGATCTATCTCCCTCTATGTATGTCTATCTATAGCGAAGTGCAAGTGTATGCAAATGTAAGTCTAAGTCTAAGACTAAGTCTAAGTTCTTGTTCAAATCCAAGTCCAAGTCTCCCTTTGAAACTCTCACAATGGGAGTATTTATAGACAAAGAGGAAAGGGTAAAGAAGTGTGAAAGACTAGTACAAGGTCTTCAAAGTCCAAGTGAATTCCCCAAGGTCCAGATAGAAAATCAACCACTCTGCAGCCTGTCTGGGGACAACATTCGAATTGTAGATGTTGTTTGAACATTATCTCCTGTCTTCCTTGATGGGCGTTCAAACGCTGGATGGAGTTTGAACTTCCTACTCAAGTGGCCTTTGTTCTTCTATGAGAGTAGCTGCAACACACAATATGCCATTGCCCTAGTACTCTTCCAGGGGGGTCCTCAATTAATTCAAGCCAACGTTCGAACGTGGATTGTCGTTCAAACGTGGAACTCAAGTACCTCTTTGTTTTTCTTCTTAGGAAATAGCTGCAACACGCTATATAACATCATCTCAATAGTCTGGTCCTCAAATAATTCAAGAGGACGTTTGAACGTGGATTGGCATTCAAACGTTCATGCCTTATTTCAAACTTCTCCAAATTTCTTCCAAAACCTGTAGGTGTTGCATGAAAGTTTGGTATCCATTGACTTTAGGCCCTTGTACAATCTTTCTCCTGAAATGTCATCATTGAAACTCTATCAAAGCATAATTAGTCTTTAAAAAGGCATAGTAAGTTGATAATTTTAATTACTAACCCTCAGCTCGGTGCTGGTAAAGGAGGAGGAATAAGCTGAGAAACCAATCCATTACACCAGCCGAGTGTTCCGAGGAGCAAAGGAAAGATACCCTACAACTAAGAAGTTAGCCTTTTCTTTAATCACTACTGCAAGAAAACTGAGGCCATACTTTCAAGCTCATAAGATTATTGTACTAATTGACCACCCTTTTGAAAAATACTTCACAAACCAAAGACATCAGGATAGTTGATAAAGTGGGCCATAATGCTCAGGGAGTTTGATATTCAATTCCAACCCTACCAAGCTATTAAAGAACAAGTTGCTACTGATTTTGTCACCGAGCTCATTCCCTCAAGAGAAGGTAACGCCATCCCTCCTACAATATAACCCAACCCTACCTCAGTGGAATAGTCGTTGTTTGTTGACGGCTCATCCAACAAACTCGGAAGTGGGGCCAAGTTAATCTTGATCTCAGCAGAATAACACAAGTTGGAATATGTGCTATTGACCTTGGCATACGCTGCATCCAAGCTTGCCTATTTTCAATCAAGCCAATGGCCAATAAGAAGCTAAAGATGATAAGATGATGGCATACTTGGCCAAGGCTCGATCTCTCATATTGCAGTTTCAAACCTTTTCTATCCAGTAGATCTCAAGTTCAGACAACATCCATGCAAATTCCTTGGCCCGACTAGTGTCTTCAAGATAGGACCATGGAACAAAAAGGAGAAATATTCCCCTAGAGTACCTGCACAAGCCCAACATCAACAAATGAGAACTAGTGGGGGAAACATTCCAAGTACAAACATCGACATTGATGGACCAGTATGTATCCTACCTCAAAAATGGTGATCTCTTGACAGAATGACTAGAAGCCAAAAGGTTACTCCTACAGGTGGCTAAGTATGTGCTAATCCAAGACGTTCTCCACAGAAAAATTTTGTCTCTCCTATACCTCCATTGTTTGGGGATAGAGGAAATGAAGTATATTCTCAAGGAGATACATAAAGGCACTTGTGGAAATCACCTGAGGACGGTCACTCTCTCATTAGGTACTACGATAAGGATACTACTGCCCCACAATGGCTAAAGATGCATTGGCACTCATTAGAAATTATGACAAATGTCAAAGGTTCAAAAATATCCAACATGCCCCCTCACAAGATCTAAGCTCGGTTTCCAATCCTTGGCCCATTATGCAGTGGGGTATGATATTGTGGGACCTCTACCTCGAGGGAAGGGTCAATGTTTCTTTGTGGTATTAGCTATTGATTATTTTACTAAATGGGCAAAAGCCGAAACACTAGCCATGATTTCGAAGTACCACGGGCCATCGTCTCTTACAATGGGAAACAATTTGAATCGAGTGGCTTCCATAGTTTTTACTCTAGCCTTGGCATAATAAATCATTTCTCATCTCCTAGGCATCCCTAGTCCAATGGTCAAGCCGAGGTCACCAATCAAACTCTGCTCCAGAATATCAAGACCAAACTTGAAGAGAAACAAAGTCTGTGGGATGAGCTCCTCCACAAAGTTTTATGGGCATATCGTACTACCCCCAAGAAAGCCATAGGGGAAAGCCCTTTCATGCTGGCATTTGGGACTGAAGTAGTCATTCCAGCAGAAATAGGCCTTCCTTCACATAGAATCCAAGATCACGTCCCAGAGTCATGAATAAAAGTTAAGGGCAAACCTCGATGCTCTAGAAGGAACCAAGGATAAGGTTGTTCTCCGAATAACTTCTTACCAGCAATGGCTTGCTCGTTATTACAATAGAAGGGTAAAAGCGAAGAAGCTCAGGGAGGGGGACCTCGTGCTCAAGAGGGAGTCACTAGTGGAAAAAAAGAAATTATCCCCAAACTAGGTAGGGTAGTATATTATTGTCAAAGAGGTCCGACCAAGGACTTATTGTTGTCTGAATTTAGCATGGACAATGTACGTGCAAGTATACACGATCAACAAGTAATAAAGTGATAAGTAGAGTATTGTTCTCATGGAGAATTATTGCTAACAAATTTCAAGTACTAACTTTATATCAATTCAATTTTATTTAAACAACTGGAATTGAACTATGAATTTACTAATTTAAAACTAAACTAAACTTCATAATCAAGTGTTGAATTTACTAGAGAAAAGAAGTTAAGATTACAACATCCCCTAATGCTTCTTATAAATCTTTCTAACTCTCTTTCTAGTTAATTGATCAAAATAAGTTGTTAACTGAGAACTCAAAATTATTTATCAAACTTCTTCCGATAGTTAGATAAAATTATCTCTCCCAATTAAATTACTATATTCCAATGCAAAATAAGTTGGAATAGATTCATTAAGTTCAAACTCTCATAAAAGTTACACACGACATATAGGTATATTCATATCCTATACACAAACCCAGCTATTCAATCCTAAGAAGAATTAACCAGACGCATGTCATCATATTCGGATCTATCCCTAGAATTCATCTCCCAATTTCATCTGAGGAATCAAATTAATTGTTAGCCACACAATCATATATTAAGCACAAAATATGACAAACAACTCATATATGATCAATAGAACTAGAATCGAGAGTAGATTAATTTAACTAAACATAGGTTTCGTTGCAATCTTAATAAGAATTTAGTTCATAATCTAATTGAAGAACATCATTCTAAAATTGAACAACATATTAGAAAATCCAGAATTAAAAGTAAGAGAAAAGAATGAAAACTTAGTTGAAATCTTCAATCATTCTCTAGCCTTCAAGACCAATTTTTTTCATGTCGATTCCTTCAATTCTTGTCTTCAATTTTCTTCTAATTCCTTGATTTTTTCAGATGTTTTCAGCCCCCAAAAGTCAGAATATCATCCCCACACAAACCCTAGCATATATGTAGCTTTTGAGTCCAATTCCGGGTCAAAAATAAGGTAAAATTCGTGACACAGACCAACACAAGCGCGGGGGCGCCCAAAATGGCACGGGGACGCTATTTTGGACAATAATTTGGTGTTGGGGCACCAGTTTTGGCTCAGGGGCGCCCCCCCCCCCTCTGCAGGCCTAAAATGCCCTTTAATGTCCTCTTCCAAAAATTCACCCTTTTTGCTCTAAATTGACCTTGTTTCTTCCCAATTGATCATGATTCCTTCTAAATGATCATCCTTACAAAATAACATAAAAAACACACAAAAAAAATAAAAATAAACACAAAATAATTGAAAACTTGCAATTTCATTAAGTCGAAAGTACTCAATGAGTAGGTATAAAACCTACTCATCAAATACTCCCAAACTTAAATCTTTACTTGTCCTCAAGCAAAATACTAAGAAAAAAAAATATAAAAATTAATCCTCACAATCAACTACTCAAACAATGGATCAATATAAATCTGAACAATGGCCCAAAAAAGTTACTACAAATAATAATTCACGAGAAACTTCAAAACAGTGCAAAGTCTATCAATTCAACATACTCCTTAATTTTACCATCGCTCATGACCCTTTAAATACATGGATATATCTGGACTATCAATCTAGTCATCACCCAAATACATTTACGTAATCAAATGCTTCATAGGAGATACTCAATATCAACTTTATAAACTTACGTTTCACAACAACCTTCACTCATTAAGGCAAACATATAAATAGAATGACCAAAGATTTTTTTTTTCTCTCATTCTTTTTTTTCTTTTCGTTTGGTGAGTGTATTTTATGCTCCATCTCACCCTCTATTAAGCGAGTGCGTTTTACGCTCCATCTCGCCTTTTCTTGAACGAGTGCGTTTTACGCTCAATCTCGTTCTCAACATGTGTTTATAAGTGAGTGCGTTTTACGCTCAATCTCTACTCACCACATGCCCTTTTCTTATTTTTTTTTTCATCTAACTCATGAAGGATCAAATCAAAATAATTTTCAAAAACTCACTTTTTTTTTCTATACTAACCCATCATAACCAAGATTTTCCCCAAACTTATATGAATACCTCCATTCGCTTTGAATGATGCTTAAATAAGTTTTTTAAATTTTCAATAATATCTCTCACAAGCATTTAACCAAATAAATTCTCTAAATAATAACTAATCAAATAGATGGATATGTGCTCATGAATGAAAGGATCACAAACAATGTAAAACCAACTAATATGTCAAACCACAGATTCAACATGTTCATCAATTTTCCTTAAATTGACAATTAATCTCATTCATCATTGGCCATGATCAAATTCAATCAACTCATTGCTCAAGTCGTACTAAAGCATGTAATCTACATGCAAACATGTTATCTAAATGCATACCTACTAATGTAAATGCAAACAAGACAAACCCCCCCCCCCAAAACTTAAACTAAACATTGTCCTCAATGTATAAAGTAGAAAAATTAAAATAGAAGACTTCCTTGAGACTTCGGTAGCTAGCATCATCGTCAGCGTCCTCGTCGTCCGCTGAGTCGGGAGTGTATTCGGGAAACATAGGTGGACTAGGAAACTGTACTGGAGATGTGCCCGAGTTGAATCCACAATTGTTAAACATTTGGACTAGTGTGAAATTGAATTCCATAGAGTACTCCATGAATGAGTCCATTCGATGTGCAAAATGATCATTACGTCTAGATTCGTGTCGAGATTCCCTACGTAGCTCTTGTGTCTCTCTGCATAACTCCTATGTGTCTTGACGCAATCCGCGCATCTCAACAACTAGATTTTCCATAGGTGATTGAGATGCGACAGTAGTAGGCTGAGGAGGCTCCAATGATTGTCCTGAATTTTGAGGCATATCCACCATAACAAACCCGGCACCCCTATGATCAGAAAAACCTCCCTTCCATACTTTAAAACGGCTAATGATTTGATGATCAATTGGCACTTGCGGTTGTTGAACTAATTCATCACCCTTCCATATGACTTTTACCTTCTTGCATAATCCGCAAATCAATGATGGGTGAGGCAATCCGGTATTTGAACCGCTCTTAATAGCCTTTGAGATTAAATCTTCAATAACTTGCGCCACATTAATGGTTTTTCCTGTAACTATGCAATATAGCAATACCGCCCTGTCCCGAAGTATTTTCGAAAAGTGTGAGGTCGGCATCAGCTTGGCACATAGAAAGTAATACCATGCCTTCCCAAACCGGCTCAGCTCACTGTGTGAAAAGTGAACCTTCTCTGTCCCCTTTACTGTCCACTTAGCACACGACTTACATAGACATTTGATCACCTCATCCAAGTCAAGTTCTTCAGTTCTATATTGTGTATACTTATCATTATCTGATATATTTTTTATGTTGTATTAAGCATTGATGTTTTCCTTTTCAAACGACACTACTTTACCCCGGACTTGAACCACATGGTTGTCGCCCTCCTTGGCATTGGCATAAAATTCTTTTACAGTGGGATGATGGCGGCCTCCGGTTGTTCTGTGAAAGCTAACCAACCACGCTCCATAATCATGTCATGTACATTCCCATCATATGTCTCATCTGGGTGAAGACCACGTTCGAGAATCAAGACCTTTTTCACCAACCATGTGTGAAATCACTTCGATGTCGCTTCGCTAACAAATCTCTTTTTGTCGTATGTCTTGGAAGATTTAGAGGTTTCCCCTCTTTGGCGTTTTGAAGACATGTTGGATATGCAATGCTAAGCCCTCACAACAACTTAAATTAGTTCACAAAGTAGATAACTAATGTTTGTTTCCTCTGAGTAATTTAACAAACACCTTGTGTGCCTTGCTCAATGCTTCCACAATAAGCTATCCCAAATCTTTTGAGCACCACCAAAGAAGACACCCAACAATCTCTCTCAATCATTTAAATAAACTTAAACATCACCCATGGAGAATGAATGAGAATGGTACTTTAAATTGCAAAGTTTGGTCTTTACCCATGGAGAATGGAATATCACTTGTTGCTAGTTGATGCTCATTGATTCCACTTGAGAGGTGAGAATGTTGTGTTAAAGAGGTGGAGATAATGAGTGGGTGAAATTTTGGATGAATATGAGTTGGTGGGTATGTATGTTTATAGGTTTGAAATTTTGTGGTGGTGATAGGAGGTGATTTGGGTTGAAGTATGTACAGCATATGGGTATTTTATAATGCTGAAAATTTGAGTTTGGGAGCTGTTTTTGGTGTTTTTAATGTTGAGAATTTGGTTTTGGGAGCTGTTTTTGAGGTGGAGAATGCTGAAAATCTAACCTGGGAGCTGTTTTTTTTTATGTTTGAATACAAAAAAATGAGTTTAAAGCTGTTTGTGGGTCAGCAGGCAGCTGCCTGGGCGTGCAGGGGCGTCTGCTAGAGCGCCTAGGTGCTGTTTTTCTGCTTGGGTTCAGCCTCCAGACGCGCTGGGGCGCCAACTAAGGCGCCTAGGCGCTGTATTTCTGTTTGGGATCAGCCTCCAAGCGCGCTAGGGTGCCTGTATATGGCGCCTAGGCGCTGACTTTCTGCTTTGGGTCCTACTATTTCGTGTTCAAACTCCATTTTTCTTCACTCTTTTATTTAATTTGATGTTTCTTTTCGATCATTGATACCTACAAGCAAGTAACCCACTATTAAAAATGTATTAATAATCAAGAATTAAATTGAAAAAAACAAAGAATTAAAAATTAAAATTAAAACTCTGGGTTGCCTCCCGAATAGTGCTTGGTTTAAAGTCATCAACCTGACTACTCCCTGGTGTCATTCCGGATCGGTGAGAGTTATTAAGGTCTTTTGACGATCCACGTCAACACCCCAATAGTGTTTCAATCTTAGCCCATTCACCTTAAATGTTCTCTTCGAGTTGGGTTCTTCGACTTCAATTGCTCCATGCGGGAATACTTTAATAACCCGAAATGGTCCCGACCAACTTGATTTGAGTTTACCCGAGAAGAGTTTTAAACTCGAATTGAACAGAAGTACCTCTTGTCCCGGTTGAAATTTTCGCTCAATGATCTTCTTATCATGCCATATTTTTACCTTTTCTTTATAAAGCTTTGC
This sequence comes from Ilex paraguariensis, assembly GCA_963454935.2. Taxonomy (NCBI): domain Eukaryota; kingdom Viridiplantae; phylum Streptophyta; class Magnoliopsida; order Aquifoliales; family Aquifoliaceae; genus Ilex; species Ilex paraguariensis. Next base: position 111,695 of record CAUOFW020000912.1, read on the forward strand.
GTTCTCGTATGCTTGGAGACGAAACTCATCCATCTCATTCAACTGTAAGAGACGTTTCTCACCCGCTGCATGCAAGTCAAAATTAAGTTTTCGAATAGACTAGTATACACTATGCTCTAATTCTCCCGGCAGATGACAAGCTTTGCCATACACCAACTTATATGGAGACATCCCAATTGGTGTTTTATACGTTGTTCGATAGGCCCACAGGGCATCATCTAGTTTCTTTGACTAGTCTTTTCGGTTGGCATTAACAATTTTCTCCAGAATCCTCTTCACTTCTCTATTCAAAACTTCTGCTTGGCCACTAGTCTGGGGGTGATAAGTTGTGGCAACCTTATGGGTGACCCCATATTTAGCGAGAAGAGCTGCAAAATATTTATTACAGAAATGCATACCTTCATCGCTAATGATCGCTCTCAGTGTACCAAACCTCGTGAAGATGTTTTTCTGGAGGAAATTTAACACCACCTTTGCATCATTGGTAGGCAAAGCAGCTGCTTCAACCCACTTAGAGACGTAATCCACCGCAACTAATATGTAAAGGTTATTGTACGATGATGGAAACGGGCCAATGAAATCTATACCCCAGACGTCAAATATCTCAACCTCCAAGATATTGTTTAAGGGCATCTCATGTCACTTGGAAATATTTCCAGTGCATTGACATCTGTCGCACTTTAATGCAAAAAAATGGGCATCCTTGAAGAGAGTTGGCCAATAAAAACCTGATTTAAGGACTTTTGCTGTTGTTCTCTCTCCCCCATAATGTCCTCCATAACATGATGAGTAGCAATGCTGCAATATTCCTTTGATTTCTTCCCAGGGTACACATCTTCTTAGCATCTGATCTGCACATTGTTTAAATAGGAATGATTCATCCTAGATGTAATGCTTCACCTCGTGTAATAACTTCTTCCTTTGTTGGGTGCTCATTTCAGGGGGGAGCACATGACTCACTATATAGTTCACATAATCTACATACCATGTTGCTCCCTCTGCAACGTAGAATAGTTGCTCATCCGGAAATGATTCATTGATCATTACATTGTCACCCTTTTTTTGTCCAGTTTTCTCAAGTCTGGAGAGATGATCTGCCACTTGGTTTTCTGTCCCTAATCTCTAGATCAAACTCTTGAAGCAAAAGAACCCATCGAATCAATCGTGGCTTGGCATCCTTTTTTGAGATCAAATATTTAATGGCAGAATGATCTGTGAATACTATCACCTTGGTACCAAGGAGATAGGATCAAAATTTGTCGAAAGCAAAAACAACTACTAAGAATTATTTCTCAGTGGTTATGTAGTTGAGTTGTGCATCCGATAACGTCTTGCTAGTATAATAGATAGCATGAAACATTTTTTCTTTTTGCTGACCTAAAACTGCGCCAACTGCAAAGTCGCTAGCATCGCACATTAGCTCAAACGACAAATCCCAATTTGGTGCCACTATCACGGGGGCAGTAATGAGCTTCTTTTTCAACACCTCGAAGGCCTCTATGCAAGCTATATCAAAATTAAAGGGTATGTCTTTCTCTAACAGCTTGCACAAAGGCTTCGTGATCTTGGATAAGTCCTTTATAAATCGTCTATAAAATCCTGCATGTCCCAAAAAACTCCAAATTCCTTTTACCGATGTTGGTGGTGGTAGATTTTCAATAGTCTCTATTTTTGCCCTGTCCACTTCTATCCCAATAGCAGAAACTTTGTGTCCCAGAATAATGTCTTCTTTAACCATGAAGTAGCATTTTTCCCAATTCAATACCAAGTTTGTTTCCACACATCTTTTCAACACAAGAGTTAGGTTCTCTAAACATAGGTCAAAGCTATCTCCAAATACCAAAAAACCATCCATAAATACCTCAAGATTTTGCTCAACCATGTCGGAGAATATTGCCATCATGCATCATTGAAACGTTGCAAGTGCATTGCATAGTCCAAAAAGCATCCTTCAAAATGCAAAGGTTCCATAAGGGCAGGTAAACGTAGTCTTCTCTTGATCCTCGGGTGCTATGGCTATCTGATTATAACTGGAATAACCATCCAAGAGGCAGTAGAATGCATGCTCAGCCAATCTATCAAGCATCTGATCAATGAACATTAGAGGGAAGTGATCTTTTCGAGTTGCTTATTGAGTCTGCGATAATCCATACAAACTCGCCACCTAGTCACTGTCCGTGTTGGAATCAATTCGTTGTTCTTATTGGACACTACCGTCATGCCTTCTTTCTTCAGAACACATTGAACTGGACTAACCCATGAACTGTTTGAGATCGGATATACAATTTCAGCATCCAACCACTTGATGATTTCTTTCTTGACCACCTCCTTCATGATAGGATTTAATCGGCATTGTTGCTCAATCACAGGCTTAGCATCATCTTCAAGCAGAATTTTGTGCATGCAAATTGAGGGACTAATACCCCTAATATCTACAATAGACCATCCTAAAGCCGTTTTGTACTCACGAAGGACTCACAACAGCTTACTTTCCTGAAATTCATCAAGTGAAGCAGAAATAATAACAGGTAAAGTAAAAGAATCACCCAAATACACATACCGCAAATGATTTGGAAGAGGTTTAAGCTCCAATACGGCTGGTTCTTCGAAAGATGACTTTACACGAGTAGAGCTTCCCGAATGATCCAAAGTCTCGAATTGTTGCTTGAACCTGACAACCCGTGGAGCAGTATTCAACCACTGTACATACTCTAGAGGAGTAGGGTGGTCCGAAATAGTGGAATTAACAAGTGATGCCTCAAGGAGATCTGAAATACAGTTCCTTACAAATATCTCATTTACTACATCTTTCATCAAATCGACCCGAAAACATTCATCTGCCTCCTTAGGAAATTTCATAGCTGAAAATACATTAAATGTCACCTCTTCATCTTGGACTCGCGTAGTTAGCTTACCTTTTTGTACATCGATAAGTGTTCTCCCTGTTGCTAAGAATAGTCGTCCAAGAATAATAGGTATTCTCTATCTTCCTCACAATCTAAGACTATGAAATCAACTAGAAAAATGAACTTATCCACTTTAACTAGAACGTCCTCAACTATACCCATTGTATAAGTGAATGATCTATCCGCAAGCTGCAATGTAACATTCGTCGGTTTCGCTTCATTCAAACCCAATTACTGATAAATTGAGAGTGGCATTAAGTTAATACTAGCTCCCAAGTCACATAATGCTTTCCCAAAAAATTGACTGTCTATTGTGCATGGAATTGTAAAGCTACATAGATCTTTTAGCTTTGGTGGTAGCTTCTTTTGAAGAATAGCACTACACTATTCTGTAAGTGCTACTGTCTCAAAATCACCTAGTTTTCTCTTCCTTGACAGAATTTCCTTCATAAATTTAACGTAGCTAGGCATTTGCTCTAATGCATCTGCGAAAGGGATATTAATTTGGAGCTTCTTAAACACTTCCAAAATTTTGGAGAACTGTTTATCCAACTTCTGTTTCTGCAAACGTTGTGGAAATGGCACGGGAGGCATAATAGGTCTCTGCTTGCCTCCCTTAGAACATGCACTTGGATCCTCTTCTTTCTTCTTATGCTCCACATTTATGCTACCTTTATCTTCATCCCTACCATCCTCTTCAAGTGATTGTTTTGGAGTTTCACCAACTTCAGGTAACTCTTTTCCACTTCGTAATGCAATAGTCTTGCAATGCTCCTTACCTTCCCTCTTAGGATTGATCTACGTATCACTCGATAATGTGTCTTGAGGTCGGTTGTTAATGGCATTAGCAAGCTATCCCATTTGATTTTCCAGGTTTCGAATTGATACTTCTTGACAATTCATCCTTGTCTCATTTTGTGCTATGTACCTGGAAAGCAACTCCTCCAAATTTGAATTTTTTTCTTGCTGTAGTGGAGCTTGATTATGAAATTCTGGCGAGTATGTTTTTCTTGGAGCAGAAGATTGAGCTTGATTATTACTCCATGAAAAGCCCAGATGATTCCTCCAACCAGGGTTATAGTTGTTGGAATTGTTGCTATATTGTTGTCTGTTGTGGTTACCAATGAATTGTCCCGACTCCAGATTAATTGCGCATTGATTACTCGAATGGTTCCCAGCACACAATTCACAAATGACTGTCACACTTTGAATAGGTTGCACCCCTAAAACATCAATCTTCTTTGTCAATGTAGCAACCTGTACAACTAATGCAGTAACTGCATCTACTTCATAAATCCCTGTTATCTTTGGCTGATTGATCATTCCAGAGGGTCACTGATAATTGTTAGCAGCCATCGTCTCTAACAACTCGTAAGCTTTATTAAAAAAATTTCCCATTAATGCCCCACCTGCAGTTGCATCGATACTAGTCCCGATAGCACTAAACAACCCATTGTAGAATGTCTAAACTTGTAACCACTTAGGAATACCATGGCGAGGACATTTTCATAGTAAGTCTTTGAATCACTCCCAAGCTTCATAAACAGTCTCAGAATCATGTTGTGTGAATGATGTGATGTCGTTCCTCATCCTTGCAGTTTTAGCTGGTTGAAAAAATTTAGCTAAAAATTTTTAAGCTAAATCTGTCCACGTAGTAATAGAACTCATCGGTAATGAATGCAACCAACTCTTCGCCTTATCACGAAGTGTGAAAGGAAAAAGTCAGAGTCTAATTGCATCTTTGAAAATCCCATTGTATTTGAACGTGTCATAAATTTATAGAAAACTCACCAAATGATCATTTGGGTTGTCGTTAGGCAAACCCCCAAACTGCACTGAATTTTGAATCATTTGAATGGTACCCGGCTTGATTTCAAAATTGTTTGCTTGAATTGCGGGCCTTTGAATGCTCGATTGTATTTTTGTAACAAGCAGCATATCATATCCTATACACAAATCCAATTATTCAATCCTAAGAAGAATTAACCAGACGCGTGTCATCATATTCGGATCTATTCCTATAATTCATCTCTCAATTTTATCTAAGGAATCAAATTAATTGTTGGCCACACAATCATATATTAAGCACAAAATATGACAAACAACTCATATATGATCAATAGAACTAGAATCGAGAGTAGATTAATTTAACTAGACATAGGTTTCGTTGTAATCTTAATAAGAATTTAGTTCATAATGTAATTGAAGAACATCATTCTAAAATTGAACAACATCTTAGAAAATCCATAATTAAAAGTAAGAGAAAAGAATGAAAACTTAGTTGCAATCTTCAATCCTTATCTAGCCTTCAAGACCAATCTTCTTCATGTCGATTCCTTTGATTCTTGTCTACAATTTTCTTCCAATTCTTTGGTTTTTTAGATTTTTTTCAGCCCCTAAAAGTCAGGACATCATCACCACACAAACCCTAGCATATATGTAGCTTTTGAGTCCAATTCCGGGTCAAAAACAAGGTAATATTCGCGACACGTACCAACACAAGTGCGGGGGCGCCCAAAATGGTGCAGGGGCGTTGTTTTGGACAGTAAGTTGGTGCTAGGGCGCCAATTTTGGTGCAGGGGCGCACTTCCCTCTGCAGGCCTAAAATGCCCTTTAATATCCTCTTTCAAAAAGTCACCCTTTTGGCTCCAAATTGACCTTGTTTCTTCCCAATTGATCATGATTCCTTCCAAATGATCATCCTTACAAAATAACATCAAAACACACAAAACAAATAAAAATGAACACAAAATAATTAAAAATTTACAATTTTATTAAGCCGAAAGTACTCAATTCATAAGTATAAAACACATTCATCACTTATCAATTAAAGACCTCCCAAAGGGAAGTAACTCCCTTATCCGTGGAATGTGGAACATCTCAAGAAGAACTATTTTTAATTGTGAATTTGTTCGTATTATAGGGAGATAAAGAGAGAGGGGCATTGTTTAGCAACCAACTATATACCAAAGAAACCCATTTTCAACTGATTATTATCTCACTTTTAAAATTACAAACCTAAACACCGTAGCTCCTTCAACCATAACAAAAACCTTACACTCTTCACCCATAGGTAAAACAATCCAACCTACACCACATGTTGGCACCCATTGGTGGAACCAAAACTCCAGCGTTTAAAATAAGAACTGAATGCAACTCCCATAAATTAACTAGAATTTCGCTTCACCAATTACAAACACCACTTATTAGATCAACCCATATATCATTTAGGTATCTGCCATTTTAACTAATAAAAAAAAAAGGCATCCCATGAATTACATGTCAATTCAAATTAATTCAACATTTAGGAAAACCTACAATTATAATTCAACAAAAAACACTACATGAAAACTCAGTTGGTCAATAATGAAATTTTTTCATAACTTAAATTTCTGATTCATGTTAATATAGAAACTAATTCGCATCATAATTCACAACAAAATATATTCAACCCGTAAATGTAATGCCACTCAGCCACGTTGATGTGTTTTGTTAAGCATATCAAGTATTGATAAATGACAAATTAACAGATAGAATTAAATGATTTGAGATGTAATAATAAAAAACAACATAAATGTTAATATGAGTGACATTCAGACTTACACTAAACAAATTTAATTTTCAACAATTAAAATAAGAAGGTGAATTGGGTCTCAATATTAGGCAGGTAACACTCACTGTTTGTCCACTTCTACCTTTACCATTTTCTTAACCTGGAAGCACCAAAACAACCACCTCATCCCCAACTCCAGTAACACTAATTCGCATAAACTAGTTTTTGCCCTTTCAGTCCTAGTCCATAAAGCTAAGCTTCTTTCAAATTTACTAACGTTAAGTTTGCCCGTATACTATAAATCTGATTCTGCTTTATCATTCGTTATCAGTTCTTCTATCAAGCACATCTCATGCACCATCTTTTCAACAAACAAATCAATCAATTATGCTTCTATAATGTTGATCACCTACCCATTCAAAAGTGATTTCTCTGTAAGAAGATGGGCCTGTTCAAAAGTGATTTCTCTTGGTGGAAAACAACCTACGGGAAAGAACAAACACTTTATGTGCAAGGAAAGAGGGTGGGATTATGGTTGGCGACAACGTGTGACTGTGCGAGAGAAAGAGATGAGAGGAGAGGAAAAAAGAAAAGACATGTGGAAAGATGGATATTCCAACTTGAGCAGGAAAAACTATTTTTTGAGGCATTCAACAAACACTTAATGTGCTGGAAAGGGGGTGGGACTATGGTTGGGGACGGTAGAAGCGTATGATTGTGTGAGAGAAGAGAGGAGAAAAGAAAAGGGTAAAGAATGATAATTGTGGTGGAGAGAAGTAGAGGAGATGGAGAGAAATTGCGAGTGTGGTGTTTTGCGTGTGTCTTGAGAGAGTGAGTGAGGATCAGACGAAGAGAGGGAAAAGGTAGGAAATAAAGATAAATACCTTGGAGCACTGTTGTTGATGGCAATGGCTCTGAGGGTGATACTGTACACACACACAAAGACTGCGGAGACAAAGTGAAGGAGATATGGCAAAGAAGGGGCGCAAATAAAGAGAGAGAAACTATGAAAAGTTGAGAGAAGGGGCAAGAAAGGGGGGCAACATGGCTCTAACAGTGGTTGTTCTGTTGGCACTGGGTTATGGGGATTTGGGGTTTGAGGTTTGTGTGTTTGTGTTGGCGTTGTTGGAGGAGGCATTGGTTGATGGTTTGGTGATGGGTTAAAACCTAAAGGTAGAATGAGAGAATGAGATGGGTTTGGGATTGGGTGGGGTGTGTGGGTGGGTTGTGCACGATGGGGTTGTGTAGAAGGCTTGGGGGGTTATGTACTCCACCATTTCAAATCACCAATTCCTAAAGGAGAATAAATTCATTTCCACTAACCATACTTTTTTTGCTATCCATACTTACCCACCATACATTTATGAGTGTTCTATGAGTGGGTGGGTAGGAAAACAGAGGGTTTGGGGAGAGAGGGTGTGTTGGGAGGTGTATGCGTGCTGGGTGTGTGAGTGGTGCATAATGAATGGTGTATTTTGTGGATGAACAACTGAGAAGAGAAAAAGAAGAGGAGGAGAGAAGTAGACTAACCTTGGAGGTTGAGAGGGTCGCTAGAGTTATTTGATCGCTACAAAGAGATGAGAGAAAAGGGTAAAAAATAAGAAATAGAGAAAGAGATAGAGGAGAAAGAATGTGTTCTATGTGTGTGAAAGATAGAGAGAGGAAGGGGTTAGCATGAAGAGATGGTGGTTAACAGTGTGGGGGGTGTGTGTGTCAGGCATGCGTGTCGTTGGAGCCTGTGTGAGTCAGGCAGGACAGTCGAGTGGGATTGTGTGATGAGCGAGAAAATATATTGGGGATAAAATTCAAGTTTCTTCCTATTTTATTATATAAATGTACATAAACATGAATAAATGCTATCACTATGCCATGATATTAGATAGTGCTTCATGCATGGATAACCAACCCAAAACCCACCCCCGGATTCCCACGACACAAGTGATGCTATGTTCATGAATCAAGCACTCCATGCCACACCATTGAGTTATCCTCGCTCAATGACCTTTTATTTATTATCTTGTCTTTATGGGGTAGGTAATTTATGGATTTTCATCAACGGGCTACCAAATAGTCAACGAATCTTGAGAACATCCCACATTCGGCTCCGTATTCACCATCACACTTTTATGGACTCATTACACCACCGGACACAGTGTAACCAAAAAACTAGATCTTGCACCCAATGGAGAATCTAGTTTTTCTTACTATACCTCGATACATTATCATGCAAAATCCTATGAGACTCAATCGGATCTTAATCTAATTTTTTCAAGCCCCATCCACTCACCTATGTGGTAAGTGATTAATCCATGCACAAACACACACTAGTATACCAACGCATCATGGATCTTGTGTTAAAACCGTGCACATGTCATGTATGCCTAAATGCAATTTAAATGTACTTACTATCTCAAATATAGTAAGAAAACATATATTTTTCATTCTACCTTTTCATCAAACATGTGATATGCATTAATTAACCCCCATAGCATACTTGTCCATGCTACGACATTTCATCGAAACATTTAAAGGGGATAATATTTATACACCTAACATACTTTTCATAATTCGCATAACAACAAATTCATTTTCACAATACTGCAAGTATTAGGATAACATGCTTATCAATCCATAAGAGAACCAACTAGCTACACTAGCCACATGCTAAGTATACACTTAAAATACATATAACTATACTCATACCATATACACGCACTAAATTAGAATTAGTCCTAGATAGAAGGGAACTCCACCTCTTAGAAACAAGTGCTGGTAAAAAAGATCTCTTGAAAACCCAAGAAAGCCTCCTTCAAGCCTAACCAAAACCCTTGATCCGAAAGTTAGTGAAAACTAGTCGATGTTGGTGTTGATGTGTAGCCCTCATCTTGTACAACAACTATAATTCTTAGTTGATGAAGATCCAACAGTTGGATTTTGAGATATTTGTAGAAGAAGGAAGAAGAGAAGTTGAAGAATCTCAAGCTCTCTCTCTACTCAAATTTGCAAGAGAAATGGGGAAGTGGAAGACAAGTATTCCACTTTTGGGCCCTGTATATACTAGGTGTAGAGCTCGTCACATGTCATCTTTTAATTGGTTGGAAATCCCAGAGAGCCAATCACATTCTGACATGTGTCATATTTGGATAATGTTAGTTGTGTAGTTATTTTAATTATATTGCGGGTCCTACAAATAAAAGCCAAGTTGTTGAAATTTTAATCGTGTATCGTCTGATCGTGTATTTTGTCTCGTAATACGTAAAAATTTCGATTGTCTCAAAATTTAACAAAATTTGTATGCCCAACTCGTTCTCTTGATATGAGTTCAGCAGTGAGGTCCATTTCATCATCTGAGTTATATAAAATTTTGAATTTTTAACCTTACTTAAATGGATTAATTACCATACTACCCATTTAATTAATTTATTTGGGTTGTACACCTACGATACCCAATTCGTTGCATTTTGGGCACTCATTTTTTATAGTAAAAGATAATTAATATCCCACATTATAGGCATAAACTATTGAAGTAAAAAAATTAAATTATTTTTTATTTAGTTAGTAAGAAAACCTTATATTCATCAAAGGAAAAATAAAGACACAAATAATTCCAAGCTTCATGTAATTTGCCTAGCAGTGGATACTGCATTGCCACTTCAGTCGATGGGTGCGATTTGAAATACTCCTTGTGGAGTATGTGCCAGTTATTTCTATACTGCTTGTTCATTTGCGCATATGTAATTTTCTTAATATTCTATTATTCATTGAGTTGGAATAAATACACCCTAACTCTATGATAATTGGCACGACACGATACGATTAATTAAATAGGTTGGGTTAGAGTTAACTAATGCTTAACACAAATCCAAAATGAAATGACACGAATACGACACAATACAAACACGACACGATTGACACTCCTAAGAACGATTCCTACATAAAAAAAACCATAACATTCTAGTTAAAATGAATTCAAAATAATTAGTATTGTTCCTAGAAATATGCAAATGGATAATTTGTCATTTGGAGTAAATTTTGTCAATCTACGTCATCAATCTTTGTTCATTTTCTTACTTGAAGCAGTGCATATTTTAAAATGATACACCCCAACTTTATGATATGGGGCTGATAATTCAACTCTACTATTTGCCCAAGCTTCTTAGGCATCTCACCATTAAGCTTTTCGCCAGCTTTTTTTTTTTGTGGGTGCAAATATTTTTAGTTGGTCCTTGTTTTGTTAGTTTTATAAACTCAATTCTTTAAAAGGTAGTTTTTTTTATTTTACTTTTGGGTTTATGATGTAATATTGAAAATTTTTGGTGTTTGATGGTATTTAAGCATGTTTATGAGCTTTTGTGCATTTGGAGAGGTAGTAGAAGTGTCCAGAATGTTTTGGGGGTCTGTTCATGCCTTTGGGAGGAATGTTCATGCACTGCTACATGAAAAACTAAACAGATAAAACATGGTTTCATGCATAGAGGCAATTGGACTGTTGCTGTCAAAATAGAGAGTTTTTATGCAGAAAAAGAGAGAGAGAGAGAGAGAGAGAATAAAAATTTTGTTTTGCTGGGCAAGAAAGGGGCTGGAAAGTAGGAAGAAAAACAGAGTTTTTTTTGTTGTTAAACAGAGCCATAGCAGACTATTTTGGTGTAAGGAGCTGCAGCTCCATTTATGGTAACTGTTTTGCGTGTGTCCTTGCCAAAAAAATCAGAATAGCTTCCCCTTTGTATTGCTTGATATTGTGATCATTCTTGATGAAATATAGAGATGTTTCTTGAGTAAAATTGTGTTCCTTTGGTTATCAAATTTGCTTTCTATTCCCAACAAAATTGGTATTAGAGCCTAGTTATGAAATTTGGTATTATTTGTTGCACCAAGGGTTTGCTATTTGGTTTTTTGTTATGGCCACTATGAGTAATGTGCTTCAACCCCAATTTCCCAAATTGGGGAAAGATAATTATGGGAATTGGAGTATTCAAATTAAGATGTTATTACAATCACAAGATCTTTGAGAAATTGTTGAAAAATGTTACTTCGAGCCGACTACGGAGGAAGAGCAAGCACTTAATGATACTCAAAAGATGGTGCTTAAGCAATCAAGGAAGATGGATAAGAAGGCTTTTATTCCTACTTTACCAATGCATTGACGATAATATTTTGGAGAATATTTCTTCTGCCACCACCTCAAAGCAAGCTTGGAAAATTTTGAAGAATATGCATAGAGGCATTGATAAAACTATTCGGGTTCATCTTCAAATATTGCGAAGAGAATTTGACGGTATGAATATGAATGGAGCCGAGTCAATTTTGGACTATTTTTCAAGAACTTTGGTGATTGTGAATCAAATGTGAAGATATGGAGAAGATATTGATGATGTTCGAGTTATGAAAAAAATACTACGAACTTTAACCCCAAAATTTGAGCATGTTGTTGTAGTCGTTGAGCAATCCATGGATTTCAAGACTACGAGTATTGATGAATTGATGACAACATTGAAAATACATGAGCAACGTATTAATAAAAAGACTTCAAGTTCTCATGAACAAGCTCTCCAATCCAAGCTTTCTTTGAAAGATGAAAAAAGAGAATTTCAAGGTAGTACATTCCAAAGAGGAAAAGGTAATGGAACACGAGGTAGAGATTATGGCAATCAAGGAAGAGACTACGAAGGTCGTGGAAGAGGCTATGCTATAGAGGTAGAGGATGAAGAGACCAATTCACTAATGATGCAAGAAATCAAAATTCTTATGGTTCAAGAGGTAGAGGACGAGGAAGAGCCAGAGGCAATTACAATAATTGAGCTTTTGACAAGAGAAATGTTGAATGCTTCAATTATCATAGGTTTGGGCATTATAGTAATGAATGTTCGGCAAGTGCAAATAAAGGCGTTGAAGAACATATAAATTTTGCCGAGAAAACAAGTAATGAAAACGGCATCTTCTTTGTTGTTGGCCTACGATGGATCGGAGGAAGATAATGGGAACGTGTGGTTTCTTGATTTTGGGGAAAGCAACCATATGTGTGGCAAGAAGAATATGCTTGTAGAACTTGATATAGTGGTGCAAGAGAAAGTTACTTTTGGCTACTCCTCCAACATTTCGGTGAAAGGCAAAGGTAAAATTGTTATTAAGCTCAAGAATGGCAATCATGATTTTATTTTCAATGTCTATTATGTGCCGGATGTGAAGAATAGTATTTTGAGTTTGGAGCAACTTTTAGAAAATGGTTATGACATTAGCATGAAAAATCTTTATCTTACAATTAAAGATGCTCATGATAATTTGATTCCTAATGTGGAAATGTCCAAGAATAGAATGTTTCCTTTGAATATTCAACATGATGCTATGACATGTTTGAATGCTATTATTAAAGATGATTCTTGGTTGTGGCACTTGAGACTTGAACATCTTAATTTTGGTAGCTTGAAGCTTTTATCTAGCAAGAAAATGGTAAAAGGTCTACCTTACATAGATCATCCGAATGAGTTATGTGAAGGATGTATTCTTGGCAAGTATCACAGATTAAGCTTCTCAAGAGAAATCAAGTGGAGAGCATCACGACCCTTAGAGCTTGTGCACATCGATGTTTGTGGTCCTTTGAAGCCTATGTCAAATGGTAAGAATCATTATTTTCTTACTTTTATTGATGACTATAGCCAGAAGACTTGGGTCTATTTTTAAGAAGGAAGTTCAAAGTGTTTGAAGTTTTTAAGGAGTTCAAGAATCTTATTGAGAAATAAAGTGACTATTTTATCAAAAAGTTGAGATCCGATCAAGGTGGTGAATGTAGTTCCAATTTATTTGAAGACTATTGCAAGGAGCATGGAATTGTGCATCAATTCATGCCAAGCTACACACTTCAATTTAATGAAGTTGCAAAAAGAAAAAATATAACTATTCTTGATATGGCTAAAAGCATATTGAAAGAAAAGAGATTGCCTAGAGAATTTTGGGCCGAAACCGTAGCATGTGCAGTGTACTTGTTGAATCGATGTCCAATCAAAAGTGTTCATTTCAAGACCCCAGAGGAAGCTTGGTGTTCATTTAAGCCTAATGTAGCCCATCTTAGAGTTTGTGGATGCATTGCTTATGCGAAGATTCCCGAAGCAAAGAGGACAAAGCTTGATGATAAAGGTGAAATGTGTATTTTTCTTAGGTATGGTGATAGAACAATGGGGTACAAGTTATACAACTCCATTACCAAGAAAGTGATCATGACTAGAGATGCAATCTTTAAAGAGGAAGACATGTGGGATTGAAAAGAAAAAATTTCAGCCACTGAAGGGGAACTTATACTTAAAGAAGAAGAGTTAGAAGAATCAAGGGAAGTCCAAAGACAGCCACAAACACCTCCTCATGGATCCCCCTCATCTTTTACAGGTGAATCATCATCATCGGATTCTAATTCAAATGAAAAACCAAGAAAAATGAGAAGTTTGCAAGAGATTTGTGAATCTACAGAAAATATTGAAGGTAACTTGAATTTGTTTTGTTTGTTCATGGATTGTGATCCTTTATGTTTTGAAGAAGCAGTTCAAGAAGAGAAATGGAGAATAGCAACGGATAAAGAAATGAAAGCAATTGAAAATAATGATACATGGGCAATAGTTTGTCTTCACCAATGTCATAAAGCAATTGGTGTGAAGTGGGTATATAAAACCAAAAGGGATGCAAATGGTGAAGTCCAAAAATACAAGCCAAGGTTGGTTGCTAAAGGTAACAAGCAAAGGACCGGAATTGATTATGGCCAGGTATTTGCTCGTTTGGAAACGATTAGATTGATGATTTCTTTGGCGGCACAAAACAAGTGGAAGATTTATCAACTTGATGTGAAATCGGCATTTTTGAATGCATTTCTTGAGGAAGAGATTTATGTTGAACAACCTTTGGGGTATGTGAAAAAGAGACATGAAGATAAAGTGTACAAGTTGAGAAAAGCTCTCTATGGATTAAAGCAAGCACCGCGTGCATGGAATGCCAGAATTGACAAATACTTTCATGAGAATGGTTTTTAATAGTGTCCTTATGAGTATGCATTATATATGAAGATGGATGGCAATGGAAGTGTGTTACTTATTTGCCTTTGTGTTGATGACTTGATCTTCATCGGCAATGATTCAATGATGTTTGATGGATTCAAGAGAAGTATGGTTAAGGAGTTTGAAATGACTGATATTGGCTTAATGTCTCATTTCCTTGGCATTGAGGTTAAGCAAAGTAAAGATGAAATTTTTATTTCTCAAAGTAGTTATGCAAAAGAAATACTCAAGGAGTTCAAGATGGATTCTTGCAACCCGGTGAACACACCCGTAGAAATTGGATTGGAATTGAGACAGAATGTTAATGGTGGAAATGTTGGTCCAACTTACTTTAAAAGTTTAGTTGGAAGTCTTTGGTACCTTACCTACACAAGGCCAGACATTCTTTATGGAATTGGCTTAATTAGTAGATACATGAAAACACCAGATCAAACTCATCTTAGTGCGGTGAAAGGGATTTTACGTTATATTAGAGGTACACTCAATGATGGTTTGTTTTATTCTTGCACTAATGATTTTAGACTTGTTAGATATTCAGATAGTGATTTGGGACGAGACTTAGATGAACGGAAAAGTACCTCGGGTTATTATTTTTTCATGGGAGATACGGCTTTCACTTGATCATCCAAAAAGCAAGCGATTGTTACTTTGTCTACGTGTGAAGTAGAGTATGTGGCTGCAAATTCAACGATGTGTCATGCTATTTGGTTGAGGAATTTGTAAATTATTTGGGATTTTCTCAAAAAGTTCCCACGGAGATCCTTGTTGATAATAGATTGGCGATGACGTTGACGAAAAACCCGGTATTCTGTGAGAGGAGTAAACACATTGATATGCACTACCATTTTATTAGAGAGCAAGTGAAGAATGGAGAAGTGAAGTTGGTGCGTTGCAAGACTCAAGATCAAGTTGCCGATATTTTTATGAAGCCATTAAAGCATGATGTGTTTGGAAGATTGAAAATGATGCTAGGCATGAGAACCCAATGAATTGCATTTAAGGAGGGATGTTAGTTTTATAAACTCAATTCTTTAAAGGGTAGTTTTTTTATTTTATTTTTGGGTTTATGATGTAATATTGAAAAGTTTTGGTGTTAGATGGTATTTAAGCATGTTTAGGGACTTTTGTGCATTTGGAGAGGTAGTAGAAGTGTCCAGAATGTTTTGGGAGGTCTGTTAATGCCTTTGATAGGAGTGTTATGCACTGCTATGTGGAAAACTGAATAAACAAAAGGTGGTTTCATGCATGGAGGCAGTTGGACATGGAGTGGGCAGATTCAAAGGTTTTTTGGATGGAAACAGAGGTATATAAAGGGCTAGACGGTTGCTGCCAAAACAGAGAGTTTTTATGTAGAAAAAACACACACAGAGAGAGAGAGAGAGAGAGAGTAAAAAACTGTGTTTTGCGGGGCAAAAAGGGGGCTAGAATGCAAGAAGAAAAACAGAGTGTTTTTTGTCATTAAACAGAGCCATAGCAGACTGTTTTGGCGTAAGGAGCTACAGCTCCATTTCTAGTAATTGTTTTATGTGTGTTCTTGCTGGAAAAATTCAGATTAAATTCCTCCTCGTATTGCTTGATATTGTGATCATTTTTTATGAAATATAGAGGTGTTTCTTGAGTAAAATTGGTGTAGTAATGTAGCAGATTTTTTTGTCTCTGTTTACTTAATTCTGTGTTCCTTTGGTGATCAAATTTGTTTTCTAATCCCAACAGTTTCGTCCTCTAAATGGATGAATCTGAGATTTATAATATGAAGTGTTGTTACAAGCAATACAAGAGAAAGAGAGCGTTGGGAGAAACTTAAAACATAAATTCAAGGTTGCGTTTGGTATCCATCTATTTTTGTATTTTTTTCAATTTTTTATTATAATAAAAAATAAAAATGCATTTGATTTGTGTTTTCATTTTTTTTAAAGTAATATGTTTTGAAAACAAGATCAAAAAATGCAAACAGAAAAAGGAGTTTTCATAAACACCCAAAAATGAAAACACGCACGTAAGAAGCCCCCTTGAATGAGATCCATCATTCGAATCCCCTTAGCAAAAAATGGGGAGGTTTTTGTGCTAACTATAAACCTATTTACTCTTATTTTTTCGTCTCTTTCCCTCCCCCTCCTCCTCCTTCTCTCTCTCTAAAACTGAAGCTATCCCACGAAGATGAAGACAGAACCGAACCTATCCTACGAAGTCGAAACCGAAGCTCCTCATCTCAAATCTCTTTCTCTCAAGCTCAATCTGACATTATCTCTCTCTATCAAGCATAGATCTATGTATATTGTGCATACAAGATCCTGCACAATATAAAAACGAGAACAGATCTCTCCCTTGGTGAACTCGAGTGAGCCAGTTGAGTGACCAACCACGCTGCTTGGAACAGCCTGCGAGGTCCGGTGGTAACCTGGAACGGCGACGGGAGACCCTGGGGGAGCGGAAGAACGATCCAGTAAGGCTGAAAGAGGTTCCTGGAACAAAGAAGAACAAGTTAGAAGGGCGCCGGAGTGTTTTCAAGCGTATCCCCTCCGACGATCTCATCAGTCTTTGAGAAAGAGAGAGGAAGGAGAAAACACTGAGTGTGTATTGTAGTAAAGAGTTTTTTGTTGCATACCCGTCTTGCCTTTTGCAAGGAGTATTTATACCTCAAAAGCTCATGATTGTTGTCAGTGTAGTCAGTAGGTGATCATTAGGTACAGGCAGTGTGCGCACTGATTCTGATGAGGAATGTCTTCTCTTCTTAATTGCTCGGGGTCCCGAGCAATCAATGCTGTGTCACCGGGATGCCGACGGTACAATTTACTCCTCTCGGGGAGGATGCAATAAATGCTCTGTATTAGGAGCATTTATTGCCTTTCGTTTTTGAGCCTTATCGCATTAAATGCGGTCTCATCAAGGGAATGGTGTAATTAATAGTTTGCTTTCCCAAGTCGCGTGTCAGCAACGGCATGCAGTTTCTCTGTCTTCGATGTGATATCATACGCCACGCGTCCATCCCCTATTGGCTGTGATCCCTGCCTTCCAGTACGTTCTGACACTAATTGTGTAAGACGAGGTCATGATGAATAACCTAGACTAGCCTAGACTAATGACCTGTACGTCAATAGCTTATCCTGGAGTAGAGGAAGCGTCCAGGACGGGGTACCTCTCGGCACCGAGGAAAGGCTTATCTCGGAACCGAGGGAGGTATGCCGACCGAGGTACCATATCAGACCGAGGCCACGTGTCGGTTGTAAAACATACTGAATGCATGATCCTATATGACGAGTACCTCGGGGACGAGGACCTTTGTGCGCCGATGGTGCTCGTTCTTAGCAACAGTGTTTTGGTAATACCGAGGACACGTGTCTTCATCATGGTGCATTTCAGAAAAGTCTCATCATATATATATGCATATAAATATGTTGGGTGGTGGGTTTATGGTGGTTGGGTGATGGATCTTCAGGGATGTTGGTGGTGGGTTTTGGAATGGTGGAGACGTTGGTGTTGGGTGGGTGTAGGGTTTTCAGTGGTTGGGTGGTGGGTTTTTAGGGGTGTTGGTGATGGGTTTTCGATGGGTTGGGTAGTTGGTTTTCGGTGGTGTTGGTGGTGGGTTTTGGAATAAAGGAGACGTTGGTCTAGGATTTTCAGTGGTTGGGTGGTTGATTTTCTGGGGTGTTGGTGATGGGTTTTTGGTGGGTTTTCAGTGGTGCTGGTGGTGGATATTATTGGATGGTTCATCCTCAATTGTATTTTGAGGAGCAATGTATTTGGGATTAAAAAAATTAACTAAAACAACAACAACCAAACATGCTTTTTTATTTTTGTTTTGATAATTTTTTAAATATGAATAACTATCAAACATATTTTATATTTTCAATTTTTACCACCAAAAAAAATAAATAAATAAAAACAAAAATGTTACCATACATATCCTAAGTCAATATGATTCCACAAGATCTAATTTCGTTCAAGTAACGGATTCTAGTCAATTGAAAGGATTTTTGGATCAATCCAAAGATCATTTGGATTCTATTGGTATTGAGGATTCAGGCTATCACACTTTGATCAATCAAAGAGAGATTCAACAACTAAAAGAAAGGTCGATTTTTTGGGATCCTTCCTTTCTTCAAACGGAACGAACAGAGATAGAATCAGACAGATTTTCGAAATATTTTTCTGGATATTCTTCAATGTACCGGTTATTCACGGAACGTGAGAAACAAATAATTTGACAAAAAAAATAATAATTGGTCCGAGATAAACAATCCGGTTAATTCAAGAATCTCCATTGACTCCAACTATCTGAGAAACCTTTTATCCACAGATTGGTCCCCTCAATTAATAGACAGCTCGAGTAATTTCAGCATAACCCTTTATCCTACATATCCCTTTTAGACATTGGTACTAGACACTTGGGTCAACCTATCTTTTAACTCTCCACCTTCAAAATTCGATTGAGCTTCGGTATTTAGTAGTAAATCTTCCATTAATACATTAAGAGCATCTCTTAGGTGGTGTTTGATAAAATTAAAAACTGAATATTAAATTTTTTAATTTAAAACTGTTTGGTATATACTGAAATTTAAGAATCAAATTAAATCAAACTGTTTGATAAGTACAAAAAATTAAAGTCTAAAAATAAATAATTTTTCTATTTTACCCTTATCCTATGTACTTTACACCTCTTTGTTCAATATGCATAAATATGCACATATTCTTTCAATGTTCTTTAGTATAACATATTGAATCACATTAAATACTACTCCCCATAACATGTGACAAAAACTTATCTTTGACAAGCAAAAATTAATTGAGTTTTTAATAAATCGAAAGAACAGCACAAGGGAAAGTTGTTGCCAACATTTAAACAATAAGGTCCACCATAGAAAATTGAGAATGATAGGTCACAGTAAATCACCAATACGGCTATGTTTGACGACACAAAAAGTTTAAGCTTCACTGACGACAATGAGGTCCACCATAGAAAGGACATCGGTTTCGTTATATACGACCCAATTGAAAATCTGGGTCACTCTTTTGGCATCTCGCCAATTGTCCTCCAAAATCCATTCCGACCATCTATATCCTTAGTTTTCCCAAGAGTCCAATGAGCAAAAGATGCTCTTGAGTTGTTGTCCGACTGAGAAGAGCCTCCCCAGAAAGATGATTTTATTTGCAACAAGACTAAGAGGGGAGAGGGGTGTTGTAGAGTATGAGCGGTGGCCGATAATAGTTGAGGATAATTTTTTCCATTGTGATAAAACTTTTAAAACCCAACTGTTGAGCGTGTTAAGTAATAAAATTAAGTAGGGCGGAGATTCCTGAAAATTTTGGCTTGCATCTGGATGGAACTTAATTCATTAATTGATCCAATTATTGTGTTATCAAACAAACTTAAATCATTATTCACCGAAAAAAGTTCAGTTTTAAGCATTAAGTATACCAGTGGGCCTTTAATCCAAATGTACTCTGTAAAGGTTTTGCTTGAGGTTAAGGGTTCAAGTTCCCCTTCTCCCTTTTCCCTCTCCCTCCCCCCCAAAAAAAAATTTTTTTTTTTTAAAAAGCATCAAGTGGAGCAATCAAACAACCTCTTATTCTTACATTTTCTAAACCAAAATTTAAATTTAGGTAAAAACTTTCATCAATACTAGACTCACACCTGTATCAAATAAAGAAAAACTCTTTTTTTTACTCAATTTCATTCTCAAATCTTTAATGGTGAGATTTGACTCACCTTTAAAAATTCAATGGTCATATTTTACATTATTTTAAATTTGAATTTGTTTTCATTTAAATGTGAATTCTTCTTCTTTTAAATTTGAATTTTTTCATTGAAGAGATCTATACTAAATTAAGTTTTTTACATTCTTTTTTTTTTTTAACTAATGTTTAGATCAGGATATGCATCCCATTGGAGATGGTCAAAGAATGATTTATCCTTTAGAGAATTGAAAAGATGGGTTTTGGAGAGGATTTGAAATAGCCAACAAAAGAATATGACAAAAAAGAGATCAAATTACATAATGTTGACATATAACATCAGGCCATTTGGTTTTTTTTGTATTGATTTTATATTTTAGTCAGTCTACCATTGACTTTTGGTTCCCGAAAGGACTGGAACTCTTTTCTTTTTTTTAAAAAAAAATTTGGAATATATTTTAGGCGAATTACACTTTATACCTAAAAAAAATTTAAAAAAATTTATTTTGTACTCTTAATGATAAAAATTTTCACATTATATACTCAATGTATTAAAATTGTTATAATATGACCCTTCACTTAACTTCTATTATTTTTTCTGTAAAAAACTATCCCTTTAACATTGACGAAAAAAATAACAAAATCTAACAAAATGATCATATTGTGATATTTTTTATACATTGAAAGAAAATTTTTAATTTTTGAAAATATAAAGTAATTTTTTTAAAAAAATTTTAGGATATAAAGTGTGATTTTAACATATATTTTTTAAGGAAGTGAGATAGAATTAGTATGTGGGATAACATAGATTTAATTAATGTGTGCCCAGAAAAGGGTAAATCTGCCCCGTATATTGTGTTTCGTGATGGGTAGAAGCATTGTACCAGATAGAACCCCATGCCATGGAAACTCCCAAGACTTTTTCTAGAGTATTCATTACATGTGATTCCATGCGGCAATATTAGCATAGTTTCATTAATTAATAAAATCAAAATAATTAAGTAAATAAATCCCAATAAATTTAATAAATAAATAACTAACCTCTCTTCCTAAGCAAATAACTATATAAATAGCGTTCAACTTGTCCACTTAGGAGTAGTTTGATTATAGTATTAAAAAGTGGATTATAGAGTCGTATCATATTAAAACTCTCTAATACAACCTTATATTATATTTGGTTGCAAAAAATACTCTATATTACATATAGTCTTATTTTAAATATTTATATAATAAAATAGCTTACAATTCAAATTTCAAAAGATAAACAAAATGACTTTTATTATTCGCGGTTGATATCGTTTTAAATTTTACTTTAAAGTTAATTTAACGGCTAATATTAACACCCTAAATTTAATAGAAAAAATAGGTCATAAAGTTGTGTTTTGAATAAAGTACTTTTATAAATTATTTATCATAAATATTTTTAAAAAATAATATTTAAAACCGTCTCACCACTACCTCTACTACCACCACCGCCACCACCACTGTCACCACCACTATCACCATCACCATCGTCGTTGCCAACCCCATCGCCACCGCCACCCCTACCACCATCACTGTCGCCGCCACCGCCGCTGCTACCACTATTACCGCTGCCGTTGTCGCTGCCACCGCCGTTGCCTCGACAACCACCACTACCGCTGCCGCTGTCGCCTGCACGTTACCAATACCATCATTATTATCATTGTTGTCGCCTTAATCACCACCACCACTGCTGCCACCACTGTCACACCCCCTCTCCACCCACCAACGCCGCTACCATGTTCATTGCCACTCACTACAATTGTTACCGTCTGCTACTACCACCACTATCATCCACCACCTCTCACCAACACTACAAAAACGATGCTTAAATTTTTTTATCTCTTTTATATGTTTGTGATTTGATTTTGAATATGAATACAAATATATTTATTGTTTATCATTTTTTAATACTCTGTGCCTAATAACTAGTTTATTTAAATAATACACTTTATTCATACTATTGAATCGATTATAATGGCTCCTTGAGAGGTAGTATTATAGTCAAATTTAAGCCTATTAATTTATAAATTTACTATTTTACCTTATTGATAAATAAAGACATTAATAATTATGCACGATTTATAGTTACTATCTTACCAAATACTGAATTATATAATACACCTATATTATTTAATATAGTTTATTTTTTTATAATATAATAATTAAATAAATTATATTTTATTATTAATCGGTGATATAAAAGACCATCTTTACTATAATCACCTTTGCATTCAATATTTACTCTGGTTTGACAAAAAAAAAAGAGTAATGTTACATAAATTTAAAAAATAGATTTAAAAATTAAATTTGATAATTTCAACCATTGATTTTATTATAGATCTTAACATTTATTGGAATCCACTACTTATTTAATAATTAAAATTATCGAATCTAATTTTTAAATCTAATTTTTAAATTAATGTAACATTACTAAAAAAAATATATATATATTTACTCCACAAAAGGAAGCTGCTTTTAAATCCCCCCCCCCCCCTCTCTCTCTCTCTCTCAGTCTTTCTAGTTTCTATTTCCACTCCCAGAAGATTTACTTACCAAATTCTGTGAACTTATCCTACTATTATGTGTATATAGATTCTTTAGGGTTCTGCAATGGCTGATTCTTATCGGTTAAACCCACCCACTACAAGGTAAGCTTTGAAGCTCTCTCTCTCTCTCTCTCTCTCTCCCCACTTTTTCTATGGTTTGCTTTTGGCTTTTCCGGTTCTGCCTCAAATCTTGAAGAAAGCATGTAGCATAAGTTGGGTTTTTTTTAATCTCTGTGACTTATCTTGATATTACTTTGCTGTTAATTTTTCTTTTCTGTAGATTTTTTTGGGCCCTTTTAGTTACTTTTAATTCCAACATATCTACCGTTTCTTGATTTTTCTGTGATCAACACTTGTTTGATGAGAATTCGTATGCATAATACTGAAAAGTGGCCGTTGTCAACTATATATATATATATATGCGTGTGTGTGGGTATGTTTTGTTGGATTGGAGACAAATAGCAGAAGAAGTCCTAATAGAAAAGAAAGGGGAAACAATCTTAGAAAGTTGGGTATTTTTTTAGAAGCAATATGGTAAGTTGGGATGTCGAAGAAAGAACTTTTTTTTTTTTTTTTTTCCAATTTCCCAAGTCGATGTTGGAAATAATGAGTTTGTTAATGTTGTGATTTGTGAGCATTATTGGGTCAAGGGCACCCGTATTAACTTCGTTTAGGTGGTTGGTGGTTCTGGCAAGGGTTTTACATTCATTGATTTGGAGATATATTAAAATTTATCTTAAAACAAAGAAATTTTGGCTCGGGTATGTCATTCTTGCGATTTCACGGCTTTGTCATGAACAAGCTGCGAAGGGCATATAATTGAGTAAAAGAAAAATTGAGGATAAAATACCAAAAGATTTCTTTCGGGTTTAGATATCAAGAATGCACAATTTTTGGGCACCATTTTTGCTTAATTTTGGTCAAAAGTATCATCGAGTGGATCATATATATGTATGGTTTTGTGAAAGTATTGCTCTCTCCCAGTTAGGAATCTTGAGCGTAAGATAGATACTTCTGCAAAGGAGTTCTATCAACTCCTTCATTCAGCTTTAATGGGTTTCTGTTGATTCCTTTCTTTTTTCCCGATTCTCTTTTCAGGCCCTTCCAATGATATCTCTGAAGGGAATTGAAGTGATTGCAGAATCTAGTACAGCAACTTCAATGTAATGATGTTCCATCAGAGTCTGTGTTTTAACGAGAAACGTAACAATGAAGGAGGTAAACACGATGGATATTACTGTTCTCTTTTTTCATTTTTCACTTGTGAAATTTTAATCGACTGAAATTTGTCCTTTTTGCAGAATTCATTGCCATCCAGAGCATTAAAGAAATCACCAAATGTGCTTTGGATGGTTCTAATATTTGCAGTTGTTGTGACTGGATTTTACATCCGCTTTGTAAGCTTCAACCATGTAATAATGCCACTAAAACCAAAAGAATTACCAATTCCAGGGAGTACTGGGGCACTTTGTGAGCTTCCTGAATTGCCTTCTGAAGAAATTCGCTTCGTGCATTTTCCTCGTCCGAGGACTTATAGCAGGTTTTCGTCATCATTGAACTTTACCAATTTTGGCCCAATTGTCTATCATAGCTGACCGTGTTCTTTTTGACAGGGAGGAATGTGTGTGTAACCCAGTGAGGAATTTCGTTCTGTTATCCATGCAGAGATCTGGAAGTGGGTGGTTTGAAACCTTATTGAACAGTCACCCAACATTAGTTCAAATGGGGAAATATTTTCTGTAAAGCACAGAAAAAGCAATTTTTCAACTATTAAAAGTACTTTAGATACTGTCTATAACTTAGAGTGGATTAGTAGTGCTGCAAAAAATGAGTGCTTGGGTGCTGTTGGATTCAAGTGGATGCTGAACCAGGTTTGATAAATTTATGTTCTCTTGTCTTCTAATCACTGATTTCATATTGTTTGCTTTTTACATTGACCTGTTGTCTGTTTGATTATGCGCCATTCACAAGGCTAGTGCTAGTCCCTAAGTGGTTGCGAGAAAACTAGTATTCAATTGCAATGCTTTTCATTCTAGACTTGAATTCCGTCTATTTTTTTTCCTTTTTGTGTAGCTTTGCTATAAATTCCCATCATGTGCTTCAGTAACTGCGATATATAATTGATTATACCGAATCAAGAGACTCAAAACCTGGCTTTGTGTGATGTATCATGATTCAAGGTCACAACACTGGTCATTAGTCTACAGTGACCTGATATGGACTCTTTCACAATGTTCTGGATCACATATATCGAGGCCGTAGATACTCCTAGCATCCTACGAATCAGTGTGGCACGAACCGAAACGGCATGGGTTCACGATTCATATTGTTCAAAGCCCTGGCCCTGAACTATAACTTAAACCAAAAATTGATTCATAATCTAAGTAATTCCACATCGTAAGTCCAATCCCAAATTGTAACCCTAACTTGTTATTTCTTTTTTTGGTGTTTTTAAACTCATATTTTGACAACACTTAACAAAAATATAAAAATTATTTTTTTTTTGACTATGTGTAAATGGATTTACGATTTTATAAAAAAGTTACAAAATGAACTACAATCCAAGAAAATATACCAACTTAACCTACCCCATCATACCACGTATTAGAAGTATCGTATCATGTACCTATGTCGATATAGGTACCAAATTGGCCAACAATTTAGGGAACATTATTCTGGATCGGTATAGGGCAATACACCAAACTTCCCTTAGATCTAAGAAGCATTGGCGCCTCTAAGAAGGCCGAATATGCGTCAGGAACTGGCAAATATTGGGTGCGGCCATATAGGTGTTCGATGCCCCCTTTGGCTGTTAATGCAATCAACTTATGAAACAGAAAAATCCAATAAGAAGGAGAGTCAGAGAGCTAGATCAAGCTAAAAGATTAGCTTAAAAACCCACACTCAGAGAAGGTTGATTGCTGTAGAAAGCAGAAAATACGTTAATATTATTCCAAAAGCTATTGAATACAATGTGGAACAACCCTTTTATAAGTCCCTAGGGTTGCCCTAATAAAAGAGTCAATCTTAACCCTTTAATTAAAACTAATCTAAGGTCTCCAATTCTGTCAAGCAGAAATAAAGACACTAAAATGACCAAGCAGCCCAAATCAATCACATGACTGACTTTTAAAACTCACATGACTTTTAAAATAAAACCTAATGACCAAACTACCTCTAAATATGATTGATAATCAAAAGAAACACTATGTAGAACATGAAAACATACTGAAAATAGAATTTAGACTAAAATAAACGACTCCAGAAAAACATAAACAGCATGTGGAATGATCACAGGAGACTTCCACTATTAAGGTGTTTAGGCTTGGTTTCTTTGGATGTTCAAAGACTTGTAAAAAAACTTCTCCTATACGCACTGCATCAGTGCCTCCAAGTGAGAGAAAACTCAACCTAGAATTAGTATCCTCCTCGCTGGAAGAGTTTCCATGATATGGCACTGAGTGACAAACATTAAACACATCAGAGGTCTTGATATGGCTGGGAAGCTTCAACTCGTATGCATTATCATTGATCTTTTCAAGGATTTCACATGGTCCAATCTTCCTTGCACTCAACTTGTTATATTTGCCTATTGGATATCGATCTTTGGTCAATACGACTCACACATAATCTCCAACATCAAAGATCACTCGTCTCCTACCCATAGCAACATGTTTCTTGTACTTTTGATTGCTCTCTAGAATCTGTTGTTGCACCTTTTCGTGAATTTACTTAATATTTTTTACCAAATCTTCAGCTTTAGAACTCACCCGACTTGTTAAAGGAAGTGGAATCAAATCCAAGACACTATTTGGATTGCGGCCATACACAATCTCAAATGGACTCATCTTTATTGTGCGATTCTTAGACCTGTTAAAAGCAAATTCTGCATGAGAGAGAACCTGATCCCATCACTTAAGATTATTTCCAATATAGCTGCGAATTAGATTTCCTAAAGTCCTGTTGACAATCTTGGTTTGCCTATCTGTTTGAGGATGATAAGCCGTACTGAAGTTTAATTCAAATCTCAATTTCTTCCATAAAGTTCTCCAAAAGTGGCTAATAAATTTCCTATCTTGATCAGAAGTAATGGACTTCGCACACCATGCAAACGAACAATCTCCTTGAAGTATAAATTAGCGATTCGAGAAGCATCCATAGTCTTCCTACATGGAATGAAATGTGCCATTTTAGAAAATCTATCGACAACCACTAGAACATAATCTATACCTCTTTGTGTTCGGGGAAGTCCAAGCACAAAATCTATGCTAACATCAGTCGATGGAGCACTTGGAATTGGCAAAAGAGTATATAAACCAGCATTGGTAGCTCCTTCCTTTGAAACTTGACAAGTATGACAACGTTCAACTAGTTTATTGACATCCAGCTTAAGTTTTGGCCAAAAGTAATTGGCTTCTCCAGCCAAGGCATATGTCTTATCCCTGCCAAAGTGCCCTCCATTGTGCAATTGAAGCAGAATTTTTTGTCTTAAAGAACATTCTGGAATACACAATTTGTTCTTTTAAAGAGAAAACCAGTTGCAAACAAAAATCTTGACGCTTGCACTTTTCTACTTCTTCATGAATTTTACCAAAGAATGGATCAACAACATTGAAAGTGTCAAACCCTACCACATGCACATGCAAAGTAGATAGCAAAAGAGACCTTCAACTCAGCATTAGCCACTTTGTTTTGAATACCAGACTTATGCTTCAAATTGAAATTGAACTGTTGGAAGTAGGTTACCCATTTTTCATGCTGACGGTTCAAAGTTTGCTGCCCATTTAAATACTTCAAAGCCTTGTGATCATAATATAAAACAAATTTCCTTTGAATGAAATAATGTTTCCAATGGTGGAGAGTCTGTATGATAGCATAAAATTCCACATCATAAGTGGAATAATTCAGTCTTGCTCCACTTAACTTCTCACTGTAAAATGTCACTAGTATTCCTTCTTGGCTAAGTATAGCCCCAAGGCCAACCTTTGAAGCATCACAAGGCACCTCAAAACTTTACCAAAGTCTAGTAAAACAAGAATAGGAGCTTCGGACAGTTTCTTTTTCAAAATCTGGAAACCTCCTTCAGCTTCAGTAATCCATTTAAATGACCCTTTCTTCATACGTTTTGTAAGAGGTGCTGCAAGTGAGCTAAAATCTCTGGTAAAACGTCAATAAAAAGCCAAACCATGAAAACTACGATCTTGGTGGATGTTTGTGGGACTTGGCCAACTAACAATGGCTTGCACTTTGGACTGATCCATGTGAATTCTTTGTGAAGAGACTTCATACCCAAGAACAATACCCGATCTGTCATAAAATTACATTTCTTTAAGTTAATAAAGAGTTTTTCTTCCCTTAAAGTGGTCAAAATGGACCTCAAGTGTTCTTCATGCTTCTCAATCGACGGGCTGTACACAAGAATATCATCAAAATACACCACTACGAACTTTCTAATATTTGGTTTCAACACATGATTCATAACACGCATAAAAGTGCTTAGGGCATTTGACAAACCAAATGGCATGACAAGTCATTCATATAACCCTTCTCGAGTCGAGTCTTGAAGACTGTTTTCCATTCATCTCCGGGACGTATTCTAATCTAGTGGTAACGACTTTTAAAATCAATCTTTGAGAACACTTTTACTCCAGAAAGTTGGTCCAACATATCATCCATTTGAGGAATGGGAATCTATACTTGATAATAATTTTGTTAATGGCTCTACTATCAGTACACATTCTCCAACTTCCGTCTTTCTTGGGCAGTAATAAGACTGGTATGACCCACAGACTTTTGCTTTCACAAACATAACCCATCTCTAATAAATCCGAAACCTACCTTTCAAGCTTCTCATGCTCTTTTGGGCTCATCCTATAATGTGGCTTATTAGGTAAATTAGCTCCATGCACTAGGTCAATGTGGCGTTGGATGTCCCTCATGGGAGGTCATCCAGGAAGGAAATTTTGCGACATAACATCAGAAAATTCTTCTAAAAGTGGTCGAACAGTAGTTGGACAACTAGTTTCTATGAACTCCTCTTTACCCACAAAACATATACCATTCTCTTCTATTTCTTCCAGAAACTTGGCCATAGAGAGCAAATTAACAACCTCTCTTTTTTGTGTTTTAGTTGTAACTCCCTCTTTAGATGGGACCAAAATAATTTTCTTCCTATCCTTGTAGAAAGTATAAGTGTTCAAATGACCATCATGTTGCACCTTATTATCATATTGCCACTGTCTTCCAAATAAGACATGACATACGTCCATTGTAACCATGTCACACTACTGTTGAAACAGAAATTTCAAGAACTATTGACAGCGCGTATGTATCGAATACCAAATTTTTTTTTAAAACCTTACAAAGCAAAATTAGAGTTTATATTCAAGATCGCTCTGGCTTGATCTCGTCTCAACACGAATGTAGAACCCAACAACGAACACAGAAGACAACTCGATAAACCTCGCGATCTTCTGTTGTATATTCTCCAACGTCAGAATTTAGATGCAGTCTGGATACAGAGTGGGCTATCAGAACCTCTGAACTTTTACTCTCCCTTTCAGCCTCTCTCAAAAAACGTGAGTAAAGAAAAGATGTTGATGTAGAGATCCTAGACGTCTATATATAGGTTACGACAGAAACCCTAAGGAGAAATAAAAATCGGATTTCCAATGGGCCTAGGATTCTTATGTTCAACTCAGAACAAACATCTTACAACCTATTAATAATAAGGTAGTCTACTAAAAATTTATTATTGATCTCTTGAGCCTTATTTTAAATTTATTTTCAAGCTCCTCATTATTATATTCTTAATAATTTTTTCGCGTTAAAGATTAAAGATGTCCATCAATTAAATAAATTTCTGACAATTATATTTAATTAACTTCTTTTATTCCTTGAGACTTTATCACTTAACTTATTTGTCATGTCGGATAATTAAATCCACCTACAAGGTTTGACAAGGACAAAATTGATGAGTTTCCTCAAGAGGACATCATCAACCTATTTAAATAATAGGACATAGTTTTCTTTAATAATTAATTTCTATCATACAAATAACACCGTCTCTCAATTCACCAAGCTTATTGACTCAATTTGAATCTCACATAAAAGGTGCCTTTTTATGTGAGGGATCTACCTCCCCATTACCGGGGATATATCTCCCTCCAAGAGCATTCCTCCCATTACCGGGATATCCCGCTCTCTACCAAAGGATTTCGGCTGACCTGCGGGACAAACCCCCACAGTAGCCTTTACCTCTGTCCCACATCGGGGAAAGAGTCGTCTCCCCACCCCCATATAAGCCGAAGCACCATATGAGAGCAGTACCCAAGTACCACAGTGTGGTACTTGGGTACTGCTCTCATATGGTGCTTCGGCTTATATGGGGGTGGGGTGGTACTTGGGTACTGCTCTCATATGGTGCTTCGGCTTATATGGGGGTGGGGAGACGACTCTTTCCCCGATGTGGGACAGAGGTAAAGGCTACTGTGGGGGTTTGCCCCGCAGGTCAGCCGAAATCCTTTGATGGAGAGCGGGATATCCCGGTAATGGGAGGAATGCTCTTGGAGGGAGGTATATCCCCGGGTAATGGGGAGGTAGATCCCTCACATTGCCACCTTTTGATCTTCACTCTCGTTTAACTCATTCCTAAGAACAAGTTCAAAGAATTCCTCCGTGAATCATCAACATTCCTACTTCCTTGCCGACAATTTTGCAACCTTTGATACATTAATTGGGTGTAGCTGTAAGGAAGAAAAGTCTCCCATAGCTTCTTACACATCTTTTCCCAATTAGCAATCTTAGACTTTCCTTATTTTTTGACGTGTTATGATTAATTAATCCCACCAAGCAGATGCTCTTTCCCTTAACTTCACTGCGACCGATTTCACCTTCTTGTTTTCCGACACATCTTTTTAAATTGAAAACTCTCTCTATAGTGGATAACCAATCAATAAAACCTTCACCTTTCAAATCTCTAGCAAATTCTAGAATCTTTACCGTAAACCCACCATCCCAATGTTGATCATAAAAGGCGTGGTGCGTTTACATGAAAAGGATTTAAGAAATCATCTTAAGGGTAATCCTCCTCCACAGATTCGATGCCATCTTGAAAAGGGGCTTGATTTTGTGCAATGCGTTGCGCTAAAGCTTCAATCTGTCTTCTTAAATCTTCTACCATAGTGAGCGTTGTTGTTAATCAACTGCTAAATTTTGATCTGGTTGAACAACTGGCCTCCGAGGTGGATTTCTTCTCTTTGGCGGTATCTTGCAAACCCAAAGCGAAATCTATCAAATCACCAAGAAACCCGAAAGGATCAGAAAGTGCTCTGATACCAACTAATGCAATCAGCTTATGAAAAACAGAAAAATCCAATAAGAAGGAAAGTTAGAGAGTTAGATCAAGCTAAAAGATTAGCTTAAACACCTACACTCAATCCCAAAGAGAGGGAGAGAAGGTTGGCTACTGTAGAAAGTAGAAAATACATTAATATTATTCCAAAAGTTGCTGAATACAATGTGGAAAAACCCTTTTATAAATCCCTTGGGTTGGCCTAATAAAAGAGTCAATCTTAGCCCTTTAATTAAAGCTAATCTAAGGACTCCAGTTTTGTCTAGCAGAAATAAAGACACTAAAATGACCAAGCAACCCAAAACAGTCACATGACTGACTTTTAAAATTCACATGACTTTTAAAATAAAACCCTAATGACCAAACTACCTCTAAATATGACTGATAATCAAAAGAAACACTATGTAGAACTTGAAAACATACTGAAAATAGAATGTAGACTAAAATAAACGACTCAAGAAAAATATAAACAGCTTGTGGAATGATCATAGGAGGCTGCCACTATTAAGGTGTCTAGGCTTGGTCTTCTTTGGATGTTCAAAGGCTCGTAAAAAAATTTCTCCTATCTGCTCTGCATCAGTTGTGTCCATATTAAACACTAAATATCTGATATTCTAAAAAAATATGGCACTTTTATTGCATATGAAAGCAAAAGTAGGGCATGAGTATTTGATTAAAGATGAGTAGAAATCATCTGAATGTTATATGGTGGCTGCAATTTTTCTACACTGATCGATTACTATTAGGATTCATGAACTTAAAGATTAGCATTGCAACCATAGCTAAGACTTACGTTATTTATTATTCACCTTTATGTGCCTATGTACAGTCTAACAAATATTAGATAAATAGTATGTCATGTTTATGGGCCTGTCCTTGTGGTGTCCATATTATATTTTTTAAGGATTGTCCATGTCTACTTGTATGTGTTGTATTTATTTTGTGTTGCACATTTGTGTCTGTGCTTCCCAGCCTTATTATAGGGTTTAAAATGAATAAATTACGATAGAATAACGAAATAGATCTACAAAATAAAGAAATTTCAACATCCGACACACCAATATTTTCTATAGGCTTTACCAAACTAGTGTCCTCCAATATCACATAATTGTTAAATAGATATCTGCAATGGAATTCAAAATTATAGTAAAACAATATGTAGTTTAATTTAAAATTTAGGGTTAATTACAAAATGCCCCCTTGAAGTTTAGGTTATTCTACAATTAACTCTTTCTAGTTTCAATTTAAATAATTTGTCCCATTCAAGTTTTTACTAAAAACAATTACCCCATTTATGTTAAATTTGACTGTAACAACAAAAAAAAAAATAACTCACCCTACCTTTTTTCTACCACCAGACCATCGCCCACCGATTTGTGATTAGCAAACCTTATCCCATCCTAACAAGACAATAACCCCTTCACCTAAGCAAAACTGAAGCACCTCCCTAACATGTTTTGGGGGTAGTGGTGTTGGTGTTTGGTGTTTGCGACGACAGCTATGATGTGGATTGAAATTTGGGGGTGGTGTTGGTGTTTGGTGTCAATTTTTGGATGAATCTCATTTGAATATTGTTTGATTGTTGGTTCTATAGATTAAAGAGTCTCTTTGTTTTCGGATTTGCTTGTTTAATGGGGGTGGGGGATTGCCAGAGTTGGGATTGGGAGACCACCGGAATTAGTATGGACTTTGGGAGGACTGCCAGAGCTGGTGTGGATGCGAGGGACTACTAGAAATGGATTTGGGGTTTGGGGAATTGTTGTCTTTCGGTATGGGTGTTGAGGGATTGTCGGCGTTGAGTTATGAGGGGGAGGGGGCCATAGAAGGTGGGTATGAGGGTTTGGGGAACTATCGGTATTGTAGAAGGAGGGGCCGTTGGAGCTGGTTATGGGGTTGAGGGGTCGGTTGGAGCTGGGTATGGGGTTCGGGGGGTCCATTGGAGCTGGGCATGGGGCTTGGGAGCTTTGTCAAGGAGTGGAGGGTTCGCCGGAGTTAGGGTTAAGGGGTTACCAGGGTTTGAAGGCTAATTTTTGTTTTTTAATGGGTTAGATACAAAGAGAACAAAGAAAATATAATTAAAGATTGAGGGTATTTTAGAACTTTTCTATTTTTCATCAACTAAGTCAATTAATTTAGTCCCACAAAAACTTGAAGGGGCAAATTGTTAAAATTGAAACTAGAAGGAGTTGATTGCAACATTAGTCAAACTTGAAGGGGGTATTTTGTAATTAATCCTAAAATTTAATCATATATTTTTATGGTGCTAACTTTAACAAAAAGACTTAAAAAGTTTACACTAATAAAATTTTTGGACTTGAGTGAAAATTGGAAGGCTAGCCATGGGATCTTATGGAAATCTCTTTTGCGGAAGAATTTATGGACATCTAAAAGTATATCTGAATTTGATATCTTATGGAAAACCAATAACGAATTACACATATACTTCATGTATCAATCAAGGGTAACTCCAACTATACAATTGTCAAAATAGTAATAATAATGTTGATCATAACAACAATAGTAATAAATAATAATAATATTAATAACCATAGCAATACCAATAACAACAAACAACAAAATATAATAATAATTATTATAATAAAGTCGAAGAAGAAACATTAGTTGGAGCTGGAGACTTCATTTTCCCTGTGAAGTGTGGACAACCATATATCTTGTTTTCCCATATTGAAGAAGCCCAATTAGCAGAGTTGAGACAGTGCATGTAAAGCACTTCTATACATAGGTCTATACAGTTGACACGTGAGAGTCAAGACATCACATCTTGTGAAATGATTTCTATGACACTTTGCTAGACAACATAGACTACACTCAAAAACCAATAAGTCTTTTGATTCACACTGATGTTATATGATGTCTTGCTATATGAAGTGTTGAGTGGCGAACGCAATTTGCTTGTCAATGAGACACAGAGGACTTTTTTGATTCCTTTCTATTTGAGCCAACATTTCTTACAATAATGAACCCTCTCATTCCTATCATGCACAATCCAATAAATTGGTGGAGGCGTTGGCCTTAAAGAGGATCAAAGTCGTCACGGGACTATGATTTGGGGCATCGATGATACACTCATTTTGGATCATTTTTTTCCCAGTGACAGCCTCAGTATTCTCATTGTTAGTTCCTATTTAAGCTTTGAGTGAATTTGCATCTCTGCTTTCACCTCTGATCCTACTTCTGCTTTGTATCATTCTCTATGCTTCTAAAGGCCTGCTCATTGTTGCTTGTTTGCTCGCATGAGATTATTTTATGTCATGTCCGTGTTAAGCTTCAATATAGCTTGTAAGCTTGAAACAAATATGTGCTCACTAACCTCTGGTGTAGTTGCTTTAGTAAAACCTCGGCAATTAGGAGAATAAAAGTCACATAGCATTGGAATTGTCCTCCTTTGTGATCTTACTGTTATGGCAGTGAAATTAGCATTCATAGCTTGCATTTAACCTCTCAAAACAGTTAGTTTAGCAAATGTAAATTCATTGTCGAGATTACAATGAATTTGTGGTTAAACAGATTTTGATGTGAGATTAACATTGGCTTATATGCATAATACCAAATTCTCTGAATGAGTTGTTGGCACTTGCTTTAATAGGCTTGAAATTGGGGTTATTGAATGATCTGAGCAGTTCGAGTTTGGTTCGGCTCGGGCCCCACTCGATTTTGTCTTATTCAGGTTCGTTCAAATTTCAAAATAGAGCAAATATGATCAGAATTTTTTAGCTCATTTTTCAAACAAGCTGAATTTTGAGCAATGCATAGCTAGACTCATATGAACTTGGCTTGGCTTGAATAGGTTCATATTGTAAATAATTCTTAATTTATTCCCAAACAAAGCCCCTATTTAAAAGATGATCAAATTCAGACCTATCCTCAAATAAATCCAGGTTTTGTACACTTGCCTCACTCTTCTCTAATAAATTTTCT
Organism: Ilex paraguariensis; assembly: GCA_963454935.2. Classification (NCBI taxonomy): domain Eukaryota; kingdom Viridiplantae; phylum Streptophyta; class Magnoliopsida; order Aquifoliales; family Aquifoliaceae; genus Ilex; species Ilex paraguariensis. The sequence continues at coordinate 146,725 of CAUOFW020000912.1, forward strand.
TGAAATTTGAAATTGTAGAGTTTGATTTTATAGTTAATTATATAGAATCTTAGATTATCTTTTTTCAGAAATGGATTATTTTAAGATTAATTGCTAGGTTTTAGGGTTAAATTTTTGGAAAATTTTGGGGAGTTCGGTTTCAACTCAAATGCTTCCAAGCTTTTGCCTAGCCTTGGGCAAGGATTTAAGCTCGAGAGTTGAGCTTGGCAAGCTCTCGAGCTCGACCAGTCACAACTGAGTGGAGTGTGATAATACTGAAGCTTGGCATTATTAGCTTGATTAGCACCCCTACTTAAGAGCACTTCAAGCCATACACTCACTCAAGCAATATTTCAGACTGCACTGTCTCCGCTTCTACTTGGAACTAAAGGGCTTCTTGTTCAATATTTAACTTCCTAGTTCACTGATTCTCGTGTAATACCTTCACCTTGTGAACATAACCATCTGTTTTAGATTCCATGGATAGGGCAATAATTTGGTTTTTTCTGAGATTGCTTCCTCTTTTTATTGGTTCTTTCCTGTTTTCCAGGCTGTAATGGATTACCACCGAGTAATAGCTAACTATTTTAACTGGAAGGGGGTACACGTGATATTTGTTCTTCGGAGAAATCTTTTGCGGAGACTTGTATCTGTCCTTGCAAATGCTTATGACAGTGAAGCAAAGCTAATCAACGGCACCCACAAGTCTCATGTGCATACAAAAGAAGAGGTCTCTCTCTCTCTCTCCCCCCCTTCTTTTCTCCATTTTATTATGTGCTTATGTGCGCGCAAATGTGTGGGCAAATTCATTGGCCATCAAATCGCTTTTTCCCTTCATGCAAATTCTGATTAGATTTTACCTTATTACCATATTAGTATGATTACAATTTTTTTGCCTTATTACCATATCTGTAGTTTTTGATACAGCGTTTAATTGGTAGTTTTTTATCGTTGTCCACGCATGGGTGCAAATTTCAATCTTCTCCAAAACTGAGAGTTTGTAGAGATTCCTGTAAGTACACCAAAAGAGTAATATTGCCACCAAGAAGCATATGGAAAGCGATCAATGAAAAGAATAATAGTGGTAGTGATGATAAAGTGGATAACGGTTGTCATGGCGACATTAATAATGGTGATTTGGTTAAACGGTGGTTGCGGCAAAGGTGGTATGACAGGTTACAATTGGTTTTTGTTTTGGTAGCTCTGGAGGTAGCAATTTTGTGCTGGTCAGGCCGACTGGGTTAGGGTATGGCCCCTGCCTTACCCATTTTTTCTTTGGGTCCTGCCCGAGAATAGGGTGGGGGCAGATATAATGGTGTTGGGTGATGGTGCCATGGGGATATCCTTATTGTTTCCTAGCAATTATTCTGGAAGTAAAAGTTTTTGGGCTTCAGGAGAAATTAAATGTCGAGACATCATTGAGATATAAACAAAATCTAGATATGAGAGCTCATAACAAATTCTACAATTCCTAAAGGCAATGTATGAAATTCTTGAAAGCATTCGAAACATTTAAATGGATTTGCAATCTAAAACGTCTAGGGATATTTTGCATAAAAACACCAAATCCCCTTCTAAAAATTCTTCAATACAAAAAATAAATGAAAACTACCAGTATATTTGCCTACCAAGGAACCCTTAATAAAAAAAAAAAGGAACCCTTCAAAGGAAAAGAAGTTTATATGTAAAAAGAATCCACCAGTTAGGTATGGTGCAGTGAGGAGCATGTGCTTTGTGTATTTTCTTGGTATTTTTCTAAGTATTATAGGCATCATCTCATCCCCATGATTTTGGCAGGCTGATCTGCTGGCACAATTCAAGCCCACTATCAATGTTAATCTTCTGACACAAAATCTGGCCAAAGCTGAACACACGATGGCCAATTCCTTAGAATACTTCAAGACCACTCGCCACCTAGTACTATATTATGAAGATCTGATGAAAAATCCCAAGGTAAAACACACTTTTCAATCCCACCTTCTTTAACTCATGAAGAATGCAGAAATATTTATATCTTTTATTGTTCTCAGTTACTATCATATGCCCAAGAATTTCTAGGAGTTCCAGTCAGAAAACTTGAGAGCCAGCAAGTTAAGATTCACACAAAACCTCTTTCTGAACAGATTAATAATTGGGACGATGTTCACAGGACACTCAAAGGATCACCATATGAGCATTTTCTCGACGAACCAGATTACTTTCGCTAGTATTTCCTATTTTTTCATATGGTTCGATGATTCTTGGCCGTTGTTTGCAGCACTAGAATTTGCATTTATTGTAACTCATTAATTTTTATGTTGAATCTAATTTTCTTAATGTGGATAGTGTCTGTGGCTTAGCTTTGTTATATTTTTTGAGAGTCATGAAGACAAAGAGATCTTTGAGTCGGGGTTTCTAGCACAGCTGTCCGACCTCACCATATCTTGGGATGATCTTCAAGCTAACCCGAGCATTAGTGTGCACTCAGTTGTTGGTCATTTGTTGAGGTTTTTCCAGGTATAATTACATCAAAGTTGCAGGGAGAACATAGCTTGGGATGAGACTCCAATCTGTGTCTATGGTGCGGGTTTGGATTCCTGACAATGGGAATTCTGCCCCTCCATCATATATGGAGATTGTGGCATCTATATATGAAACAAGCAAAGATGGAATCTTTTCTCAGTTTTCTGCTAGTGTTCTGTGATGACACAGTTTGAATCATGGATGGATGTGGGTGCCATTGCAGTCCTTGTCCTAATTTGTTTATATGCTGTCTAAAGGAAGCAAGGTCAAAATTTAGGTACCGTTTAATAACGCGTTTTATTTATGTATTTTTTTTCTTTTTTGGGTTTTTTAAAGTGGCACTGTTTTTTTTTTTGGCTTGAAAAATCTACCTAAAAAATTGTTACCTAGCTATTCTATTTTTTATTAAATTGTAACTAGATATACTGTTTTCTTTACTTAAAAAAGCATTAATAAATGGTAATTAGTTAACTGTCAAACTCAAATTTTTGAATGTTAACTTGTGAGTTGAAAGCTTAGATACACTTGTAGCAACCAAAACAAAAAAAATAAAGAAACAAAAATCAATATTCTTGAGACTCTAGTGACAACATTTTTTTAGATTATTATTTTTTTTCAACATGTTGATGGCTAGGGTTGATAATTGAGATGAGTTATTTAGGTTTTGTTCTAGCTTTGCCTAATTTATATGTAAAATAGTCGAGTTATTCGGGTTTTATACGAGTATGACTCGTTTTGGGTTCGTGTTTGGCTCATTTTTTAAATGAGTCGAATTTAAATAATTTTGTAGACTTGTTTATAAAAACGACCTCGATAGGATTCACTTCAAGTTTGTAAAGTTTGATTTGATTATCAATCTTATTGATGACCACTCCTAATTCTTTTAGAATTTTGCTAACAAAGAAGTCAAAGGGTCAAATCTTACTTTTTACTTTCGATTTCTTATATTCCTCTCTTTAACGTTTTTATTTACCATTTTTTCAATTTTTTTTCTACCTATTTGAGGGTGTTCTTCACTTCTGCTAAAGATGAAGAATTTGAAAATTTTAACAGTTAGTTCTTCATTGCAAGGGTGATATATTGATTTATATGAAAAATTACCAAGGAAGGTTTGGATTGTTAGTTGTGAACTTAGAACTCAAGATACTTTGCATAAATTGGAAGGAGCCAAATCCTTAAGGAAGCTATGGAGGCCAGTTCAATATTACCAGAATCGTGGGTAGTTTTGATATGTGGTACGGGTACATGATACGATACTTTTTTAGGAATGCGATACGATGAAAGTAGGTTTAGCTGGTACAATATTTTGGATCACAATTCGTTTTGAAATTCTTATGTAGATCATTTTCACTAATTTACAATATTATATGTTACAGAACATTCATAAACATTACTTCTTAAGGTTTGCATAGAATTTTTTCACACTTAATGTCTGAAAAGCTGTCGAAGATGATTCAAATGCTCTTTTTTAGACCGACTGTAGATCAAGATATCATCAAAATAGACCATCACAAATTTTCCTAGGAAAGGATGCAATAACTGAGTCACAACCCTCATAAATGTGCTAGGTGCATTAGACAATCCAAAAGGCATGACCAACTACTTATAAAGTCCATCCTAGGTATTAAAGGCAGTTTTTCATTCATCTCTTGGTCTAATTCGGATTTGATGATAAACACTACGCAAATCTATTTTTGAGAACCAAAGTACACCGGCCAAAAGGTCAAACATATCTTCAAGTCTCAGTATAGGAAATCGATACTTGACTGTAATTTTGTTAATAACACGACTATCAACACACATTCTCCATGATCCATCTTTCTTGGGGATTAATTAAGCAAGGAGAGCACATGGACTAAGACTATGACAAACAGACCCTTATTGCAAAATTTCATCTACTTGCCTTTGGAGTTCAGCACACTCAGTGAGATTTATACGATAATAAGGAAGATTAGCAACTGAGATCCTGAAACTAAGTCAATAGTATGCTGAACATCTCTCATTGGTGGCAACTCATTGGGTAGTTCCTCAAGGATCACATTGTGGAACTCTCTCAATAGACTATCAACCTTAGGCAAAAGATCGTCCTTAGATTCCAAAGGACTCTGAAAAATTTCTTTGACAACTAGAGCTACCACTACGCCAGATCTTTTTTTCTCTTTTTCAAATTCTCTGTGGGTCAAGATGTGAAAGTCTTTATTGTGAATTTTCTGGAAAGATGACCTATGCTTTGAATTATTACCTTTTGAGCGTTTTGCAGGTTTTAACTTGATGCTTTTCTCTTTGTGCTTAAAAACGTAGGTATTGTCCCTTCCATAGTTTGTCACATCTAGATTAAAAAGCCACGACCAACCTAACAATACATGAGCGACATCCATGGGTAAGAAATCACACCATATATGATCTGAATAGGGACCAAACATCTCTGCGAGACTGGCAAGGAGGTCTTGTCAACCCATGCAACCTTGTAAGTTTGTGGGTGTGACTCTGGCTTAAGCTGTAACTGAGCTACAACCGACTTAGAGATAACATTCAATGAACTTTCCCCATCAATGACAACCTTGCAAACTTGACCCCCACATTGGACTAAAGTATGGAAAATGCTGGTGCATTTCCATGCTTTTGTGCCTGAAGGGGTGGATAAGATGCATCTCATCACACTGACACAGGTGTCATCGTTCTGCCATTCTTCCTCACCTTCATCTAGTAACTCTAGGGGTTTCTCATCTAAAGGATCAATTTTTTGGTCAACATCCTCGCCATCAAATGAATTCCTTAACCCTTGGTCAATGGTCAAGGTACGCTAAAGGCATTGTGAATCAATATGACCCTTGTCATGTCAGTGGTGACACTCTATAGAAGAACTATCCTGATAAGAACCCATGAGTGTAGAGTCTCAACCCCTAGTGGCATTACCTCTCGAGTTGGGGTAAGTGTTACCCTTGGATGTGACAGGCCCTGACTGGGGGACGCCTCGAGACTTATCAAATGGGAGTGACCTCAATGGTTGAGATTCTCCAATTTGAGAAGACATACAATGCTGAAAGGGTGGCCTAAGGTATTTTTCAATCTCTAAGGCTTTATAATATGCTTCCTCAACCGTTTTAGGAGAGTATAAGTTAATCTCTCTCTTAATCTCAAGTCTCAAACCATTAATGAATTTTATAGCTATTACCCAAGGCTCTTCCTTTATGTCACATCTCATAAAGAGCTCTTCAAATCTAGTTAGGTAATCAGTCACACTCAAGGTCAATTGATGCAAATTCATCCACTTGTCCAAGAGTTGATGATTATAGTAACTAGGGAAATATTTATCTCACAATCTTTGTTTCATCTCAGCCCATAAAGTAATTGATTGTCCCTCTAAGTGTTCTTGGTCTCGTTGGACTCCCTGCCAATATCTTTTACCCGAACCAACGAGTTTCATTTTAGAAAAGCGAACCCAATGGTAGTCAAACATATCATACCAATCAAAATAGTCATCCATTTCATCCAACCAATCTAAGAAAACAACAAGATCTAACCTACCATCAAAACTAGGAGCATCCACTTTGACTCTTTGTGTGATATCCCTAGATTTTTCATGTAAATGCCTATGTCGAGGATTATGGTAACGCGAAGGGGGATGCCTATGATATCTGACACGTGGTCGGAAGGGCTTACGATAACCATCTATATCACCCTCTACTAAATAGTTAGACATGATTACCTCAACGGAATCCTCTTGAAAATTCCTATGACCTACATTTCATCCAAAAAAAGTATTAGGAGGTGGCCTCCTATCTGGACACTGAACTCGACTCTCCTGAGCTACCTGCAGAGTGGTTAGGACACCTTGACATGAGTCAGAAGGATCTATCGGGAGAGGCAGGTGCCTAACATGGCATGTTTTTCTGAACTTAGTTAAAACTGGTGGCTCACCCTGGTCATACTCTATTAGTCATTTTTCAATAAACTTAATCAATTGGGCTAGTTGAGTAGTAATTTGAGAAAGTTGTTGCCCCATTCCTTTAACTTACTCATGTAACAAGTTGACTGATTGTTTAGTATCAATCATATCAATGGTAAAGATTTCAAATTTTTGTTCTAGTGCAGTATGGGACTCTGAAAGCTCTCGAAGGGTCATAGTGAATGTGATGTAAAATTTGGGCTAATATAAAATGTCAACTAGACTAAAAATTAAACCAAGTAAAAAAAACTATAAGTCAATACAAATGGTCACACACAAGAATAAGTTTATTGTGAAGAGACTCAAATAAACGTGAGACAAACAACAATGAGTTTAACAAGGAATTAGGAAAGCTAAATTACGAAGGTGGTGTGTGGAAAAAACAAACAAAGAAAGTTTAGGTAAGATTTGTTTTTTTTTTTTTGACTTATCAACAAATATAAATATTAGTCAACAATTTTCAACGAAGAGAACTTATACCTGGTGTTAGATATAACTCCAAGAGGCTACTTGACAATTTAGAGGATGATCCTCCAAATTCTAAAATTTTTTGGGGTATTTTTATAATTTTTGAAACTTTTGGGATGATATTTTTGTAATTTTTGGAACTTCTAGGGTGATGTTTCTATAATTTTTTGAATCTACTAGGGAGGTTTTTATAATTTTGGAACTTCTGAATGGTATTTTTGCAATTTTTTTGAAATTATAAGGGTAATTCTATAATTGTTTAGACTTTTGGGAATGTTCCTGCAATTTTAAAATTTTCTGGGGTGAAAGGGTTAAACCCATTGTCTTCTTCATTAAAGATGGACTTCCGACAAACAAGAGGCTGCTACTTCCTTCTTCACGAATAGTTGCAGCACACAGCAAAGACTTTGTTCAATCTTCAACGAAGCACAACGACTACAATGACGATCAAAAAACAGCAGCAACAACTCTGAAGGTCATCGGCGATTACTAATAAACGATAAACCCAACGTGGGTCTCCGATTTACTCTATTGGTTCGCAAAAATACTAATCGAAACAATGACGATTATTTCTGGTTGTGATTAGGAAAAAAATTGGACCAAGAACAATGCAAAAAAGTCACGATGACCGGTGAACAGTCACGATGAACAGTGTGAATGATGAACAATTTTTTATTTATTTTTGGTGATTTATACGAATCGAAATCGGTCTCTGATACCAAATTGATGTCGACTAGGAAGTGAACAATTAAGGATAAGAAAAGAAGAAGAAAGAGGTGAAAAAAGAGAAAGAATTTGAGGAATCAATATTAAAATTCAATAATAATTAAAGTCTGCCAAAACAAATACCGTATCACTTATATATATAAAGAGAACACAAACCCTAAAATAAATAAATAGTCAAAATGACAACTAAGCCTTTGAAAAAAAAATGACAAATAACTCTTAATCGTTACGTCTGTGCATAATATAACGAAATATAATCTGATTCCTACCGTGACATTACTTGTTTTTGTGGTTGAAATTATGTATGAACTCAATCTGATGAAGTATTGACCAAGGAATCAGTACTCCTACCGAATTGGCTTTTTTTTTTTAGGTTGGGTGCTAGCTATTTGGCCAATGTTGGCTATGAAAATTTTTCATAGGAAATTTAAATATTTTATCTATTTGCACAAAAGAATTACACTACCCACAATTTGAATAACAAAGTTTTGTGTTTATAAACTGAACAATGGTATAAGGCCATAATTCTCCTGCATCTCAAATACGTGGGTGTGTGTTTCACTGGTAGGCAAAGGTATGTCTTCTGGGTCTCTTTTGGGTTTAACCCACCTGCAATGTTCATTGCATTCTAGTCCCTTGTTGGTCTGTTGGTACAAAAAATGAGGAATCCTCAGTTCATCCACAAGCATGTCATAGGTCTTGTTCACCAAAGCAATGTCCCTTCTAGCATCAGACCTAAATGTTGAGGTTTTACTGTGGAACCCATCTACTAGATGAAGGTAAGTCTCCAACATATGGAACCCTGAGACGTTAAATCCACGTTTAAGATAAGGAGAAGACCATACATCAAGCTTCAATTCAGCTCCAACATGTGTGTAAACCCAGTCTAGTGTTCCGATTATGTCATCAAACTTCTGTAGGCTTTCATTGAAAACGAGCCCTGGCATGCGAGGGACTAAATCTTGCTTAGCTACAACACGTAGTGTTTTTACTCTCATTTGGTGCAACTCATCTCGAAAAGCTATGTTCCCAACCCTAGGCACACCGAATGATATAACGTTACCATGAAGGCCAGGGAGAGAGGACGCAACTTCATAAGCAGTGAGAAGAGCCAATGCACCTCCTAGGCTATGACCAGTGATTGTAAGGCTCACTTCTTCAGCTCTTGCATTGTAGAATTGCGCTAGCCTCTTCATTTCTTTCATAACTTGTTCCGAGGCACTAGACTTGTTGTACCTAGTTGATTCACTTTTAGATTTGTAAATGCTAAGAAACCCATGTTCCACTTTTGCTTCCCTGTGCCCAATTGGGTCTAACTTCCTTTGAAAATCCTCGTACCACTCTGATGGTGACACTGTGCCACGCCAGACAATGACTATATCTTTTCGCCCGATTCGTCTAGACTCATTATTATCACTAACTCCTATGAATCCCATCCAATTTGAGTCTTTGCTCCATTTGTCCATCAAGTGAGACCTCTCGAGCCACCGAAGCAAATCTATATGTGACATAGCATAAATGTACTTAGTCACCTTATAGCCATGCTTATTAAGGCCTAATTTATCAAAAGTCTACTTTCATTATATCTACAACTCCCACAATACTCCGAGAATGAATCAAAATCGAAGGCATCATACGTTGCTTGCGCGAACTCTCCATATTTCACAATCTCTCGTCGAAGCCACGGGTGAAGGGGATCAAGAAGATTGTCCCACTCATAACCACCTTGAATTTCACGCCTTTTTTCCGATATGTCTTCCTCAGGAGACATAACTGGAGTGTTGTGCTTGTCCTCAATTTTGAAAATCTCAGTAGTATAGTGGAGGGTTTCTTGGGCTGGTGACTCAACATGTAGATGCATTAGGTGAGAGAGTGATTAGGCTAGGCGATTGGACCGGCTAGAAGTTTTTTGATGTGGGCGAAAATCGATTGCAGTTTCTTGATTGGCATAAATTTTCCGAAGCCCATTGGTGTAGGCGATGGTGGATGGGAGGTGAGGTTGGATTGCTTTCATGGTGGCCATTTTGAGTCCCAAGCAGTTCACTAGGAGAGAGGCTTGGGAGATTTTGGTAGCCGAGAAAGTTGAGGTTGAGAGAGAAGATTCTGAGAGTTCAGTAGGAGAGGGGGGCTTCGGATTTTGGTAGCTGAGAAGAGAGAGAGTTTGGTCAGCGAGTGTTGAGATTGAGAGTATATTTATAAGGTTATGTGCAGTTTAAAAAGTAGAAAGTTTTGTCCCATAGACTGGCTAAGGAAACATCGAGGTTGGCTCAAAGATGTAAAAACGTCGTGATTCTTTCAAAATTTTTCAAACTGATACTGTGCATGTCTGAAATTCAAGACCATCATTTTTTAAATCAACTTGTTAACCCCTCGGTAATAAATAATTACATTGAAGTCACATCTTTACGTTTTCAAACTAAATTCCTATAATATAGGTCAAGTTCAATTATCATGGAGTATGTAAGATAGAATTTGTCGTTGCAAAACACCTAGTGTGTAATACTCCCTTCCATAATATATCTAAAAAATATTAGTCGTTTTAAGTATCAAATACAAGTATATCTTATGAATCACTTTACTCATTTATTCTATGCTCAGTTACATTCATAGTTTGTATAAATATATTTAAAAAAATCCGCCCTAGTGGACCATGGTTCAGTCATTATTGAAATTTGAGTAAAATTAAATGTACGTAGTCTTTTCCTTACACACAGAAAAATTATTTCTACGACCTAGAATATTGACATTCATTTGAAAATAAAATAATTTTACCGTCACAACTAAATCAACTTTTAGTCAATTATTCAATGTATCAATTAACTTTTTTTTCATTCGACCATCCAATGGATTTTACCAAGGAAACAACTTTTCACCAAGAAATCAAAAAAAAAAAAAAAACAAAAACCTATTTTATAATCTCCCCAATTTAGCAGTGGCATTTGCGTAGATTTGTTTGAGGAGAAGAATAATTTCGTATTTCTATCATCGTCAACTCTTCGTCAAGACTTCTTGTAGCCATCAACTTTTCTTTTCTTTATTTTTAGGCTTCGGACCAATAGGCAAACTAGGTTTGGATTTTCAACACGCAATCACTAATATTTTCTTGTTCTCATGTGTGAAATGGACCACATTGGGAATCCTAAAATATATTGTTATACTTATAATAGTAAGTCTTTCAAAGCATGTTTGGCAAATGAAATAGACATCCTTAAGAAAACATGAGTAATGTTACTTGGATTTCAATAGTTGTGATCGTTGACGTGTTAATTTTTGGAATCTAAATAACATTACTTTTAAAAACGCAAACACGACAACCGGTGAAGACTAATATACACAGCACTATGATAACTACAATATATATATATGGATATGATATCTACAAATAATTTTGAGACTTATATTTCCTTTTGTTATATCTGTGACCGTTTATGGAAATTGAGAGGTTGATATCATATATGCTTAATACTTATTGAATTTTTGATATGAATCATGCAATTAAGAATAAAATATTAATAACAAAAAAAAATTCATACAATTGACAACCATGAACAGATAAAAAATTTGGTCAAAGATAGTGTTTGATACATTATCTTTAGGACAAATTTTGTCTCCACTCCGATTTTTATGGATTCTTGAGCATATGTTTCTCATGATATAATGATCACATAATAAGAAGAAGTAATACAATTTGTTTGCACACCGAACCAGAAATTATATTTCGTACTCTAAAAAATAGACATTTTAATGATGAAGAGTTTGAAAATAATGACTCTATGTATTACAGAATGTGCAAGTTATTAATGTTGAATGAATATGGACATATTTATAGATGCAGAGGTGATTGTTCACTATAAGCACCACTGATCAGATGCAATCCAGGAAAGTTCACCAGAGATGCCTATTGATGAACAGCCACGAAATAATTCAAATTCGAACCAGTGTGAATTTGAATTCCAACGGATATTAAAAATTAAATTTGGGTAATAAATTAAGGACCTATTTAGCAAAATAATTTTATTCACAAATTTCAGATTTGATCCAACCTAATCCACACCCACACCAACACTAGGGGAGGCCGGAGCAGGCAACAGCGCGCATGTTATCGAACCCAAGTCTATCTAGGTTCTCTCTCATCCACAAAAATGTGGTGCCCTTTGGGGTTCAATCCTTAAAACAAATTTGGGATATACTTTGTTATTCTCTTCACGAAATAGAATACAAACAAAATTTTTTTTACTCAAAATGATAAGCGAGCCTCGCTTTAATTTAAGTTCAATAAACCAAAAATCAAATTTTTTTTACCTACAAACTATTTTGTTCCAACAAAATTAATAAAATAAAGTGACGTAATAAAATAAGCAATTTTTATACATATCAAGTTTTAGCGGAATCAAAATTTTATCTTGAGGTGATCAACAATAACAGACAAAAATTTAATTCAATTGTCATTGTCAATGATAAATTTTTATTTATAAAAAAATTATTAAATTTAATTTTTATGCAATGACATTGAAAAAGTTATTTTTGAACACAAAACTCAAAAGTGGTTTCATGCCATCATAAAAATTTATTTGGAATAATCTCCTCTCTTTTTTCTTGTTTATAATATAACCTTATGTCTATAAATAAATCAAAGTTGCAAATAATCTATATAATAAAGTACAATACAATTCAAATCTCAAAATATAAACAAAATGACTTTTATTTTCACGGTTGAGATCTCTTTAATTTTTACTTTAAAGTTAATCTGACGGTTAATACTAATACCTCAAATTTAATAGGGAAAATAGGCTCCTAAGTATATGTTTGTGATAATTTTTAAAAATGTTTCTAAAACTTCTAACTTTTCATAATTATTTTTATTTTTTGAAAATAGTGTTTGGAATCGTCTCATCACCTCCACCACTACTACCACAAACGCCCACCATCATCACCACTACCGCCACCACTGTTGCCATCCCACCACCACTACCACCACCCCCATCGCCCCACCACCACCATTACAGCCACGCTACCACCCCCCCATCCCAAGCACCACCACTACCGCTGTTGCCACCTCACCACTACCTCTTCCATAATAATCACCACCATTGCCCCACCACCACCATCGTCGTAGCCATCACCATTGCAGCCACCCCACTACCACCCCCTCCTTGCAACCACCATCCCCACTACCATCCCCACCACTATCGCCACCTTATCACCACCGCCACTGTCCCACCATCAACTCTATCACCACCACTATCACCGTTGTTACTCACAGCTACAACCATCACCAACAAATATTGTCACCCATCACAACCATCACTGTCTCCCCCCACTAACACTGTCCCACTCGCTTCACTATAACCGGTGCTTAAATTCTTTTATCTCTTCTTTGTCTTTATGATTTGATTTTGGGTGTAAATTGCATTGTGTGTTTTATCTTAAATATCAATTACTTTAGTCTGATCTGTCTCTATGGATAGAGATCCATCATTGCCCTTTGCCAAATCCTGCTGACGAAGCAATGCCTTCATTTTAATCTTCCATAAACTAAAATTATTCTGACCATCAAAATTTTCTATCTTTAATTTTGCTACAACCATCCCGAAACCAATAGCTCTAATACCAGTTTTTTATGAACCAATGCCACAAGTAAAATAATAGTGCAACAAAATAGAAAAATAGAACACACAAGATTTACTTGGTTCGGCTCAACAAGAAAACATATATCCACGAATGAAATATAGTGGTAAAATTTCACTATTAAAGGTTGGAGATTGCAAAAAATTCTCGAAATAAAGGCTACAAGAGAACGTCTATCTGCTATATCACTATTACAAGATTAATAGTGCCAAAATCTTCTTTAACCAATATTGGCTTTCTCGAAGAAGACCCACAAACAAATAAAGCATACCCAATTTATCACACACACCAAATTGTCGTCCTTGAGCTCTTCAATAAAGTTGACTGCCTACTGCCAATATCCAAAAGGAAATGATGTGTCCACCAAAACTTTTACCAAATTTTTGAATCTCAAATGATGTGTCTCATTGATAGCCATTGGATGGTTAGTGATAGTTTGTGGAATCTACTGATCCTATGATTTATACTGATTTGAGATTCAAAAGTTGGTAAATAATTTGGTAGATGTAGCATTGTTGATATCCAAAAGGCTTTTATATGTAAAGAATATTTCATATAGTCAAAGTCTTAATAAATAAGGAAGTCTTCATGTATTGACCCAACCAAAATTTTTTCCAAAGTGTCCAACTATTTCTTGAACTCTTACTAAGATTGCTTTTAACACAAACACTAATGCCCTCAGATTTATTTGGATCCACGGACTTGGAATACAAGTCATCATAACATGTATATATAGATTATTTTGAAAAATATATATCAAACATTCTTTGCACTAAGAATTTGACTTCACTGATAATTTTTAATTATCGAGTCATTGCCAAAATTACATTATAGAGGTGCTACCGAGCATAATGATCACCTTGAAGGTCCAGAACATTCCCCATAACAATGTCATATTTCAGATATGGCATGTCTCCCCTGCTAATTTATCTAGCTGATATTGTTTGCTTTTGTGGTTGGATTGATGTATGAACTCAATCTGTTGAAGTACTGACCAAGGAATCAATACTCCTACTAGATTGGCTTTTTTTTTTTCTTTTTTTCTGGTTTTTTTTTTTTTTTGTGCATCCTTGATGGGTGCTAGCTGTTTGGTCAATGTTGGCTATGAAAATTTCTCATCGGAAATTTATATATTTTACTAGAAAAAATTACACTACCCAGAATTTGAATAACAAAGTTCTATGTCTATAAACTGAACAATGGTATAAGTCCATAATTCTCCTACATCTCAATTACGTGGGTGTGTGTTTCACTAGTAGGCAAAGTTATGTCTTCTGGGTCTCTTTTGGGTTTAACCCACCTGCCATGTTCATTGCATTCTAATCCCTTGTTGGCTGGCTGGTACCAAAAATGAGGAATCCTCAGTTCATCCACAAGCATGTCACAGGTCTTGTTCAGCAAAGCAACGTCCCTTCTAGAATCAGACCTAAATGTTGAGGTTTTACTGTGGAACCCATCTACTAGATGAAGGTAAGTCTCCAACATATGGAACCCTGAGACGTTAAATTCTCGTTTGAGATAAGGAGATGACCATACATCAAGCTTCAATTCAGCTCCAACATGTGTGTAAACCCAATCTAGTGTTCCGGTTATGTCATCAAACTTCTGTAGGCTTTCATTGAAAACAAGCCCTGGCGTGCGAGGGACTAAATCTTGCTTAGCTACAACGTGCAATGTTTTTACTCCCATTTGGTGCAACTCATCTCGAAAAGCTATGTTCCCAACCCTAGGCGCACCGAATGATATAATGCTAACATGAAGGCCAGGGAGAGAGGAAGCAGCTTCATAAGCAGAAAGGAGAGCCAATGCACCTCCTAGGCTATGACCAGTGATTGTAAGGCTCACTTCTTCACCTCTTGCATTGTAGAATTGCACTAGCCTCTTCACTTCTTTCATAACTTGTTCTGAGGCACTAGACTTGTTGTACCTAGTTGATTCACTTTTAGATTTGTAAATGCTAAGAAACTCATGTTCCACTTTTGCTTCCACATGCCCAATTGGGTCTAACTTCCTTTGAAAATCCTCGTACCACTCTGATGGTGACACCGTACCACGCCATGCCACAACTATATCTCTTCGTCCGATTCGTCTGGACTCATTATCATCACTGACTCCTATGAATCCCATCCAATTTGAGTCTTTGCTCCATTTGTCCATCAAGTGAGACCTCTCAAGCCACCGTGGCAAATCTATATGTGACATAGCATAAATGTACTTAGTCACCTTATAGCCATGCTTATTAAGGCCTAATTTATCAAAAATTCTATTTTCATTATATCTACAACTCCCACAATACTCCGAAAATGAATCAAAATCGAAGGCATCATACGTTGCTTGCGCGAACTCTCCATATTTCACAGTCTCTCGTCGAAGCCACGGGTGAAGAGGATCAAGAAGATTGTCCCAACCATAACCACCTTGAATTTCGCGCCATTTTTCCGATATGTCTTCCTTAGGAGACATAACTGGAGTGTTGTGCTTGTCCTCAATTTTGAAATTCTCATTAGTATAGTGGAGCCTTTTTTGGGTTGGTGGCTCAACATGTAGATGTGGGAGGTGAGAGAGTGATTAGGCTAGGCGATTGGACCGGCTAGAAGTTTTTTGATGTGGGCGAAAATCCATTGCAGTTTCTTGATTGGCATAAATTTTTCGAAGCCCATTGGTGTTGGCGATGGTGGATGGGAGGTGAGGTTGGATTGCTTTCATGGTGGCCATTTGAGTCCCAAGCAGTTCACTGGGAAACAGGCTTGGGAGATTTTGGTAGCTGAGAAAGTTGAGGTTGAGAGAGAAGATTCTGAGAGTTCAGTAGGAGAGGGAGGCTTCGGATTTTGGTAGCTGAGAAGAGAGAGAGAGAGAGAGAGTTTGGTGGGCAAGTGTTGAGATTGAGAGTATATTTATAAGGTTATGTGCAGTTTGAAAAGTAGAAAGTTTTGTCCCATAGACTGGCTAAGGAAACATCGAGGTTGGCTCAAAGATGTAAAAATGTCATGATTCTTTCACAATTGCCCAAATTGCCATCGTGTATGTCTGAAAGTCAAGACAATCTTTTATGAAGTCATCTTGTTATAGCATCTAATTAAATTAGGTCTCTATAGCATTGTTCAAGTTCAATTATCATGGAGTATGAAAGATTGATATGAAACAACTTTTCAAAAATTAACAAAAAAAAACCTACCTTATGATATCCCCAAGTTATCAGTGGCATCTGCGTAGTTTTGCTTGAGA
This sequence comes from Ilex paraguariensis, assembly GCA_963454935.2. Taxonomy (NCBI): domain Eukaryota; kingdom Viridiplantae; phylum Streptophyta; class Magnoliopsida; order Aquifoliales; family Aquifoliaceae; genus Ilex; species Ilex paraguariensis. Next base: position 163,202 of record CAUOFW020000912.1, read on the forward strand.
AGAAGAATAATTTCGTATTTCTGTCATCATCAAGTCTTCTTGTAGTCATCGATTTAAGGTTTTTCTGGCTTGGGAGCAATAGAGTTTCAACACGCAATCACTAATACTTTTGTGTTCCCATGGACAACATGGGGAATCTTAAAATGTATTCTTATTATTGTAATAGTCAAGTCTTTCAAAGCGTGTTTGGCAAATGAAATAGACACATCCTTAAAAATACACGACTAATGTTACTTGGATTTCGTTGATTGTGAACGTTGACGTCAACGAATAGTGTTAATTTTTGATGTCTAAATAATATTTTCCTAAAAATGTAGACACGACAATAGGTGAAGACCAATATACACAACAATATGGTAACTAAAAAAATTTTGATCAAGTGTTTGACACTTTATCTTTAGTACAAATTTTGTCTCCCCTCCGATGTTTAAGTACTCTTGAGGGCATGTTTTTCATGATATAATGATCATGTAATAAGAAGAAGTACTACAATTTGTTTGCACACCGAACCATAAATTATATTTCATACTCTCAGAAAATAGACACTTTTAATGATAAAGAGTTTGAAAATAATGACTTTATATATTACAGAATGTTCAAGTTATTAATTTTGATTGAATATGGACATATTTATAGATGCAAAGGTGATTGTTCACAATAAGCACCATTGATCGGATGCAATCCAGAAAAGGCACCAGAGATGCCTATTGATGAACAGCCACAAAATAATTCAAATTCAAACTAGTGTGACTTTGAATTCCAACAAACAGCAAAAGATTAAATTTGGATAAGAAATTAAGGGCTTATTTAGCAAAATAATTTTATCCAAAAATATAAGATTTGATCTAACCCAATCCACACACACACCAACACCAAGGCCGACCGGAGAAGGCAGCAGCGCGCATGTTATCAAACCCAAGTCTATCTAGGTCATTTCCCGTCCACAAAAATGTGGCGCCCTTTGGAGCTCAATCCTTATAACAAACTTGGGATATACTTTGTAATTTTCCTCACGAAATAGAATACAAACCAAAAAAAATTTACTCAAAATGATGAGTGAGACTCGCTTTAATTTAGTTTCAACAATCCAAAAATCGAATTTTTATACCTACAAACTATTTTGTTCCAACAAAATTAATAAAATAAAGTGATGTAATAAAATAAGCAATTTTTATAGATATCAAGTTTTAGCGGGAGAAAAATAGCATAAAGTTTTCAAGGCCGTACCATAGTTAGATATTAATCTATACTACTTATAAATGTGAACATATGTGAAAAAATTTTAATTTTTTATTTTATCCTTAATTATTTTTATAAAGTCAATTATACACACATATTTGCTTTCATCTAATTTTAATATTTTCTCTAGCTATTAAGCTTATAAGTTCTTTTAGACTCTTTCAATAGTAATATTTCACTTCTAAATTCTTTTAGACACATTTATTGGTAGTACACTTATAATATACATATATATATATATATATATATATGTATATGTTGTTGAAAAATTAAATTTTACTGTCCATTATATGTCACATATAATTTTGTTTATATGCAACAATATCATAATATTATGACACAAATAATAGTTTATAATTTTATCAATCTATTAGATATAAAACAAAATATAATGATATACTTAAATGTACAAATACTTAAGAATGATAATTTTACAATAAAATTTCACCATACCCAAAAGAGAAAATGTCTAAAGAAGTTGGGAAGATACGTAAAAATGACAAATTAAGTGCTCAAACAAGAGCAGGGTAGATCAATAATTAGATATGGTAATAATTAATATAAGATTTAATTATTCGACATACAATTTATTATTTAAATAAATTATCAATTTAATTTATTTTTTTTATAAAAAATTATTATTTAAATATATTCACATGCAAAGCACTTTATATACTACTTTATAATATAAAACAAAACAGACTTTAATAAGCTCATCCAACAGTGTGAAATAAACTCATCTAACTAGCACCATCATACCACTCTAACATTTCCAGGCAAATGGTGGGTCAACTGATTGGTTGTCAAAGTAGGCAACACCCACCAAAATGTCTCATGTGAATCTCGTTGTGATTAGAGTAATAGTGTACAAAGGATCCGATTTGTTTTACCGCAAAGTAATTATATTTAATGTATTGTACTATCTTTCCTCAGTTTTGAATATATGAGTTTCATATCCTTGATTAGAATAATGCTATATACGAAGATATCTCTCTCAATATTGTTTTTAACCATACAATAATACTGTCAGGGACGGAATCAGAGTTTTATCTTGAGAGGGTCAACAATAACATAGACAAAAATTTAATTCAATAGGTTTATTCGATTGTCATTATCAATGATAAATTTTTATGTGAAAAATTTATTAAATTTAATTTTTATGCAATGACATTGAAAAAAATTATTTTTGAAAAAAAACTCAAAAGTGATTCATGTCATCATAAAAATTCATTTGAGATAATCTCCTCTTTTTTTTCTTATAAATCATGGTCACAAATAATAGTTTCATATGATATTATAATAACAATGAATTATAAGTCAACCAACTGATTTTGATATAAACCATATTTATTTCTATACACTTTTTTATAAAAAAAAGTCACTTATTTTTTCTCTACATTATCAAAATAATTCAACAAGTATCTTCGTCAGTATAAACGACACTCATTCATTTTGATTACATCCTAAATAGTTACTAAACATTAAGTTATTAATCTTTTTGAATACATTAGGGTGAGATATTTACACATTTGGTGTTTTTTCTAAGTTTATATGTGAAGGATTAGAGTCACGATAACAGTTTCTCCGAATACTGAAATAAAATTGCATATATCTTATCTTCTTCAGATTCTACAATACTAGGTCATATTTATTTTTATTTTTTGCTACAGGATATTTAACTTGCGCCGACTACTCCGCTCGGATACTAGTCATCATGGCTCGAGGGAGTTTAAAACATGTTTCTTAAGAAACAAAAATGACTGACCCTTAGAGAATATAAAAAATATTGAATTTGAAACTTTTAAGTTATTAGTGACCAAACTTAACCACTAAATCATCTTTAAATTTTCTACACATTATGATTTGTGGTATTCGTAACTTAAATATTGTCAAATGTGCGTGCAGGATCTTGCACAATATAAACACGAGAACAAATCTCTCCCGTGGTGAACACGAGTCAGTCAATCGAATGGTCAACCTTGCTGCTTGGAACAGACTGTGAGAACCGGTGGTAGCCTGAAACGGTAATGGGTGACTTTTGTGGGTCGTCGGAGCGGTCTAGTAAGGCTGAGGGAGGTTCCTGAAACAGAGAAAAACGAGTTAGGAGGGCGCCGGAGTATTTTTGGCGTATCCTCTCCGACGATCAAATCAGTTCCTTGAGAGAGGAGAAGAAGAAAACACTATGTATAGGTTTGAGAAAAGGTTTTTTGCATACCGTCTTGCCTTTTTGTGAGGAGTATTTATACCTTTAAAACTCATGATTGTTGTCAGTGTGGTCATTAGGTGATCATTAGAGGTGGGTAACGTGCATACTGATTTTCAGGAGAAATGACATCTTTCTTAATTGCTCGGGATCCCAAGTCGTGTGTTAGCAAGGGCGTTATGGTCTTTTTGTCCATGAACTGACACAGTATGCCACGCGTCGGCTCCCCTTTGGTTGAGTCCTCTTTTTTCCTGTGCATTCTGACACCATCCAGGTAGAACCAAGTCATGATGGCTAATCTAGACTAGCCTAGGTTGATGTCCTGTCTATCAACAACCTTGCAGGAACAGAATGTCGATGTAGTGGATACACCTCGGTGCTGAGGGCCTAGTACAGTTAGGGACCGACGTACCCCCTATTCGACCGAGAAATACATGTCAAACCCCCCCGTGCATACCGGCGTCGTAGGTCCTTATGCCTAGTACCCTTCTCGGGGGAAAGGGGGGATCATGGCCCGACGAGCACGTGTCGTGACCACAGCAGAGTATTTCCCTTGACGTCGAGTACACGTGTTGCTTATCTTGGAGTGTCTGGAAATGTCCCATCAATTGCCCCCCAGCCTTCGATCTTCTGACACCAAGGACACGCGTAGTAAAGAGACGAAGGGTTCTGCAACAACCCCAACCACTTCATCATTGCCACTAGTCGCTTTCCCTTGCTTAGGAGGTCGTGCGCATTAAATGCGTATTTCGTGCTTCGTGCCCAATGATGGGGATATGTACTATATATAAATGGGCTTCCTCTCTCCCTTTCTCATTTTGCCATTTCGAACTTCTTCAGAGAGCCCTTGCCTAAAATCTCACCGGAGACCCATTTCCTTTCGTTGTCTGCTGCCCAATCTTTCACCAGAGTGTTAAGGCCAACAGACCCATCCTTGCTTCTGAACATCCTGATGGAAGGAATCACTTCAAGTTTTCAAGAAAAAATTTTGTTTACGTTCTGGTGAGTCCTTGTATTTTCCCTCTCTTCGCCCTTCTGTCTCTTCTTCTTCTCGTTGTTTTTATGTTCTTTTGATTTTTCGATAATCGGAGGTGTTTCTGGTTGCCATTCTGTGACCAACCCTCGGGAAATCTCCTTGGGGATCTTTGAGGGAAAACCCCATCATTCTTCTTCACTTTTCATTATTTTTGGAGATGCCCCGACGTCGCCCTGCCCCGGAGAATCCTCAGGCCAGTTCCTAGAGGCCAGGGAAGTACAAAGTGAAGGGAGGCGAGCAGATTAATAGGTTTAGGGTCCAATATCGCATCCCCCATATGTAGACATAAAGGATTATAACCCCGCTTTGCATTCCTGTACTCTCGGGGCCGAGGATGAGATGCCCTTTTATACCAAAGCCATCATAGAGGGCAAAATTAGGTTCCCTCTGCCCCCTCTACTCCTCCAGTTTCTCTCCCATTTCCACCTCTTCCCGGGCAGTATTGCCTCAATGTCTTCAGGATAATAATGGGAGTCTTAGAGCTCAACAAGCGTCTCGGGGTAAATGTTGGGCTGAACGATATCCTCTTTTGCTACTCCCTCTTGAGGGTCATGCCTTAGCAAAACTTCTACCTCAAAGCCAGGGATCCATCCATGTACCTCATAACTCACCTTCCTGACTCGGACAAGGGGTACAAGGATAACCTACTGATCTTCAAGGGATCCTGGCAGAGGGGTGCTGGTCCCGAATACAA
>CAUOFW020000913.1:0-168346 GCA_963454935.2 Ilex paraguariensis
TTGAAGTGGTGGTTCCACTGAATTCTTGTTTGTTCCATTCTTTAATTACACTTGCTTCCCTTGTTGTTCCAAGCTTTAATAGAATGCTCCTCACAATTTTTGGTAATTCCGCATAAAAATCCTAAAATTTCAACATTACACACATAAACCCTAGTTTACGCACAAACCCTAATTTACAATTTTTAACTATTTTATCTTACATTATTAACTTATTTAATTATTTTAATTTATATACTAATTAGGGTTAATTACACTCCCCCAAATTAAACTTTACTAGTCGCTAGTAAATAAAAACTATTAACAAAATAGAATCACTTTTGTAAATTATTACGATTGAATTTAGCATATGCAATAAGCCACTAAACTCCTAGGTGATCCCTAGTGGATGAGTTTTGTCTCATGAAGGTTTTCAGTGAAGCTACCTACAAACTTCAATAGTTAGGAGTTCATAATTCACACTTTTTACAAATAAAATTAAATTAATATTCCTTCTACATTGTTAGAATACTTCCTTTTTCTGATCAATATAAGAGTAACACACGTTAGTTGTAACATTATCCATATATTTTCATAAAACTTGTGCGTGTATGTGATAATTTCTTTATTTCAAAAATCACTTAGGAAATATTACCATCTTTCATGGTAGTCTTGATGTCAATCTTATCTTGGAATACACTTAGAAAAGAATACACATACATTATAATGACTATTTACTTAGTAATTACATGTGATGAGAATATTACTTTCAAAGCAAAGTAAATATCACATGTAATATATAAAAAGAATGGTTATTTGAATAGAACTGAAATTTGACATAATCTCATGAAAGGAAATTAACACTTCAGTAAACATATTATCAACATTCTCCCTCTTTGGATTGATTGGATTAATACACATGCATGACTTCTAGAATCAAAAGGACTTTGTTAGAGTTGTAATGTGACCAGCGGTTTAGGGTTTAAGAAATGATATCAATGGAATTCAAAAGCTATCCTTTCTTAGTATTGTAGCACTCGTCATTCTATCCTTTTAAGACTTTTACATTCTTTAATTTTTTTTTCCATTTTTTCACTTTCTTGGCTCTTTTCTTTCTTTCTTTCTCCTTTGAAATTTCTTTCACAGATTTTTCTTTTCGTTGAACAGTGATCACCCTTTTTCTTTACTCTTTTCTTTTCTTCTTCTTTTGCTTTTTTGTATCCTGCTGATTTAAAAGATGGTGCAAGAAAATTAGATAGCAAAGCTAGGTTAAATATATTTTTATGTGGCTCAGGTATTTTTGGGTTTTCATGAAAATAATTTATACTCTTTTAGGCTCAATCATAGTTAACTAAGGGTATAATTTTGTAAAAAAAAATGGTAAAGGCTCAAGATTAATCAAAAATGACCGAAGATCATTTTTCAAAAATCATAAACTCGTATAATCTCTAAATAAAAATTTCAAGGACAATGCTAATAATACAATTCAATGAGTGCTAATAAAAACAAAGCTAATGAGATTATTCAAGGAAAATTTACCGTTGAATCGAAGATTCTTTTTCTGAGTAAATGCAGAATATCTGTCCAAGAAAGATTGACTCAAATTCTGCAATTAGTTTTACATCTCCACTATATATGCAAAGAGTGTAATATTTCACAAGGTTTTCAACAATAAAGAAATCTATTTGTGCTCATAAGAATAAGTTTAAACAAAAATATTAAGATAATATACAACTAAAATATGAAAATCCCACGTGATCAGATTAAGACTATTCTTGTAAAGCATGAGAATAATAACCTAATTCAATTGTGAATTGTATGAAATAATCCTCCTAACTTTAAAACATAAGTTCAATATTAACTAACAAAACAAACTTACTGAAAACAAGTTCAAAACATAAAGTAAGTGCATAAATTAAAAGATGACTGAAAGATAGCAAAGCTCTTGTAGAATCTCCAGTGTTTAAGAAGTAGATGGGCCTCCACCAAAATGCTCTCTGAGTAGCCTCAAAATTTCAGTCTAGTTTTTGCTCATAATCAGCCATGTGTTGATTGATCTAAATCATGTTGGTTCCAATCTGAGTAACAATGGTCTCCTACCCTAGTAAAATCTATCTGTCAGTCCTATCATCCACTGGTATGTATGACTAATCCTCGTGGTTGCGGCTGCTCTGGTGGGTAAAAATCTTCAGTTGCTGGGAATGGTTCCTCCTGTGGTGCTGGTGGTATTTCAGGTTGTTTCTCATGTTGAATTCCATGGCTCTTCTTTAAAGAAGTCTTGTTCAATGGTGCAAAGTGTTCCACCATTTTCCAAGATGGATCTGCAATTACTCCCTTATCCTTACATAACTGTGAAAACTAACATAGCATATGGGAGCGAGGGTTTCTTTATTTGCACAGTAAGCAACATTTGATCTATGATGAGGTTTGGAAGATTAATCGTGTGTCCCATCGCAAAGGCATATAAGAAGTAGGCCTACTCAGTATAAATTTGATTTTTCTGGGCTTAGGGTTAGAAACTATTCACTATGATCAAATTTAAAATTTGGTACTTGTCCGTTAAATCCCTTGCTTTATGTATTTATGTGGCCTTCCCCAAAAAAAATCTGGATTACCCATCAACTCTATCCCTACGTCAGTTAAATCAGGCAATTGAGTGTAAGGATACTGCGGGTTGGGTGGTATTTGCATGGGCTGAAACAAATCAACTATAGTAGCCAGTGTAACTTGAAAAATTATACCCCGAACAAACACACAAAGTTGTATTTTCTCAATTATTTCTGCATTACTATAGAATTCCCCGACTAAACAATCATAAACAGAAACAACAAATCTAACATATTCTAGCCATCCATGTACAACAAGAATTTGTCTAACTCCTATATTTTCAAAATCTTCATAAATTACTAGTCTTTCAAGAATGATAGTTTTAGAAAGAAAATTAGCATCATACCAAGCCTATTGTTCAACATTCTCAAAAATCAACTCATTGTAGATATTTCCTGGCTAGGGTTGTTGTGAAGGTGCTTCAGGTTGCGGAGGTTGATCCCTTCTTGCTCGTCTCGAAGAACCTCGTTCAATGGCTTGAATCCATATTTTTATTGATTTCTTTTCAAATACTTGGTTTCAACTGATTTCAATCCGTAGAAACCTTGAAAATGGTATAGGTAAGTGAATGATCGTGGAAGATTTGAAGAAAAACAGTTAAATGTAGTAGATTTGAAAAGAAATTCTTGAGGAAAGCCGCTGGTTTCGAATTCTGACTTGCAAGGGAATTGGAACTGATCAGTTATGGAGCTGATGGGTAGTTATATATGCACTACCATCCGGACGCTAGCACCACCGTCCAGATGGTGCTAGAACACTGGAATTTGCATTGCACTACACTGTTGATCGCTGACTTTCTGTTTCCTTCAATCTCTTGCAGTTACAAATTTAATTACAAGCTTACATATTCTACATAACTTGCTATCCACTCTTTTTTTTTTCCAAAAAATTGGTTATTATTTATTTATTTGTGATTTAAGATTTGCTCATTTTCCTAATTAATTTATAGCTATTTACATTTATGTACTATTCCAAAATTATACATCATTTGATCACACTTATTCAGAATAAAAATCTTCCACATCAACAACACCAATGACGCGGTTAACTTCACTTCTCACGTATCCTGACAACATAGGAGTAGAATAGGATGGCGTCTCAGGATATTCTTTACTCAGCCCATACCTAATCCACTGAATATGATCTAATGCTCGACATGAAATTAGGTCTACACACTAATTATATTGTCTCAAATGCATTAAACTACCACATCTTATACAACCTCCGAGACGATTTGCTCGTCGATGTTTAGCAAATGAACTTTTTTCGCACAAGGGTTTTGCTTGACTTTCAAAAATTTCTAACAAATCTAGCCATTTGCATGATCAACAAATGTATATCTTTTGGAAAATGGCGCTGTAAAATTAAACTTAACCAAAACAGTTTCTCGTTCAATGTGCAATTATTTTGAACAATTTTGAAAACGACTCAAAAAATTATTGAAAATTGACTTGCTATCCAGTTTTTTAACGTCTACCAGTCACAAACACGAAATTGTTAAAAAAAACAACAAAATAAAAACAAACATACTAAATAACAAAATATAAAAAAACATACTACATAAAAAAATATATAACTAATTCCATTCCCCCCAACCTAAATTAAACATTGTCCTAAATGTATAAAAAAGTGAAAATAAAGACATGTTAATTAGATATAGAAATAAGAAATAGTTATAATACAAAACCTAACAAACAATAAACAATTACTAGTATTTACAATCAAACAGCAGTGTAAATTTTTCAAAACACATAGATTGGATCTAACAACTGTATGGAAGTTACATCTTGAGTAAATCCATCATAATAGGGTTTAAACCTTTGCCCGTTCACTTTGAAAATATTCCCAGTTAACGGATTCTCAATTTCAATTGTCCTATAATCAAAAACTTGCTTGACAATATAAGGACCTATCCATCTAGATCTTAATTTTCCCAGAAATAGATGAAGCTTTGAATTATATAACAGAATTTTCTAAGAAGGTTCAAAAAAATTTTGCATGATATTTTTATCATGAAAATTTTTTGTTCTAGACTTAGCAATCTTTGCATTGTCATAATCTTCATTTCTTATTTCTTCAAATTCATTAATTTGAAGTTTGTGAGATGCACCGGCTTTATCTATATCAAAATTCATCATTTTGATTACCCAATATGCTCGATGTTCTAATTCTGCAAGCAAGTGGCATGGTTTTCCATAAACTAACCGATAAGGACACATTTCTAAAATAGTTTTATATGTAGTACGGTAAGTCTAAAACGCATCAGTTAATCTCAAAGACCAATCCTTACGATCTGGATTTACTATTTTTTCTAAAATATATTTTATCTCCCTATTAGCTAATTCAGCTTGTCCGCTTGTCTGTGGATGATATACATGAATATTTTATGAGAATTCAAGTACTTTTTCACAAGATTTTCAAAAAAATTATTACAAAAATGTAATCCACAATCACTAATAATGGTTTGAGAAATTTCAAATCTGGACAAAATATTTTCTTTTAAAAACTTGACCACTATTTTGTGATCATTATTTCTACATGGAATTGCCTTTACCCATTTAGAGACATAATCAACTGCTACCAAAATGTACAGATAACCAAAGGATGGGGGAAATGGTCCCATAAAATCGATACCCCAACAATCAAAAATTTCAGCAACTAAAATAGGGTTTTGTAAGAAGCAAAAAAAGAGAATACCTCTTAGGGGATAAATAAATGATGTCTCTTTCATGAATGAACTTTGAACTCGTTCTCCAAGTCTTTTCCTCCTGCAAAATGAACAAATTGCCCAAGATCAAAGTGCTTCGATGTGACGCCCCTAAAATTGGGGGTCATTTATTAACTGTTGACCATCCGTCAACCTGCGAAAATATCCGTGATAGTCACACAACTCAACTCCACGTTAATAACATCTCCTTTACCGGGAATTTTAACCCACATGGAAAACCCGTGTTCATTTTATTATTTGATCCAACCGTGGAGCAAGAGACCATTAGTCGTACTCCATTATAGTCCATTTATAACCTTGGAACCCAAGAACCCATAGCCCAAGAGCTTGGCAAAATAATTTTTTTTTTTTAAATTTCAAAATTTTGGAAAGAGTACCAGTACCGGTACGCATTGCCCACTGGACCTCACAGTAATGGTATGCTTTGCCCACTGGTCTTCATTGTACCAATCCGCAGTACCGGTACTGTTAACTCACTAGGCCTCGTGGTACTGGTACTCTCTGCCCATTTTTGCCCATTTCACATGTTTTTCATTTCCAATCCATTCAAAACCATTCCAACACCATCCAAAACATATACAATGATGTTTATCACATAAAACTCGATATGTACAAGTTCTATTCAATCCATTTATAAGATTACATGCTCACAACATAACTTTACAAAAATTACACAAAATGTGCCACAAAAGCCACAAAGTTGGCTTTTCTTCATTTTTGAGGCCCCAAATGCAAGCCATCCATCGGAATGTATCCCGCACCTGAAACGTTTTCCGTATAGGGTGAGCCATGCCTAGTAGAGTATTTTCTACCAAGGTTATTCCCCAACCTAAGTACATATGAATGTTCATGCAACACTTTACAGCCAACAATATCCCAAACAAGAATACATCATTTAATGTTGGAATCTTAGTAATATCATGCCATGAAATGAGAGGAGACTCAATCGTGCAAGTCAACCCGAGCCCTCTTTGGCTCCTTTTTTCCATGTAATGCCATGGGTATAAAATCGGCTTTCCAAGCCCTGCCATTGGCGTTGCACACCCAATGACTATGTAAAAATCTCTGGGTCTTTCTTGGGGTAGGTATTTATGGACTTACACCAATGACACCCAACCGACACAGAATTTATGGACTTTCACCAACGGTTTCGCGTACACCGACACACTTTATGGGCTCTTATACCAACGGAGTGTGTCTCCAAATCACTCGGTCTTTCACCCGAGGGATAGTCTAGCCCTTCTTGCTAACCTCAACCCAATTCTTTATCTATACAATCGTGTGACTCAGTTGAATTTCTGATCTAACTATCCCGAGCCCACCATCATCCATCTATTTGGTGTTTGATACCAACCATGCACACACACACACACACTCATGGCTATGGATGTGTTTTCTCCGTGCAAATGCAATGTAATGCACCATTACTATCACAATGTCATGCCCACATATAAAGAATGCCACAGGAGCAAAATCAACCACATTTAACATATTCCATGGCAATTTATATCCAAAGCATATAATCACTAATTCCATCACAATGTTGATGTATCTATATGCATAAATCAACATCTTTATATCCAATCATACATCACCAGCATGCTATTACATATTGTAAGCCAATAGCACACTTTATTCACAAGGCATAATGAAAACACATAACATGCTCACATAACATAAATTTCCTTGAAATTACACAAGTAACTACTATATACCAATTCCATGTTAGGAATTTATTTTAAACCATTTTATACCCATTTCATCAATTTTCACAACATAGGTAAATGATATAAGTTTCTATCAACATACCCATTTCATATTACCACCCTAGGTTGTAAATAAACCTAAGTAAGAAGGAACTCTACCTCTTGAAGTGTAAAGAACACGTAAAAGACCTTCGAGAACTTCAATCAAGCTCAAACCCTTGATTTTCTCAAGCCCCATTTTTGGAACTTCGGTAAACTCCTCAATTTTTAGTACGTAAGCGTAGCCCTTGACGAGGAGAATGACTTTCCCTCTTGGGCCGAACGGATTCGACCGCAAGAATTTTGTAGATCGTAGAGAGAAGTGGTGAAACTCTCTCTTTTCCCCCTCTTCTTTTCTCACGTTGAACTGGCTGAAGAATGGGGCAAAAAAAATTAGATTTTCCCCCTTATTTATATTCTTAGAATACTTGACCCACAACGCGCCACATGTCCCTCTTTTTCTCAGGTCCGTTTTCATCCCGGAACGATTAAATTTTGTTCAGTTTCAAGTTCAAAATAATTTTATTTTAATTTGACTTAAATTATTTTTTAAATTTTGACCTTTTATTAAAAATTCCGTTTTTGGGTCACCCGAGACTCGACCGTCTCGTAAAACGCAAAAAATTTGATTATCTCAAAATTCGATGAAATTTGACGGGATAACTAGATTTCGCGAGACGAATCCAAAGGTGAGGTCCGTTTCTTCATTTGAGTTCTAAAAAATTTCAGATTTACAACCCGTACTATAGTGACAAATTACTATTTTGACAAATTACTATTTTATCCTTTTTCATAAAAATTTTAAATTTATCCAAATTTTACATTCTTCCCCCCTTAAAAGAATTTTATCCTCGAAATTCCCACATGTATACACACTTAACTGCATATATATATGCAACAACAATATTATAGTTAATATTTTAAAACTTGTACATTTATCCTCGAACAGGAACGGATAGTTGGTACGTATGGTATCCTCACGCTCCCATGTCACTTCCTCCACTTTTCTGTGCTACCATAGCACCTTCACTAGCCACACGATCTTGCCTCGCAAAACCTGTTCCCAGCTATCCATGATACGCACCGGTCTCTTCTCGAAGGTCTCATCCGCATCAACAATCAATTCACCATAATCCACAACATGTGTCGGATCTGGAGTATACTTTCAGAGCATAGAGACGTGGAACAGAGCATTAAACACCCGATAAATTTGGCGGTAATGCCAATATGTAAGACACTGCACCCACCGTCTCAAGTACCTCAAAGGGCCAAATGAATCTCAGTGATAGCTTTCCCCATTTTCTGAACCTGATCACTCCCCTCTTAGGCATCACCTTCAAGAAGACGTGATCATCCATCTCAAACTCTAGAGGTTGCCACCGTCTATCGGCGTAGCTCTTCTGTCGGCTCTGAGTTATGAGAAGACACTTCCGTATGAAGCCTACCTTCACCGAAGTGTCTCTGATTAATTCTGGACCCTTAGAGGGTCTCTCTCCAACCTCCGTCCAACAAACTAGAGAACGACAAGGCCTCCCATATAATGCCTCATAGGGTGTCATTTGTATACTCGCCTGATAACTGTTGTTGTAAGTGAACTCCACTAAGGGTAAATGCTCTTTTCAACTACCCTTGAGATCTAGGACGCATGCCTGTAGCATGTCCTCTAAAGTCTGGACAGTCCTCTCCAACTGACCGTCCATTTGGGGATGAAAAATAGTGCTCATCATCAACTGTGTCCCCATGGCTCTCTAAAAATTCTCCCAAAAATGAGTCATAAACCTAGGATCTCGATCTGATACTATAGATATGGGTACCCCATGCAACCGGACAATCTCTCGTATATACAACCTGCAGAATTCCTTTAGTGTGAAGGTCATCCGCACAGCTAAAAAGTGTGCCAACTTTGTAAGCCGGTCCACTATCACCCACACTGCGTTATGTCCCCGCGATGTCCATGGCAAGTGAGTCACAAAATTCACCGTGATATGCTCCCACTTCCTCTCAACCACCTCCAAGGACTGGAGTAACTCCGCTGGTCTCTAGTGTTCAGTCTTGACCTGCTAACACGTGAGACAACGTTTAACAAAGTTTCCAACATCTCTTTTCATCCCACTCCAACAATATTGGCCACGAAGATCATGGTACATCTTCATGCCACTTGGATGTATAATAAATCGGGAGGAATGGAACTCTCTAAGGATCTCCTCTCTCAACTCTATCAACTGGGGAACCACAATCCTTTCCCTAAATCGAAGACTACCAACTGAGTGAATGGCCCAACCTTCGTCACCGACACCTACCTGTACCCGGATCTTGATGAACACTAACTTTGGGTCCTGTTCCTAGTACTCGATCACTCTGCTCAGTAGAGAAGGTGTAGCCACCAAGTTTCCTAAAATACCTTGAGCCTGACCCCAATAATGCAGTCCAAACTGTCCCGCAATCTTGAGCATCCGTCATTCTTGAGAAGCCACACTAGCCACAACTCCTTGTGACTTCCAGCTAAGTGCATCGGCCACCACATTTGTCTTACCAGGACGGTAATGCAAAGTGAAGTCGTAGTCTTACAAATACTCCATCCACCTGGGTTGCCTCATATTAAGGTCCTACTATGTAAAAATGTACTTCAGACTTTTGTGGTCTGAAAATACCTCGAATTGCTCACCATACAAATAGTGGCGCCAAGCCTTCAAAGCAAAGACTATGGTCACTAACTCCATGTCATGCGTAGGATAATTCTGCTCGTGGTTCTTTAACTGTTAAGAACCATAAGTCACCACTCTCCTGGACTGCATCAGAACACAACTAAGTCCATCCTTGGAAGCATCAAAATATACCGTGTACATCTGTCCCCTCTCCGGGACTATCAGAATAGGAGCTGAAGTAAGCCTCCTCTTTAACTCCTGGAATGCCTTCTCACACGAACCATCCCACTGAAACTTAACCTCCTTCCGGGTCAATCTCATCATAGGTGCAGCTAATTGGGAGAAATCCTCGATGAACCTCCTGTAATACCCTGCCAATCCCAAGAAACTACGTATCTCGAAGACTGTCTTTGGCCTCTCCCAACTCATGACTGCCTCTACCTTCTCTGGGTCCATAGATACACCCGAAGTCAACACCACGTGTTCCAAAAACTTTACCTCCGTAAGCCAAAATTCACATTTACTGAACTTGGCGTACAATTGGTGGTCTCTAAAGGTCTGGAGAATAACCCTTAAGTGACCCTCATGCTCCTCCTCAGACTTGGAGTAGATCAAGATGTCATCAACAAACACCACAACGAACTGATCTAAATAGGGTTAAAACACCCTATGCATGAGATTCATCTGCGGGGCATTCATCAATCGAAAAGGCATCATAGTGAACTTGAAATGCCCATACTGTGTTCTGAACGTTGTCTTAGCGATATCTGCCTCCCTAATCTTCAACTTATGGTAGCCAGTGCAAAGATTTATCTTGGAGTAGACCCGCGCTCCCCTTAACTGATCAAACGGGTCGTCGATCCTCAGTAAATGGTACCTGTTCTTGATAGTAACCCAATTCAACTGTCGATAGTCTATACACAATCGAAGGGTCTTGTCTTTCTTCTTAGCAAACAATACCAGAGCGCCCCATGGTGAAGTGCTCGGTCTAATAAAACCCTTGTCCAATAATTCTTGCAATTAGACCTTGAGCTTTTACAACTCAGCTAGCGTCATCCTATAAGGAGTTATAGAAACAGGCGATGTACAGGGATATAACTCAATGTTGAAGTCCACATCCCTAAGGGGAGGTAATCTTGGTAGTTTATCCAGAAAAATATCCTTATATTCACAGACAACTCAAGGTAGACCCAACTTCTGTCTCACCTCGTCCTCCAAAGTAAGGCTCACAAGCCAACCCATAAACTGCTCGTGCTATCGAGAGTTATACACGACTTGGGACAAATCCTCGTGCCTTTTCCCTCGAAACTTGAAACAAACACCGTTTGGTGTGTAAACAGCCACCCTCTTTCGATCACAGTCAATGATGACGTGATGTGCCACCAACCAATCCATCTTGAGGATAACATCTAACTCCGACATGTTTATGACCCTAAGGTCCATGGTCAGTAGAATCCTCGAGATCTCTAACTCACAACCCCAACATATCTGATCAAAACAAACCCTAGCTCCTAGGGGTGAATTCACATACAATGGTTCTTCCAAAGTATCGACCTCTAAGCCCAAATCTCTCACACATGATGCAGATATGAGTGAATGCGATGCACCAGAATCAAATAATACCCTAGCCTATAAGCGAGAGATTAGAAATGTACCCTGAATGATCGACTGATCCACTGGCTCAGTCTAAAGTGTGATGGCGTAGACACGCCCCTGGGTCCCCGAAGTTTTAGCCTGCATGCTCTATCCTCGGCCTTCACCCATGCCCTGACCCATCTGGCCTAATTGTGAAGTCTCCGCTCGTGAAGTGATAGAGGCCTGAGTAGTATCCTGGAACTAGTACTGGCTTCCCTGTCACATGGTGTGGTAGGGAGGAGTGTAGTGTGTCTGTGATTGCCCCATTGATGACTAGGACTGAGACGACCCATAACTCTGGGATCCCAGCCTTTGAGGGAAATCCCGCCTAATGTAACCCGGCTGGTGGCAATGGAAACTTGTTCGTTGACTGGCCTGATAAGTTGTCCTGGGGTTTTCCCCGCCTTGGGAGAATCGACCTTGGCCTTGGCCTTGAAGACTACGGCCCTGTTCCTATGAAGTAGAAGTCCTCTGTCTCTTTTTTGAACTAGAAGAAGAGGATTGACCCTCTTTCTTCTTGTCTTTGGCACCCGTTTCTTGGATGTTTCGTGCATCCTCAACTTCTCCCTCAATGGCCATAGCTATCGTGACCATCGAATCCAAGTTTTGCAGGCAGCGGCCCACAATTTTACCTCGGATGGACAATTTAAGACCATCCTCAAACTTTCTCACCTTGGCCATATCTGTGGCCACGTAGTCATCAAAAAAATGGGCTAACTCCATGAACTTGGCCACGTATTCCAGCACTGTCATTGTCCTTGGCCTCAAATCCAAGAATTCCTGAGCCTTTGCATGTCTAGCGGCCGCTGAAAAATACTTTCCCATGAAGAGCTCCCGGAACTCTCCCCAGGTCATTTCCTTCAAGTTCTTGGAGTCCTTTGCCCACTCCCACAATAGTTGGGCTTCTCCCTCTAGCTGGAATGCAGCTAGCCTTATCTTCGTGGTATCGGAAGTGATTTCCATTGCCTCAAGAATCTTATCAACCTGTCGGAACCAATGGTCGGCTACCATCGGATCCGTCCCTCCCTTAAAAATTGGAGGCTTATGTGTCTTGAACCTTTAGAGGTTGCTCGAGCCTCCTTGTCCCACACTTGCACTAGCCTGTGCAATGGTAGCAGCTGCAGCACTAGCCTATACAATGGTACTAGTCATCGTACCAATAGCCTCCACAAAGCTTTGATGGTCAAAGGTCGGTGGTAGTTGATTACAGTCCCGCCCACTGCCTCGACGTTCTCTTCCTCTACTAGCCATTTACACACATGTTAGTTAGCAATAGAACACCAATTTAGTAACTCAGAGATTTATCTCCTTGTCTCGCTAGTAAAGCTTATGACACCCACTAATAGACCTTTACACCCGGAACTATCCCGTTCTCTTGTTTTCTGACCCCCAAGGTTATGTTTTCTAACCCTTGCGTCTCTTTTCCATATAAATTTTACCACGTATATCATTCACGTAACATACAACACATAGCATGTATCACATTAAAGCACATAGCATATAGTAATTTAGGCACATAACATGTAGTGCACAATAAATGCAATGGTCTAGATCCATGCCCATCAGTCATAGGTATAGCGTATACCTATGCTATGATACCAAGCTATGATGCCCTTAAAATCGGGGGTCATTTATTAACCGTTGACCATCTGTCAACCCGCGAAAATACCCATGATAGTCACACAACTCGACTCCACGTTAATAACATTCCCTTTACCGGGAATTTCAACCCACTCGTAAAACCCGTGTTCATTTTATTATTTGATCCAAATGTGGAGCAAGGTACCTCTAGTTGTACTTCATTATAGTCCATTTATAACCTTGGAACAGAAGAACCTATAGCCAAAGAGCTTGGCAAAATATATATATATATTTTTTTAAATTTTAATATTTTGGAAAGAGTACCGGTATGCTTTGCCCACTGGTCTTCGTTGTACCGGTACGCAGTACTGGTACTGTTAACTCACTAGGCCTCGTGGTACCGGTACTCTCTGCCCATTTTATCCATTTCACCTGTTTTTCATTTCTAATCCATTCAAAACCATTGCAACACCATCCAAAACATATACAATGATGTTTATCACATAAAGCTCGATATGTACAAGTTATATTCAAGCCATTTATAAGATTATATGCTCACAACATAATTTTACAAAAATTACACAAAAGTCACAAGTCAGTTTTTCGTCATCTTTGAGGCCTTGAATGCGAGCTATCCGCCGTAATGTATCCTGCAACTGAAACATTTTCCTGTATAGGGTGAGCCATGCCCAATAGAGTATTTCCTACCAAGGTTATTCCCCAACCTAAGTGCATATGAATGTTCATGCAACACTTTACAACCAACTACATCCCAAACAAGAATATATCATTCAATGTTGAAATCTTAGCAATGTCATGCCATTGCCATGAAATGAGAAGAGACTCAATCATGCAAGTCAATCTGAGCCCTCCCTGGCTCCTTTTTCCCATGTAATGCCATGGGTATAAAATTGGCTTTCCAAGCCCCGCTATTGGCATTGCACACCCAATGACTGTAAAATTTTCTGGGTCTTTCTTAGGGTAGATATTTATGGACTTACACCAACAGCACCTAACCGACACGGAATTTATGGACTTCCACCAATGGTTTTGCATATACTAACACATTTTATGGGCTCTTATACCAACTGAGTACGTCTCCGAATCACCTGGGCTCTCACTCGAGGGATAGTCTAGCCCTTCTTGATAACCTCGACCCAATTCTTTATCCACACAACTGTGTGACTTAGTCGAATTTTTGATCCAACTATCCCGAGCCCACCATCATCCACTTATTTGGTGTTTGATACCAACCATGCACACACACACCCACACTCATGGCTATGGATGCGTTTTTCCCGTGCAAATGCAATGTAATGCACCATTACTATCACAATGTCATGCCCACATGTAAAGAATGTCATATGAGCAAAATCAACCACATTTAACATATTCCATGGTAATTTATATCCAAAGCATATAATCACCAATTCCATCAAAATGTTGATGTATCTATATGCATAAATCAACATCTTTATATCCAATCATTCATCACAAGCATGCTATTGCATATTATAAGCCAATAGCACACTCTATTCATAAGGCATAATGAAAACATGTAACATGCCCACATAGCATAAATTTTCTTGGAATTACACAAGTAACTACTATATACCAATTCCATGTTAGGAATTTATTTTACACCATTCTATACCCATTTTCATACCCATTTCATCAATTTTCAGAATAGAGGTAAATGATATAAGTTTCTATTAACATACCCATTTTATATTACCACCCTAGGTTATAAATAAACCTAAGTAGGAAGGAACCCTATCTCTTGAAGCGTAAAGAACACGTAAAAGACCTTTAAGAATTTCAATCAAGCTCAAACCCTTGATTTTTTCAAGCCCCATTTTTGAAACTTTGGTAAACTCCTCGATTTTTGATACGTAGGCATAGCCCTTGACGAGGAGAATGACTTTCTCTCTTGGCCCGAATGGATTCGACCGCTGGAATTTTGTAGATCATAAAGAGAAGTGGTGAAGCTCTCTCTTTTTCCCCTCTTATTTTCTCACATTGAACCGGCTGAAGAATGGGGCAAAAAATTCAGATTTCCCCCCTTATTTATAGTATTGGAATACTTGGCCCATAACACTCCACACGACCCTCTTTTTTCTGGGTCCGTTTTCATCTCGAAACGATTAAATTTCGTCCTGATTCAAGTTCAAATTAATTTTATTTTAATTTGCCTTAAATTATTTTCTAAATTTTGACCTTTAATTAAAAATCTCATTTTTGGGTCACCCGAGACTCGACCGCCTCGTAAAATATAAAAAATCTGACTATCTTGAAATTTGATGAAATTTGACAAGGTAGCTAGATAGTGCGAGACGAATCCAATGATGAGATCCATTTTGTCATCTGAGTTCTAAAATATTTTAGGTTTACAACCCATATTGTAGTGATATATTACCATTTTGCCCTTTTTCATAAGAAGTTTAAATTTATTCGGATTTTACATTCGATCGAAGACACTCCTATGCTTAAGTCAATAATGGAATTGAGTAAACTATAGAAAAACAAGGAGAGTTCAGCGTACCTTTCACCTTTACTCCTTATGCCTTTTATAGAGTATTTTAGGATTTCGATGATTTTGATTCAAGGTGGTCCACCTTCCCCTAATCAGGTGATTTTATTTAGGAAGTTACTGAGATCTCTCCCGTAATTCCTTCTACTGAGCCTATGATCATGCCCATTCATTTAACTAGAATACTTGAATTATAGGCCTCTTTTTAGCACCATATTTATTGTTTTAAACAACTCAGACGTGACGAGGACCGAGCTCATTCCTTCCTTTTCAAGCTTTCTGATCAGATCAGTTGTCAAATCTTATCCTCTACTCGGCCGGAACAACCTAGCTGTCTGTTCAGTCGAGTTTTATCCTCTACTAGGTTAGACCAATTTTAGCTCGGCCGAGATAGCCTAGCTATCTGCTCGATCGTAGTAGAGTCATTCTAAATAACACTTTTTAGTACGTGCAACTTGCCACGTGTTCAAGTGTAATTGTCAGATAATGATCAAAATTTATTGACCCCTTCATTTGCCCCTAGAGAATATTTTTCATGTGGCACACTGGGAGATATTCTCTATTTACAATCCTTTCTTTCATTTATTGCCTTGTATTGTTCCTTATGCAAATTCCTTTTTTGTGTCCCTTTACCCTAGCAAAGAGATCCTACCTTAATGAAGGGTTCAGGAGTTTAATACTTACAAAAAATGTCAATCAAGGCCCCCTTCCCCTAGCCAAGAGGATTTTCCTCGTTGAAGGGTTCAAGCATCAGTTCTTGGTCACTTATTGTGACCCTTGCACTGATTCGTCGATCTAATCGGTCTTCAAACTTTACCCATTTGGCTTACACCATTGTGCCTAGCCATGGGCCTAAGTTTAATCGGATAACTGCACTAGTTTAATCGGATAACTGCACTTGAGCTAGTTCCCTGCCTCTGTCAGGATTTTCTTCTCCCTTCCTTAGTAGTAGGTTGACCTATCCCTAAGCCTTCTCGGGTCTTTGATGTGGTTGGTACTCCACAAAAGGATTAACTCTAAAACTCAAATCTTATTCATTTGCGGGAGGCATTCCACTATTAGACATCTTTCACGTGGTAGGTACTCCACAAAAAAGATTAGTTATTGTAAAACCTGGAAAAATTTAAACTTTTTCTGACAAAGGACAAAATAGTAATTTGTCACTATTATGCAGGTTTAAAATACATATTTTTAAAGAGCTCAAATGGAGCAACGGACTTCGCCATTGGATTCGTATCGTAAAATTGAGTTGCCACATCAATTTTCATCGAATTATGAGATAGTCAAATTTTATACGTTTTACGAGACAACTGAGTGACGAATGAACTTTTAAGCGTCCCCAAAAATAAAAATTATAAATTTTTTTATAATTGGATGAAAGTTCAAATAAAATTAATTTGAACTAAAATCAGAATTTAATTGAGTCGTTTCGGATTAAAAACGAACCCGAAAGTGATAAACGTGCGGGGCAATTGTGGACCGTGAAATTAAAAGTATAAATAAGGCTAAATATCTAAAAAATCAGATATTTCTCGACCTTTAGTCGGCTGAGTTTAGGCGTGTGAAGAGAAGAAAAAAAGAGAGAAGAGGGAAAATAAAATTTTCTACCTTTCTCCTCCGATCCAAGAAGTTCCGTTGGTCGGAATCGCTTGAACCAAGAATTAAAGTTGGTCTACGTGGCGAGGGCTACACGTACGTACCAAGAATGAAGAATTTCACTGAAGTTTCAAGGAAGAGATTTTGGGAAAATCAAAGGTTTGGGGCTTGGGAGTTGTTCTTGAAGTTTCTCCCTTTCTTTTATGCTCCAAGAGATAGGGATTCTCCTACTTTAGTTCATTTCCTACCTATAGTGTTTTATGAAATGTATAGGTTAATGAGAATATATATGTCACTCATCTATGCATGTGAAATAGATGAAATGAAATGGGTATGAAAGAGAAGTATTGAAATTGTTAGAATATACTTTCTAGCCTGAATTTGAGATGTGAAAATTACTTGGTTGGTAATTCTATGGAAAAGTGATTTTATGGGCATGCTATATGTTCAATATTATGCCTTGTGAATGATGTGGGAAATATTGTGACTTGATGGTATTTTGCAAAGAATGCCTAAGTAGAAATTAAGTTGTTATAACATGGGTT
Organism: Ilex paraguariensis; assembly: GCA_963454935.2. NCBI lineage: Eukaryota > Viridiplantae > Streptophyta > Magnoliopsida > Aquifoliales > Aquifoliaceae > Ilex > Ilex paraguariensis. Next base: position 17,589 of record CAUOFW020000913.1, read on the forward strand.
ATGTATAACAAGCTTGTGAATTGTTGATTATTGGTGATTATATACATGTGACATAAATTGTCATGACACATGTTGAGATGTGTGGTTTAATTCAGCTCATTGGCATTCATTACATTAAGCATGACATTAGTATTGCAATGGTTCATTACATTGCATGTGTATGAAAATACATCACATTCATGGGCTTAGGCATGAGTGTGGGTGTATATGCATGATCTAATCAATACCTCTCTTGGTGATTGATATGTGGACTCGGAGATGTTGGATCAAAGATCCCATGGAGTCGCATGTTGCATGAGAAAAACTTATGTTGGGTATAGCAAGAAGGGCTAGACACTCCCTCGGGTGAAAAACCCAGTTATTTGGTTCATGCATTTCCTTGTGGTGAAATTTCGAAAAAGTGTAATGGGATATAGAGCCAGTCGGTGTGATTTCGAAATCCGATACTCAACAAAGACACTTAATTTTGTAATACAAAGTTTTCATTTGATGGGAAACATCCATGAATGAAATGGATTTATAAACATATAGTTGGTATTTCAAAAAATGATCATCGGATGTATTTCATCAATGATAAAGGTTTTACACTTGCATTGCATAGTGTGGTGAGAGTCGGTGAGGGCTCGGGTTGATGTGCGTGAGTGAATCTCATTTCATTCATGGCATGACATGGTAGATTCCAACGTGAATCATGTATATTCTTGATTGAAATGATTATATGATTGTGAACGTTGTATATGAACATTGCATATGCACTTAGATTGGGGAGTAGCCACTATAGAAAATATTCTACTGGGCGTTGGCTCAACCTATACAGGAAACATTTCAGGTGCGGGGTTCGTATCGGGAGAGGATCCACATTCGGGGCCCCAACGATGAAGAAAAGCCGACTTGTGGCTTTTGTGGCATATTTTGTATAATCTTTGTTGGAATAATGTTTTAACATGTAAAAATTATGCAAATGCATGTAATAGAACTTGTATGAATCATGTACAATATAGAAAAATGTCATTATCCATGTTTGGAAAGGTTTTGGATGAATTGAAAATGAAAATCTGATGAGGCATGAAACTCTGGACAAAACTTTCTGGAAGGTTAGTGTAAATTTTCTGTCCAGTAGGTAAAACCTACCAGAAGGTCCACAAAATCTTTCGGAAGGTTTATGCAATTTTTCATCCAGTGGGCAAACCTTCCGGAAGGTAAGTAAAACCTTCCAGTATAAATTAGTCCTGTAGGTAAAACCTACAGAAAGATCCATAAAACCTTGCGGTAGAAATTTTCCAGTGAACAAACCTTCCGGAAGGTCCATAACAAAACCTTTCGGAAGGTTTTCCAAAAATGTGAAATTTTAAGAATGCATTGTCATACTCTTGGACTATGTGTTCTTTGGTTCTAATGACACAAATAGACCTTACATGAGATACATTGAGGTATATTGAACCTCGATGGGATTAATGATAAAGGAAACACGGATCCTCGTGTGAGTTGTAATCCCGGTTACAGGGATGTGATAGACGTGATGTCGAGTTATGTAACAATCACGAGAATTTTCGCGGGTTGGCAGGTAGTCAACGGGACCCCCGGTTTTAGGGGCGTCACAGTTCTGAAGCTTAATCTAATTTACTCGTGGGAGGTACTCCACTAAAGGCATTGTTTGAAAGCTCAATCATGTCTACATGTGGGAGGTACTCCCATGAAGTGATATAGCATCAGTCATCCTAGCTCAAGAGCTTAGGCATATCATTTATAAAAGGACATTAATTTTTATTTCAGCTTGTAGTTTCTACCAATTAATGTATTGACTTGAGCGAAGGTGAGCTCGGTACGTCCCACATCTTCCTCGACCTTGGCTTATTATATTGCAGAGACACTTGCAAGTCTGACTTTTCAATGCCTAGCTGTGATTCGTGTTGATGAAGCACCATGGATTTTGTTACTATTTTGGATCTTTTCCTTTCGTCAAGGAATTTTCAAGCTACCTCCCAAGGCTCATTTTGGATCTACATGTGCTTTGTGTATAGTATTCCACCACATGGTTAGAACTTTGGTAAGAGCAGGAATAATTTGTGAAGTTTTGTTTTTCTTGGTCCATACTCAGCCCTTTATCATGTGCACGTAGCCTTCCCACCTCATAGTGGTCAAGCTGTAGACTAAGAACAGGCTTTCAATAGCTAGGGGGCATTCTTGATGATACGGTGACATTATTCTTTGTTAGGTTGTTGATGGTGTTCCACTTTGCACTACTTTATTTTGCTCTATATCAGGTCCTTTCCCTTTTGTAGTTGAGGAGGCAAGCTCGAATGAATCACAGATTCGTCTTAATTTGTCATGCTAAAACTCAATAACTTTGGTTGATATCAGTGCTCTTCATAAAATATATAGGAGAGCGCCGAGGCGTTGTAAGCTCTTTGCTAGAAATATCGGCCACTTCTTTTCTAAGAATTGAAGGTCACTCGTAACCACCCATTTTACCCTAATAAAAGGGAGGAACTGCACTGGATGTTCTGCGCTTACGCTTTGTAGAAATAGACGTTCATTGGCGTGAATGTTATTGCTACAACAATAGAGCGAGTGGAATTGATCCTTGCCCTCAAATGCTTCTTACCTTTTTTGAAATCCTTGAGTGATGTCAACAAGCCTCTGCGATGTTGCCAACCTCCATGAAAATTTGGAACTAGTTGATCACTACAGTGATTGATAATCCCTCTCGAATGAGTAGGCAAGATTTGTGAAGGCGTGATTACTCAGATATTTTCACCATTGAAATTATATCAAAATGTCAATTACATGTCGATCTTTGATCTGGGTGAGATTCAATCACTCCACGCTCTTACTACTTTCTCAATCAACAAGACCTGTACTCCAAAATTTTCTGGTAGTGGTGATCATTTTTTTAAATGATCTCAACTATAGAATTCAATTGATGCATTACTGACAGTTGATGACATGCTTGAATAATTCTCTTGCAAAGAGAGCAACTGTGGCGGTGGGCTCTTTTCCTTGTGATCCCCTGCGATAGACCGACCACCTATGCGTTGGGCCGACCACTTATTGGTGAGAGCTCGAAAAAATTCTTTGCCCACGGTGTCATTGAAAACTTGATCTTCCAAGCAATGATCTCCATGGCTTTTCCTAAGCACTAGCGTCCATATTAACTTCTACTCGGGTTGGTATGTCCTCTGATTTTTTGGGTGGTCAGCCTCACCATTTCTTGATGTGGTTTTGATTCTTGAATTCGCTCTTTAAGTTTGGTCGGGCAGTCATATTTCGTTCGGTGGTAAAGACGAACCGCACTCGGCAATTATGTAGCCGATTTCTCTAGTTAGGGGTTCAGGAGTGCATTGAAATGGGTTCCAAGAATTCATTGATCTAAAGAGTCATAAATCTTGTGACTTTGATCGAATGCCCAAACAAAGCTCCCATTTTTTTTTTGTGTGGAATAAAAAGCTAGGGAATGATTGTTTGCGTTGTCTGCACATGGTTTTGTGAAAGAGAGGGAGATTGCATATTATTTCTGTTTTGACAGATGCTGTCGTCGTCGAAGGTTGATAAAATCACAAGAGTGTAAAGTCCTGATGAACTCTGATCCACAACTTTCAATTATCTTCAATGGTGGTACACCATTCCTTGTGTTTTTTTTATGATGACCGACAACTCCTGGGTTCTACTAATTATTGGAACAGAGTTTCATATTTGATTTCTTCGTTCCATATAGCAAACCGTACAAGGGACTTTCTCGCCAATTGTGTTTGGTCAATGTTACGTGCTGATACATTCATGTGTGCATATCAATGAACAGTGGTGGAGAACATCAGAATAGTTCCATCAAACTAAAGAATAAGATATTCACTCTGCTTGGATTTATCCTGGGTGAGAGGGGCTGAATTAGAAGTGTGGCAGTGTTTATCGAATCTTGTTGATAAATGTAATTTTCTTGGAGCAGCAGAAACATTAAATTGAGCCACCGAGGCTACCTGATCATATATTGTTTCTGGAGGCAGCCCATTACCTATGAACCAAGATGATAAAGGATAAGGTTGATACTGACGGCCACCATTGTGTGATCGAGAACGTGCAATGGCTGCACTCTATTCCTTGAGGATGCTAACAAGGGCTCGTTCCAATCTGGATGATTGCAATTAACTTGTTCGGTATGTGTTTATACTTTCCTCTTTTAATGGCTCCAATTCCTTGTTGCTAATCGCTTCATTGACTGGCACAATTGCGGAAATAACTTAGGTTGCCCAAAATCCGCTAAGGTTTTTATTTGTTTTGCTTTGTCCAAGAGTCTTCGATATATACGAATGAGCTACCGTTTGGGTCATTCTGCAATGCAAAGAAAAGTCCTTCCAATAGCAAATTTCCATTTAATGCAGAGATTACTAGTGATGATCTTCGGTCATTAGAAGACATTGCCCCATCACAAAGAATAAAGCATCCCATCTAGGACTAAAGGAGCCATGAGCACAGGTTGTAGCTGGCTCATTCTTGCGATTGAATGGTGGTGCCCTCTTTCTTGCTGCCATCTGAAAGCATATTGAATGAAATTAGGTGAGCACCATATCTGTCACGATGTGTTAGTCACGTAGGATACAAGTGAAGAAGACCTTTTCTTCTTTGCTAAACATCCATGATCCACATTTTACATAATTGTCGACATAGGCTTTGTCCTGTGAAGACTCAAATCGATAATCAAACTGAAGATTTCTAGGATTCATCTCGATGTAATGGCCATGTGAGCTAAGAGACTCCTTTTGACTAATGGAGCAACAAGAGAGTTTTTTTTTTTTAAAGAGAGTTGAAAAATCACACCAAGATATCTCCAAAGATTTGTAGTGTGAGCAGTCCACTTGGTAATAGCCTCTCCTTGAAGTTTGGTCTTAAGCCAATGTTCGTCGTGCATAGTGGCACACTACACCAATGATGAATACTGCTCATTACCAATAGGATCATGTGTAGCTGAGTTTTTGGGACTCGCCAATTTTTATAGACAATCAATCTATACTCATATAGGTCTTGCTTTCTAAGAATCGAGTGGTACACTCTGATTTGCATTAGGTTCACATTTAATTCTCATTGGTTGTCCTTGTATGTCAAATATCAAGTAATTAACCCTTGAATAGTTTCCAATCATCTTGATAATTGAATTTGCATAGAAATATATCAAGCGTCGTAGAAATAACTTCTTTTCTTTGATATTGAACCTGAGTCAATATAAATAGCTTTTCCTTTCACAATAAAATGTCAAAAAACAAGTGTATGTCAAGAGAGTGAAGAAGCTCTGGACTTCTATGATCTAACTAAATAAACTCAGTAATACAAACCCTTAAGTATATGGCAGAGAACATAATTCCTGACCAACCATATAGTTACAATAATAACACATGATTTATTTCATTTCTTGTAATTCATTGGCCAAGTGCCCCATTGCTATTGTTTCATGTTTCATCTAATATAAAACTGGTGGTGACATGGGAAGGTTGATGTCAGTATCTTTGTAATAATTCTTTGTATTCGCTCTGAGGCGTATGAAATAATTCTACTTTGTTTCATAAAGTTCAAAGATGATCAAACAATTAACCCATCAAGATATGGGAGATAAGGCAATATGTCTTATGATTAAATGACCACTACTAATGGGCATAAGGGCACTTTAATAACAGACCTAGGTTGTGGCTGGTCCCACTATTTCCAATATGTCGCTAGTAGAGTCACTTATGACTAAACAATTCTATGCTTGTATTCAATGTCACGCTAAAGGTGTAATATTCTATTCAAAGAAATCAACATTACAGAGTCAGACGCTGATGGCTTCTCTATGATCTCTATGTGAGTATAATATGCGTTAACATTTTTTTTTAATTCGAGAGATAATTAGTCAATTTTTCCTATGGGTCCACATAGCAAACAGGAACAAAATAGATTAACTAAACAATGGTAGGACCGATTGGGTGCATAGTGATAAGTTATACAACCATGTTTTTCCTAGTGAAAAAATTTCAAGATGGATAATCATTGTTAGGAATCATACTTCTTTAAGTCCATATCCAGTGTGCACTACTCTAAGAACGTTAACCCAATATATAATAAGTAACAAAAATTATTTAAAAGAAGGAACGAAGTTACCTGATTGATGATTCCTCCAGATGAGAAAAAATGTGTGAGAATATGCCAATGACATCATGTGCTGTTGGAATCTTATAGAGTTTATCTCTATCTTTGTAGGTCTTACCTACTACGAATTAAGTGGTACACTTTGATTCATTTCAGATTCATATCGTTTAATTCTCACTAGTTGACCTCTATGGTCGAATTTCTCATCACTTGGTGTTAACCGCAGGGGACGTCAATAAAGTGTCTGTGGTTTCCTCTTCAAGTGAGGTGTATAACTAATATCACTCCTTGCTCCTCCTATTTTTTAGGCCAACAGCCACTGTGCATGGTGGCACACTATTGCTGGGATGAATTGCTTTTAAATTCATACTCACACAAAATGATCAAAGCCTTGTATTGTTCACATAAATAGCTCTGTACGCTATTCTTGTGCACTTTATTGTTGCACTTAACGACACATCAACAAATGCTTGTTATAGTATCAAAATAAGATCGCCCAAGTACTCATGTCTTTATAATTCAAGGAAACTTGATTATCATTTCCCACAGACAACACCAAATGTAAGAGGCAAAAATAGGGAGTACCTCTTAGGGGGATGAATAAATGATGTCTCTTTCGTGAATGAACTTTGAACTTGTTCTCCAAGTCTTTTCCTCCTATAAAATGAACAAACTGCCCAAGATCAAAGTGCTTCGATCGAAGTCACTCCGATGCTTAAGTCAGTAATAGAATTGAGTAAACTATGGGAAGACAAGGAGAGTTTAGCATGCCTTTCACCTTGGCTCCTTATGCTTTTTATAGAGTCTTTTAAGGTTTCCATGATTTTTGATTCAAGGTGGTACACCTTCCCCAAATCAGGTGATTTTATTCAGCAAGTTGTTGAGATCTCTCCCGCAATTTCTTTTACTGAGCCTATGATCATGCCCATTCGTTTAACCAGAATGCCTAAATTGTAGGCATCTTTTTAGCACCACATTTATTGTTTTAAATAGCTCTGTCATGATGAGGACTGAGCTCATTCCTTCCTTTCCGAGCTTTCTGATCAGCTCGCTTGTCAGATCTTATCCTCCGCTCGGCCCAAACAACCTAGTTGTTTGTTCGATCGAGTTTTATCCTCTACTAGGTTAGACCAATTTTTGCTCGGCCGGGATAGCCTAGCTATCTGCTCGGTCGTAGTAGAGTCATTCTAAATAACACTTTTCAGTACGTACACCTTGCCACGTGTTCAAGTGTAATTGTCAAATAATGATCAAAATTTATCGACCCCTTCATCATATTTCTTTTTGAAATATTTCCCATTATTTGACATTTGTCACAATTTAACCAAAAGATATGTACATCTTTAAAAAGAGTTGGCCAATAAAATCTATACCACAAAATTTTAGCAGCGATTTTCTTTGAAGAAAAATGACCTTCGCAAGCTTCAAAGTGACAAAACTGAATTACCTGACCTATTTCATGATTAAGTACACAACGCCTTATTATTTAATCTTTATAATATTTAAACAGATAAGGGTCTTCCTAGAAAAAATTAGTACCTCATTTAGAAACTTGTTTCTATTAGTCTAGGCATAATTAGAAGGAATAGTACCAGTGGCTAAATAATTGATTATATCTGCATACCATGATACTTCTGTTATTGCAAAAAATTGTTCTTCTGGAAAGGTTTCTCTAATTGGAGTTGGTTCTTCCTTTATATCATAATTTAGCCTTGACAAGTGATATGTTACCACATTTTTAACTCATTCTTTTATCTTTAATGATAAGATCAAATTCTTGAAGTAACAATATCCAACGTAGGAGACGTGGTTTAACATCTTTCTTAGTAAATAAATATTTTAAAGTTGCATGATCAGTAAATACAATAATTGATGATCCAACCAAATATGAACAAAATTTATCTAATACAAACACAACAACCATTAATTCTTTTTCTGTAGTTGAATAATTCATTTGAGCATCATTTAGTATTTTACTTGCATAGTAAATGACATAGGGATTTTTTTATCTTTTTTTTGACTTAATACAACTCCTACTGCATAATCACTTGTATCACACATTAATTCAAAATGTAAAGACCAATTAGGAGGTTGCATAATAGGTACAAAAATAAACATGCTTTTTAATTTATCAAATACCACTTGACATGCATCATTCCATTCAAATAATATATCCTGACACAAAGATTACATATAGGTCTAGTTATTGAACTAAAATTTTTAATAAATCTTCTATAAAATCCTGCATGACCTAAAAAAGAGCAAACATCTTTTATAGTTTTAGGAGGAGGAAGATTAGCTATCAAATCAATTTTAGATTTATCTACTTCAATTCCTTTTTCTGAAACTATATGACCTAAAACAATAACTTGTGTAACCATAAATGACATTTTTTCCAATTTAAAACAAGGTTTGTTTCTTCACATTGAATAAGAACTTTTTCAAGATTTTCTAGACATAAGTCAAATGAATCACCATATACCGAGGAATCATCTATAAAAAATTCTAAATACCTTTCTACCATATCACTAAATATACTTAACATGCAACGCTGAAATGTAGCTGGAGTATTACATAATCTAAAAGACATTCTTTTATAAGTAAAGGTACCAAAAGGACATGTAAATGTAGTTTTTTCTTGATCATCTATTGCAATTTCAATTTGATTATAACCATAGTATCTATCTAAATACAATAATATGCATGATCAACTATTCTGTCTAAAACTTAATCTAGAAAAGGTAATAGAAAATGATATTTTCTAGTCAGGAAATTTAGCTTTTGGTAATATACACATGCCAAACAGTGACTATACGCATAGGGACTAATTCGTTCTCCTAATGTTTTATTACAGTAACACCAGAATTTTTAGGGACTACTTGTGTAGTACTGACTCATTTACTATTAGATAGAGGATATATAATATTAACATCTGACAACTTAAGTACTTCAGGTCAGACAACTTCTTTCAAGTGTGGATTCAATCTTCTTTACATCTGACAAGATGGTTTAACATCTTCTTCTAAATATATAAAATGAGTACATAAAAGCGGACTAATAACTTTTATATCTGCTATTCTCCATCCAATTACACTTTGGTGATTTTTCAAAATTTTTGTCAATTCTTTTTCTTAACTTTCAGAAAACATTTTAATGATATTATTAATGGATAAATTTCATATTTCCCTTAAAAAAACATATTTTAAGTTAGTTGGGAGACGTTTCAAACCTGGCTTATAAACTTTGACATTAGATTTTACAGGCTTAGGCAACAATTTTTCACATTTTGGATTCCTTGTTGATATATCTTCAGATTCAATATTAAATATAGACTCTATGTATATAATTCTTTTTTCATACAAGCTTTTTCAAATAGACTCTACGTTAATAACTCAGCACAATTGACTTAATGCAGTTATTCTTCTTCTTTGAGTTAGTTTGCCATGTTAAAAAAATTTAATTCCAAAGTCATGTTTTCAAATGACAGTTTCATGGCTCCATTCCTACAATTACTTAATGCATTTGATGTAGTTAGGAATGGTCGACCCAAAATAATAGGTATGTATGCAGATACATGAAAAATTTCTAGTGTATCTAAAACAATAAAATCTACTGGAAAATAGAATTGATTAACTTAGACAAGAACATCCTCCACAATTCTTCGTGGAGTTTTTATAGATTAGTCTACTAATTGTAGTGTAACATTGGTAGGTTTCAACTCACCTAACCCTAATTATGTATATTCCGAATATGACATTAAATTAACACTGGCTCCAAGATCTAACAGAGCTTGTTCAATTCAAAAATTTCCAATTATGCATGAGACTGTAGGACTATCAGGATCTTTGTATTTAAGAAAAGTGTTATGTTGCATTATAGCATTAACTTGTTCAGTTAGAAATGTTTTCTTTTGTACAGTGGTTTTTCTTTTTATCGTGCAAAGATCTTGCAAAAACTTAGCATAAGCTAGAACTTGTTTTATCGCATCCAACAAAGGAATGTTAATCTTTACTTGTTTAAACAGCTCAAAGATTTTAGAATGATCTTTTACAGATAAAGGCTTCTTGACCCTTTGAGAAAAAGGTAAACGAATAAGACACGAATGATCTTCCTCATTTTGTATTTCTGGTTGTTTTTTAGCTGAAGTTCCGGTTCAAGTGGTTCATTGACAGGAATTGACTTACGTATTTTTTTAGGAATCTTAGATTTAATGATTTTGTCAATCACCTTATCACTTCTCAGTGTTGTGATTCCTTGCACTTGACTTGAAAAAGGTTCAGAGGACACAAAATTAGCTTGACTTTGACTTTGTGGAGGTTTCGGCTGAGATGAAAATTTTTCCTTCTCTAACATACTTAGAGACTGAGTCAAATTAGCTAGATGACTCTTGATGTCTTCAAAAATTTGTGAAGTTTGAGCTTCAAAATCATTAAATGATTGAGTTGTTTGAGTATTGAAACTCATTTAAATCTGAATAAATTGATTCATAGTATCTTCTAGAGTCCTTCGATGTTGGGGTTGATAAGGTTGATATTGTTGTTGGGTTTGTGGCTGTTGTGGACTTTGTGTTTGATTTATAGGTTGTGTATTTTTTCAACTAAAATATGGATGATTTCTCCATCCTGGATTGTAGGTATCAAAATATGGATTTTGATAAGGCTTAGTATAAGTTGGAATAGAATTAAAATTTTCAATTAAAACTTCTTTAAATGATGGTATAGTTGAACATTCTCTAGCACGATGTCCTGACAACGCACAAATTTCACATATTTGGTTAGTAGAAGATAAAATAGACACTTGCTTAATTTTTTTTCATTTCTAAAGCTTCTAGATTTCGAGATAGATTAGCCATTTTAGCTCTTAAATCATCATATTCTTTTAACACATACTTTCCTCTTTCGAATGTAGACGTTTTAGTTTCGACAATATTTGAAGAATTTCAGTCCCACATCTTGGAACTCTCAGAAATAGTATCAAAAAATTGGAATGCCTCTTTAGGGTTTTTACTCATAAATTTCCCCTGAGCCATCATTTCAGCAAACTGTCTCATTATAGATGGAAGAGCATCATAAAAGAAACCAACTAAAGTCCAGTTTTCAAATGCATGATGTCGACAAGCTTGGAGAAGATCTTTAAATCTTTCCCAACATTGATAAAAATTTTCTCCTTCTTTAATAGAAAAATTCATTATTTGACGTCTTAATGTATTAGTACGATGCACAAGGAAAAAACTTTTTGAAAAAATTAGTTTGCAAAGCTTGCCAATTTGTGATAGAATTAACTCTTAAAGAATTAAGCCATTGTTTAGTTTTATCTTTCAAAAAAAAAGGAAAAAATTTTAATCGAGTCATTTCAAAGTTATCCTGCAGAGTTCCAGAGACTTCCTCAAATTGTTTCATATACACATAGGGGTTTTCAGTTTCTAAACCATGGAATTGTGGTAAAAACTGTATTATCCCTGGCTTAATATTAAGATTTGGAGCATCTGTTGGAAAAGCAAAGCATGACGGGACATTCGTACGTGTAGGATGCAAATATTCTCTTAATGGTTGGACATTTTGAACTACTTCTTGTTCTCTAGGATCTTGCTTTCTAGGAACATTTTGAGCCATACTTAATTCACATGATGCTTGTGTAGATGAAAATGATGAAGACGAAGGAGATGACCGATTTTCAGAGCCTATTGATGAATGAATAGACATAAACTACTAAAAGAAAACAAACAACCTACAAACATATAATACAAGTAAACAATTTCCCAATTCAATTTCAAATTATCGTAACTCCTCGATGACAGTGCCAAAAACTTGATTCGACCTGTTTCGTGACCTGCTTTATATCATACACCCAAGTATAAGTGGTCGAATTATAGTTTACTCGGTTTAATTCCAAGATCGATCCTACGAAGAGTTTTAATAATTGTAATTTAAAATAAGAACAGTGATGTTTTTGTTAAAGCAGTATAACATAAGCTAGCTTATGATGTGAGCTTAGATTGATCACTAGTCTAAGTAAATGAAATGCGTACTTAAACAGTTAAAAGACAGTAATATAAAAGTACCATTTAGTTTAAGAATCCTATATGCTTTATATTGGTTAAATACTGAAAATGCCACATTACAACAATTAACTTCCATAATACTAGAAAGTCAACCGGTAGGTCTAATGTATATTAAACTATAACACAACAACATCTTAGGTTAGTTGGTGATATATATGAAAATTGACTAATCCAAGTAAACCCGAAGGTCAAGCCATTCAAGAGGATTACTTGAATTACTTAATTGACAATATTATATTATGTATCATTTTACAACTCTAGCAATTCAGAAGGTCAAGCTATTCAGGAGGATCACTTAAGTTCTTAATCTGACAACTTTTATATCACGTATCAGTTAAACAACTCTAGCAACCCAGAAGGTCAAGCCATTCAGGAGGATCACTTAGGTTATTAATTAGACAACTTTTATATCATGTATTAGTTAAACAACTCTAGCAATCCAGAAGGTTAAGCCATTCAGGAGGATCACTTAAGTTATTCATCTGACATCTTTGTACCATGCAACAGTTAAATATCTTTAGCACACCATAAGGTCAAGCATTCCATTGGAACACCTTAAATATTCAACTGGCAGGTTGATGATTCACTGATGACATAATTCTGGGCTACGTATTGAACTGAAAGCATTGGATATTCCGAGACTTAACCTATCTATAACCAATCAATCGACTTTTATGTAACACCAATTACGTACATCACTGCATCATGCATGAAGTATATAATAGTAGATAGTACGGTATAGAATATTAAGTACTGCTCGGTGTTCATAACCATGAACATATTATAAATATAACCATCCATCAGTTAAGGGAGGTATATATAACAATATAGTATAATTAAACATCGGCATTTTCATAATTTAACTAATAATATAAATATGTTCACCCCTTATTGAAGGGTATAAGTAAACTACTCACACTCTATTGCCATAAACAAGCAAGAAGTGCGGGTAATTCTCATTACAATACTAAAATAAAATACTGACACTGACACTCCTTTCCCAAGGAATAATTGAAATACAACCACCTTTAATATCAGTTAAGACACAAAGGTGGCGGAAGTTCAATTCTCCAAGTAGAAATACATAACATAAATGTAAAAACACAGAATTTTGGCTGGAGAGTAGGTCGAGCAGGGTTTCACTATGGAGTTCTTCCTTTCTCTCTTGCGTTCTCTTTTTTTCTTTTCTTTTTCTCTCCTTTGAATTCTCTCTGGAGCTCCCCTGAACTTCCTCTCTCTAAATCCTTGGTTAAAGGAGGCTGCAAAGGCCTATTTATAGGCCAAAAGTGAAGTTAGAGGTGGAAGATAATGATGAACCGCCTAGAGCAACCATTCGGACGACACTACCACCATCCGGACAGTGCTGGTTTGCTGGAATTGTGGTGGTGGTTCCACTAAATTTTTGTTTGTTCCATTCTTTAATTACACTTGCATCCCTTGTTGTTTCAAGCTTTAATATAATGCTCCTCACAATTTTTGGCAGTTTAGCACAAAAAACCCTGAAATTGTAAACATTATACACATAAACCCTAGTTTACACACAAACCATAGTTTTTAACTATTTTATCTTACATAATTAACTTGTTCAACTCTTTTAATTTACATACTAATTAGGGTTAATCATCTACTTCCTACATGGATCAAGTTTATGACCAATGGCTCAATCTTAGACAGCATTCTTCTAGTGTCTATGATTACTTTGCCCAGTTTGATCATCTCATGTACTTGTGTGATATTGTTGAAGAAACTTGGACAATTGATCAGTTTATTCTTGGGTTTATACCAAAAATTAGAAGAGGTCAATTTATACACTTTTAATATGTTAGTGATAGCATATCAATATGCTCTAAAGGTTGAGAGATTTCATAAGAAATCCAACTATAACTTGATGGGTTCTCAATCACAGCCTATTGATAGGACATCTTCCATTTTTAATTCCATCACATATGAGTATCACGATTACTTGAACGATATCCATGTTGTTTCTGCGTGCTTTCCTAATCCGAATATGGCAAAAGATTTAGATATGCCAATATCAGATCAATAGAAAAATGTTACTCATATTGACTTTCAACTCCCTCATTCAGTTTAATCAAATCAGATTCTTCCTCTTTTACACCCACAAGAGTTCATATAAAAAAAATGTGTGTGAGTCTTTGCTTGTGTCAATTCTTGAACCATCATTGGTCTTTGAAATTGTGAAAAATTCTATTGAGTTTACACCTATGTAAGATATTAAGTCAATCGAGTCATTTATTGCAGCATTTTCTATTGGCAATTCAGTGTCTACTTGTCCAAGTCAACATGACTTTGTTATGCATTCTTCCCAATCTAAGATTGTTGACTTTGTTTCTCTGCCTACTGCCAAGAGTTCACTTGAGATTGTACTTAATTATTTTCAGTACCAAGGCGTTTTTGTTACCCATTTATCAGTAAGTCTTGGCCCACTGAATACTTGTTGTTTAAGTCTTATGGGAATTGTTTTCCTATTCTTGAAGTTGAATCTAATGTTTATTTGCTTAATTTTTCATTGAATGTTAGTATTAGTCCAGATTTTTATTTGGAGAACATGCTACTTAATCTAAGTACTCCAGAATCTCCTATTTTGTTATCTAGTGTTTCTATAGTGGAATTGCTTCTTCCTCAGCACTAGCTCCAGTTCTTATCTTTCCACTTCCATTGCGTATTTTGGGACAAATAGATGATGTGCTACGCAACCAAATTTACATTGCTATAGATGGAGATTCTTGCATTTATCCTGATCAATGAAAAGATGCTAATGGTTCTTTCAATCTAGATGAGGCGTTCAGTCATATTCATGTCACTCTCTTAGGATACTTTTACTTTGCAGACTCTCTGGAGGAGAGCTTTTCTCAACCAGGGGGAGAATGATGGGGATCGTGTAGGAATTGGATAGATTTTACATTAGTCATGAGTGTAATTTGGATACTTTTAATATTTATCTTTTAAGTAATTTCTTTTAATTTTTAAGGTTTTATTTGTAATTACTTATTTGTTTTAGGGTTTTAGTTTCCCTTTATAAAGGGATGCATGCAAGAGTTTTATTTAGACTAGACTTTTGATTATTATTAATGACTGGTATTGAATATTTTATTTTCTTCTCAAATTCTATCTCTTTTCTCATCCCTTTCTTCTTCTCTTCTCATCACCTTCTTCTTTCCTTTCTCATCCCTAATTCTTTCATAATATGATCTATATCAATTTGATATTAAACCTAATACGATTTACATCAATTTGGTATCAGAGCGAATACGATTTACATTAGATTTGCCATGGTATGCCTTTTGAAAGGGTCGATAAATTCTAATCATATCTAACAATTAGACTTGGACACGTGGTAGGTTACACATGCTAAAACGAATTATTTAGAATGACTTTACTATGAACGAGCAAGTTGCTAGGCTATTTGGGCCGAGCTAAAGTTGGTCCGACCAAGCAGAGGACAAGATCCGACCGAGCAAATAGCTAGGCTATCCCGACCGAGCAGAGGATAAGATCCGAATAAAAAAATATCCAAAAAGTCAGAGATGGTACTAGACGACCAATGAGGAAATTGCCTAAATCATAGGAACACATAATTAACATGTGACCTAAATCAACTAATGAGAAAGGAAATCCTATAAGGGTCAAACATGAATTAAGGAATGAATGATTCAAATTTAGGTGTGCCACCATATTCTAACGAGGAAGTTAGTCCTGAATAATCGGGGACAGGCTCCCTATAAATACCGATAAAGCTTCAGTCTAAGGTGCGCACACTTTGTTTAGTAAATTGAATATACTTTCTCGTGTCATTACTGACTTAAGCATTGGAGTGCCTCCAATCGATACCCCACCGGTCTATGGCAGTTTATTTTTTTTGCAGGTTAAAGACAATCTCGAGTACTCATCCCAAATGAATCTCTTTATTTGGATAGGTGCGGATTTTTTCTCTTACAATTGGCGCCGTTTGTAGGAAACGATGATCAAGTTTATTTGAATGCTCAGGCTATTTTACTATGTCATTGCAATAGAAATTGTGCAACAATAGAGAATGCAAGAATAGTGTACATACCTATTCTTGTGTGAACAACACAAGTTAGTGATTATCTCGCGAACGTGTATTTCAAAAAAGGCAAAGAGAGATCATGCGATTTCTACCTCTCACGGTGGATGTCGGCTCACGGAGCAAGAGGGGTTATTTATCTTCACATGGAAGGATCATAAGGTACTTGTTGAGGTTACTTGTTCCAATGGAATTAATTTTCATGTAACAAAGTCGGTCACTTTTTATTTAGGCCGCATGAGGCTTACCAAAGAAAGAGATATTCATGATGTCTTTTTACATAGAAGAAACCAGCGCAATCAATCATCAGAAAAGACTTATGACATTATACCGTAGAGACTCAAGAGGGTTAATTACTTGATAACCAATCCAAGAGGACAACCAATAAGAATTGCATGAGATAACTCAAAAAATAATCATTGTACCACTTGATTTCTCTTATTCACGTCGAAGAATCATAGAGTGCGGGATGTGGTATTTCGTTTCTATGGAATTGGTTTTTTGAACCAAGTCAGCTACCCTTTATTTGGGTCCCATGGCCAACACCAGGTAATACAAATATTTAATACATCCTATTTTGCCTTTCATATCATAGAATACTTTCAAGGTTGGGGTATAATTGGCCTAAATTATACATAAGATCTTGAACATAGTTGAATTATCTTCATGATTTTACAAAGAAACTAAAGAGGTTCAATTGCTTGATACCATAAAAATACCCAAGAGAGTCAATTACTCGAACATACCTAAAGGGTAAAAAAAAAAATTAATTGACTATAGGAGGAATCGAAGTGTTCTGCTTAATTCTTGGTAGACATGACCTACATGAATAAAGACCAATTCTATTTGAAAATTGATGAGGCATAAGAGTTCGGCTACACATGATCCCACTCGTAAGAATTGGCTTTTCCTAAAAAAGCACATGTTGATCTTAACACATGAACCAAGAAAGAGAGAAAAAAGAAAGGGGGCATTCGTGGTTGACATAGTATGCCACTATACACACTGGCTATTGACTTAAGAGTAGGATTATTGAGCAAGATGTAATAATAATGATCGCGTTGAATAAATATGGTGAATCAATTCTTGTGGTCACCTGTTTCCATGGAATATAAATTCACACTTGAAGAAGCCAAATACCTTATTTGAGTACCATGGAGTCAACACCTAATGATCAAATTCTTTTATATTATAGTTTATGATAAAAATCTCATCCCTTGCTTTAGTTTGTATGTGACGTGAGCATAAGAAGATGAATTATGCAATATGATGGCTTATAATCAATCTTGATCCCAACACATTGAAGCACTCGACCAATGAAGTCGGCTAATTAGAAAGAGACCCAAGAGGGTCAAAACTCGATACAACAAAGATGTCCAAGAGGACGAGGATTAAAAAAACTATGAAAGGAATCCAGAGTGTGCCACTTGATTCCCTGAAGGTAGGACCTACAGTAATAAAGATAAAATCTCATTAAAAGGAAAATTTGAAGTCCAAGAATTTAGCTGGTTGGTGATCACACGCCTTGTTAAAAATAATTTCCATGGGACCATGAAGCATGAACGTGATGAGCAATTCAGTCATGGCTTTTTTCTCTTCCAAAAGCTCAAGCACATGGCTACCAATCAAATAGCAAGCAACAAGCACTTGCTGAGATTTTGGTGCCAAATTTTTTAACGACTTAAGATCAAATCCCCAAAATTGGTTATTCCCAAGTGGGGCACTTTTTGCACTACAGATCTTTGAAGATCACCTGCTGCTGTCATCGAACACTTTTAAATGCACTCTCTTTAGACTACAAGAGTCTAAAGGTCTTCTCTTAGCCCATGTAACTATTACATCATGCACAATCAGAGTTTTTGTTTGATTATCTATTAGAGCCTTCTCAAGGCAAAGTCAATGCCCACCATCACACAGAACATGGATCATGGAATCATCAACCGAAAAATTCAACCCAGTCAAGAAGCTCTTGCACCAACATTCGAAGGGAAGGCGGCGGACTTATGGATTTACCAAAGACAAGCTCGGCTTCATTAACCTGGCGGGAGGAGATTGGTATCAACAAACCAAGGATGGTCTATGGATAACATTGCTCATGGTTGTCCAACCTCAACATTTTAAACACCATTGCAAAGAGGATTTCTTCTAATAATCAGGTGGTCAGATTAAGGTTAGTTCCCTATCGATATCGATATACCATCAAGGAGGGCCTACTCACACAGCTTGTGATCGCTTGGTGGTAAATACTACTGCTTCACCAAGGAAATTCAGATGTAATGGATTCATAACCGGAGCACCTTATGAATTAAATTTTTGTAAAATCTTGGCAAGATCGGTGAATGGGTATTGAAAAACCAAGAAGAGTCTCGTCTTAGTAGTGAAAGGATGAGCTTCAGCTATGTCTTTTTAACAGGCTCCGTAACTAATAATGCGATCCCGACCACTATCTTATGCTTCTACAATAAAGAATGAACAAAAATAAAAATTCTCAAATTCTTCGATGATCAAATAGCTACAAAGAAACCATTATTTCTCCATATCAGGCAGAGCATAGTGATCTTCTATGGAATCAAATTAGGCCCGACTCTGATTTATCAAGAATCGGACTACTTGTGGTGGCTATCTCAGGCGACCTCTTGCTATTGCAGGGGCATCCATTAGGAAACCTGCATCACTTGTCCAAAGAGATATAATTCAAAAGATGTACAACTTCAGCCCAAGCATAATGGATGATTTCGTTGGTACGACAACTCAAAAGTACATTTACATGGTTGTCTTTGGTATACCAAGTGAAGTCATTATATGACAAGAAACTCTATTTCTACAAGAGACTTGTTTTACTGGAACTGGTAACGACAATAGTTCCGTCAACTTGAACAAATGTCTATTGAGCGGGGCTCCAACATAGTGTGTCACTTTGAGCAGTAAATGTTGACCTGAAGAGTCTAGAACCTACCCATTCACTCTAAGATAAATTCTTATTACTTGAAAATATGAAATAAAGGATCCACATGTAAGCAGGTAGATCTAACACTGATGAGACATAAGGCACAACCACCATCAAATACAATGATACCCGCTGAAATAATAATTAGCGTCCTCTTATAAGTGAAAATGCCTAGGCTCTTGAGCTGGGATTATTGATGCTATATCACTTCAAGGGAGTGCCTCCCATATACAGACATGATTGAGTTTTTGAGTTGCCTCATCAGCAGAGTACCTCCTACGAGTGAATAAGGTTGGACTAATCTTTTTTGTGGAGTACCTACCACAGGAAAGATGCCTAATAGCGGAGTACCTACCGCGAATGAATAAGATTGAGCTTCAAAGCTAATTTTTTTGTGGAGTGTCTATCACAAGAAAGATGCCTAACAGCGGAGTACCTTCCGCGAATGAATAAGATTGAGCTTCAAAGCTAATTTTTTTGTGGAGTACCTACCACAGGAAAGATGCCTAACAATAGAGTACCTCCCACGAATGAATAAGATTGAGCTTCAAAGCTAATATTTTTATGGAGTACCTACTGCAGGAAAGATGCCTAATGGCAGAGTACCTTCCGTGAGTAAATAAGATTGAGCCTTAGAGCTAATCTTTGTGGAGTATCTACCTTATGAGAGATGTCACAACATCACCATGGTATACCTCTAGTGAACAAATAGAATTGAGCTTCAGAGCTAATCCTTTTGTGGAGTACCTACCACATGAAAGACTCGAGAAGGCTCAGGCATAAGATAACTTACTGCTAAGGTAGGGGGAAAAAATCCTGACAGAGGCAGGGACCTAGCTCAGGTGCAGTCATTTGATCAAACTTAGGCCCACGGCTAGGCACGACAATGTAAGCCAAGTGGGTAAAGTTTGAAGACTAATTAGATCGACGGACCGGTCAAGGGTCACAATGAGTGACCAACAACTGATGCCCGGACCCTTCAACGAGGCAGGTCTTCTTGGCTAGGGAAAAGGGGCCATGATTGAAATTTTTAAGTATTGAACTCCCAAACCCTTCATTGAGGTAAGACCTCTTTGCTAGGGGGAAGGGACACAAAAAAGGCCTTTTGATAAGGAATAATACAAAGCAATTAACGAGTGAGGATTGTAAATAGAGAATATCTTCCAGTGTGCCACATGAAAAATATTCTCTGGGGGCAAATGAAGGAGTAAATAAATTCTGATCATATCTCGAATACTCATCCCAAATGAATCTCTTTATTTTGATAGGTGTAGATTTTCCCCCCACACCTTTCTACTCAACCTTGATTTTGTACTGCCTTATTCCCTTCATATCATTACTTTTTGAATGGTTGTAGGTGGCTACCACTTTTTATTGCCTTTTTTCAAGGACGATCAAGCTTGGAGAGGCATTCAGAGATCTGGCAAAAGAAAGGCAGCACGAGAGGCTGCTGAGGAGCAATTGAGACTGGAGAGGCAGGTACGAGAGGCTGTCGAGGAGCAGTTGAGGCTAGCTTATGAGAGTGATGACTTGGTCTCCTCTAATTTCTCCAATCCCAGAGAAGGTTCAAAAATGGAGAACAAGGTGATAGATGGGCGACATTTCCTTTAAGGTGTTGAGTGCAGGGCGTCCAAGGATTACGTTGTAGGTAGATGGACAGTCCAGGACTATGAAGTTCACCATGATGGTAGAGCTTCTTGGCACTGTGACTAGCAAGGTGACTAGTATATATATTTTGAGTGTTGCATGTATTTAAATTATGGTATCTTGTATGTGTTTGGGTGTTGTGTATATATTAAATGATGATGTTTAATATAAAATTTGGTTAATACATGCAGCATTTACCTTAATATTTATGCGGGTGTGTAAGTGAAGTTAAGGTTGTTGCATAAAAGATATAAAGAAAAGAATTGTTGTATGTGAGTTGAATTTTGATCAAGAGAGAAAATAGTATAGTGGGTAATTTAGAAATATTATGAAATGTTCTTGAAATTGCATGAATCCATGGATATGAGAAATTATGATGTTATGGGAAAATATTTAAATTCAAGTACACTTTGGTAAAGTTTATAATCTTACGAGGCTAATTTTAATATCAGTGTAATGGGTTCGAATAAATATTGCTTTAATGGATTTGAGAAGAGTAGCTCAACTTGATTCGAGTTGGTAATTCTACTCGATGTAATGGGTTAAACCACTAGTTTAATCAATTTGAGTAGATAATGTTACTCGATGAAAATAACTTATTCGATTTAACATGATATAATTACAAAACCAGGTTCAAATAAATTATCTCGAACTTAAGCGGTATTACATATTAACGTTCGGATGGAATGGTGAATATTGGGTATGTCAGGTCTATATACGACCACTGCTAGGAACACCACACAAAAAGAACTTCATGCGAGTTAGGTGCACCACCCTACAACTTTTTGTGATAAATTATTGGACTTATAGACATATATTTTTGCTATTGTTATATTTGGTGATAATTAATTGAGTGGAGACACACGAAAATGTTATGAGAGTCATTTAAGTGACGAGAGACGATTATGTGAGTTAGGTCATCTAAGTAACCTTAATTATTTATATGGCTTCAGTCGTCTACATGACGGTATTTGATTATGTGGTGGTGTTGTCTAAGTGATGTGATAAAAAAATCTCTGTGTGATGTGGGTTATCTGAAGGACATAAACCATTAATGTGGTTTGGGTTATCCAAGTGACGAATGATATCTATGTGGTGATTCAAGCTTGCGATAGATGTTGCCTGTGTGACACAAGAATCTGTGCAACTAAATATAGCCTTTGTGGTGGTTGTTGTTTACAGGGCATTTAGTTTGTGTGTGGGGTATTCGTTGTGAGGAATAATTTAATTATGTGTAAGTTAACATCTATGTTATATATTTTGCCAATGTGGTGTATACATGTTATGTTTATGTGATGTATACAAACGTGTATGAGGTGAAGTGTAGTTTGAAAGTAAGTATCTGATGCGTTGTTAAAGTTTTTCCCAAGTAAATAATGTTTTTTTAATCATTTGTGCACATAAATATTGGTCGCATCTTTGTTTTTACTAATGGTTTTAATAACTTTTCAAGAAAAACTATAAAGACGTGAGGAGTCCACTACTTAGTCTAGAGGGTCGATTGGGATGTCATCATGGGGACCATGTTTATATGTCCATTAAATTTAACTTGTATTTTTATATGTCATATCTTGAGATCAATATTATGGTCTACAAATAAGTAGGGCTCACGAGAAGCCATTCCATTAAGGGATTATGGTGAGTTTTTATGTGCTTATATTTATATAAAGCAGGGTATATGAAACAAACATATGGCAAGGGATATATGGTTGTTTGCTGAGTTTTGTTTTAATCAAATGTGATAGATATTATACCTCGAGTTGGGTTGTTACAATGGTCGTGGTCGTGGTCACGGTGGAAGCAGCAATACTTGATCGGGTTCCTATGGTCTGGGCGGTCTTCATCTTCCTTGGCCAGTGTATTGTAGGATCATCCACTATTTGAAATAGGATATGTTCCACTGAAGCAATGAGCGGCATTTAGAGGTGAGGGACCAAGGTGTTCCTAGACAGAGACTCTTTTTGTCCGATTCCTCTTGCTCTCTACCTCTTTCCTATCTTCACGATTATCCTTTCTTTTCTCAACCTCGCAGGAGGACTCACTTCACCTGGCTTTGGTGACATCCTCGACATTCATGTATTTTTGTGCCCTTGATAATAGTTCGGGCATGGTAGATAGTTGTTTTTTTTTAGGTCAAAGAACATAAAACTCGACGAGCATAGACCTGCAATAAAGGTGGCCATGGTTAACTTGTCATTTGGCTCCTCGATCTAGAGAGCCTCCTTGTTAAAATGATTGAGATAACTACTTAGGCTTTCATCTTTGATCCTACTTGATGGTGACCAAGTGGGTAATTGGCTTCTAGTGTCGACATTCCCCAATGAAGTGAGAGACAAAAGATTTGCTCAACTCCGCGAAGGAGTGGATGGAAGAAGGCTTGAGCTTGGCAAACCACTGTCGTGCAAATCCCTTAAAAATGTAGAGAAAGCTCTACACATGATCTCATCAGACACATTGTGGAGCTGTATGAGAGATTTGTATGTGTCGAGATGATCAAGGGGGTCCTTAGTGCCATCAAAGATCTCAATGGCAGGCATCTTGAATTTCGACGGTAAGGAGTAATTGATAACATCTACCACAAACGGAGTGTTAGTACTCCTTACCAAATAGTCCACTATTTTGGGCACATGCGTCTTGATGGCATTAAGGACATCACCAAGCTAATTTTGCATCTTCTTGATTTTTTCATCCCATTAGTTAGGAACACCCTCAGTGGAATCGCGGTAGTAGCTCTGATGCATACTAGTTCTCCCCCTCATCCTCCTATGCATGGGTGTTAGCAGCGTGTGAGAATGGAAGAGGGACATGAGGGAGAGGAGCATGTGGGGCACCTAGGCATTGAGGAGGGACTCCCTGGCGAGGGGTGCTAGGGCATTGAAAGGAAGAGCCCGGCACTGGGCGCCACGCTAGGGGACACCTTGGCATTGTGATTAGAGAGACAGAGAGACTTCCCCTGCTAGAGTGAGTGGTGCTCCTTCTGTGGGTTATGGAGCGAAGCCCCCTGGGGCAAGCATCAGTTAGAGAATTTGTTGGTTTTGACTCACCAGCACCTGCATGGTCTCCAAAGCTGTTGCTCGACCACAAGGTTTGCCGCAATTGATGGTTCGGTTGGTGGAGGCGGAGGTGCAGCCTCCTCCCAACGAGCTAGGTCATTGTCCTATGGCTATTGATTTATCGATCTAGATGTGATTGCCATGGGTCTGAAAGAAAATAGCAAGGTCGTAAAAAATTTTATTTGTTTCCCACAGACGACGTCAAACTAATGATGCACAAAGTGGATTTATGCACCACCTGTCGAGAAATTAATATGGGCAATAAATGCAGTAAATATAAGGAAAAGATCAATACAAGCAACACACATATATAGACTGATTCAATCAAGGTGACTTACTCCACTTTGAAGGTGGCAAGGATGGTTGGAGGAATTTATCGATAAGGTAGCACATTACAAGAAAAAAGCTTTTTTGATCAACAATTTGCCAACTGAAAAGGTCACGTTGCTGTCACAAATAGTATTTCTGAAGGCAATGTGATCTTTGGAGTCCGCAAATTGGGATGGCAAGTAATGGGCGATGCAAAATATTTTTGCATCGGCAATTACCAGTCACAAAAGTTTTTGCATTTGCAAAACCCGATTCAAATGCGCCGTCACAAACAAATCTTAGATCCGACATTTTCTGTTCGCATAAGCTATTTTAAGTCTCACAAAAGAGTAAGTGTATGTCCATTTTCATGGAAAATGGATCAAGAACAAGCATATGTCCAATGCGAAAAAATATGTCACAATTTGAATCAAGAACAAGCATATTGCCGAAGAGTTAGTGTATGCCCATTTTCATGGAAAATGGATCAAGAAAAAGCATATTGCCGAAGAGTAAGTGTATGCCCGTTTTCATGAAAAATAGATCAAGAACAAGCATATTGCCAATGCGGAAAAATATTTTAACTAATACTCATCCACAAAGGTGCCCTTATGTAGATGGTTCATCCACGTGATTGTTTTCAATTTTTTATTTTATAAGGGAGAGATCTGGTGAGAATTGAACTTAGAATCATTAGGCTCTCATACCATATTGAATAAATCATCTTGTCTAAAAATTTAATTGCTAAAGAAGAGTGTAACATAAGCATTTATATAACCCTTCTTCATCTCTACTTTTTTTTTTTGGTTCACATCATTCCCATGCAACGCTACATTAGTCAGTATAAATAGCAATGTCAAAACTAAATTATCTAGTATTCTAGTTTTTAGTTGAATTCTCTCGTTGGGGATCGTATCACAATCACGTATTTTTTTACATTTTTCTCTCACCAAAGAGAAAGTGTATGCCAGTTTTCAGTGAAAATGGATCAAGAACAAGCATATGTCCAAAGCGGAAAAAAAGTTGGAAATTGAATCAAGAACAAGCATATTGCCGAAGAGTTAGTGTATGCTCATTTTTATGGAAAATGGATCAACAACAAGCAAATTGCCGAAAAATAAGTGTATGCCCGTTTTCATAAAAAATGGATCAAGAACAAGCATATTGCCAATGCGGAAAAATATTTTAACTAATACTCATCCTCAAATGTGGCCTTCTGTAGATGGTTCATCCACGTGATTGTTTTCAATTTTTTATTTTATAAGGGTGAGATCTGGTGAGAATTGAACTCAAAATCTTTTGGCTCTAATACCATATTGAATAAATCATCATGTCCAAAAACTTAATTGCAAAAGAAGAGTGTAACATAAGCCTTTATATAATTCTTCTCCATCTCTAATTTTTTTTTTTGGTTGATATCATTCCCTTGGAACGCTACATTAGTCAGTATAAATAACAATGTTAAAACTATATTATTTAGTATTCTAGTTTTTAGTTGAATTCTCTCGTTGGGGATCGTATCGAAGTCACATATTTTTTTACATGTTTCTATCGCCGAAGAGTAAGTGTATGCCCGTTTTCATGGAAAATGGATCAAGAACAAGCATATGTCCAATGCGGAAAAATATGTCGCAAATTGAATCTAGAACAAGCATATTGCCGAAGAGTTAATGTATGCCCATTTTAATGGAAAATGGATCAATAACAAGCATATTGCCAAAGAGTAAGTGTATGCCCGTTTTCATGAAAAATGGATCATGAACAAGCATATTGCCAATATGAAAAAATATTTTAACTAATGCTCATCCTCAAATGTGGCCTTCTGTAGATGGTTCATCCACGAGATTGTTTTCACTTTTTTATTTTATAAGGGATAGATCTGGTGAGAATTGAACTCAGAATATTTAGGCTCTGATACCATATTGAATAAATCATCTTGTCTAAAAACTTAATTGCTAAAGAAGAGTGTAACCTAAGCTATAAATCTTCTTCATATATATATATATTTTTTTTGGTTGATATCATTCCCATGCAACGCTACATTAGTCAGTATAAATAGCAATGTCAAAACTATATTATCTAGTATTCTAGTTTTTAGTTGAATTCTCTCGTTGGAGATCGTATCGAAATCACGTAGTTTTTTATATTTTTCTATCACCAAAGACTAAATGTATGCCCGTTTTCATGAAAAATGGATCACGAACACGTATATGTGCAACGCGGAAAAATATGTCGAAAATTGAATCAAGAACAAGCATATTGCCGAAGAGTTAGTGTATGCCCATTTTCATGAAACATGGATCAAGAACAAGCATATTGCCAAAGAGTAAGTGCACGCCCGTTTTCATCAAAAATGGATCAAGAATAAGCATATTGCCAATACGAAAAAATATTTTAACTAATACTCATCCTCAAATGTGGCCTTCTGTAGATGGTTCATTCACGTGATTGTTTTCAAATTTTTATTTTATAAGGGAGAGATCTGGTGAGAATTGAACTTAGAATCTTTCAGCTCTGATACCATATTGAATAAATCATCTTGTCCAAAAACTTAATTGCTAAAGAAGACTGTAACATAAACATTTGTATAATTCTTCTTCATCCCTATTTTGTTTTTCTTTTGGTTGATATCATTCCCATGCAACGCAACATTAGTCAGTATAAATAGCAATGTCAAAACTATATTATTTAGTATTCTAATTTTAAGTTGAATTCTCTCGTTGGGGATCGTATCGAAAGCACGAATTTTTTTACATTTTTCTATCACCAAAGGGTAAGTGTATGCCCGTTTTCAGGAAAAATGGACCAAGAACAAGCATATGTCCAATGCGGAAAAATATGACGCAAATTGAATCAAGAACAAGCATATTGCCGAAGAGTTAGTGTGTGCCCATTTTTATGAAAAATGGATCAAGAACAAGCTTATTGCTGAAAAGTATGTGTATGCCCGTTTTCATGAAAAATGGATCAAGAACAAGCATATTGCCAATGCGAAAAAGTATTTTAACTAATAGTCATCCTCAAATGTGACCTTTTGTAGAAGGTTCATCCACGTGGTTGTTTTCAATTTTTTATTTTGTAAAGGAGAGATCTGGTGAGAATTGAACTCAAAATCATTTGGCTCTGATACCATATTGAATAAATCATCTTGTCCATAAACTTAATTGCTAAAGACGAGTGTAACATAAGCATTTATATAATTCTTCTTCATCTCTATTTTTTTTTTTGGTTGATATCATTCCCTTGGAACGCTACATTAGTTAGTATAAATAACAATGTTCAAACTATATTATTTAGTATTCTAGTTTTTAATTGAAATCTCTCGTTGGGGATCGTGTCGAAGTCATGTATTTTTTTACATTTTTCTATCACCAAATAGTCAGTGTATGCCCGTTTTCATGAAAAATGGATCAAGAACAAGCATATGTCCAATGCGAAAAAATATGTCGCAAATTGAATAAAAAACAAGCATATTGCCGAAGAGTAAATGTATGGCCATATCCAGGGAAAATGGATCAAGAACAAGCATATTGCCAATGAGTAAGTGTATGCTCGTTTTCATGAAAAATGGATCAAGAATAAGCATATTGCCAATGTGAAAAAATATTTTAACTAATGCTCATCCTCAAATGTGGCCTTCTGAAGATGGTTCATCCAAGTGATTGTTTTCACTTTTTTATTTTATAAGGGATAGATCTGGTGAGAATTAAACTCAGAATATTTAGGCTCTGATACCAAATTCAATAAATTTTCTTGTCTAAAAACTTAATTGCTAAAGAAGAGTGTAACATAAGTTATAATTCTTATTCATATCTATTTTTTTTTGGTTGATATCATTCCCATGCAACGCTACATTTGTCAGTATAAATAGCAATGTCAAAACTATATTATCTAGTATTCTAGTTTTTAGTTGAATTCTCTCGTTGGAGATCGTATCGAAATCATGTAGTTTTTTATATTTTTCTATCACCAAAGAGTACGTGTATGCCCCTTTTCATTGAAAATGGATCAAGAACAAGCATATGTGCAATGCAAAAAAATATGTCGCAAATTGAATCAAGAACAAAAATATTGCCGAAGAGTTAGTGTATGCCCATTTTCATGAAAAATGGATCAAGAACAAGCATATTGCCAAAGAGTAAGTGCATGCCCATTTTAATCAAAAATGGATCAAAAACAAATATATTGCCAATACGGAAAAATATTTTAACTAATGCTCATCCTCAAATATGACCTTCGGTAGATGGTTCATCCACGTGATTGTTTTCAATTTTTTATTTTATAAGGGAGAGATCTGGTGAGAATTGAATTTAGAATCTTTAGCCTCTGATACCATATTGAATAAATCATCTTGTCCAACAACTAAATTGTTAAAGAAGAGTGTAACATAAGCATTTGTATAATTCTTTTCATCTCTATTTTTTTTTCTTTTGGTTGATATCATTCCCATGCAACGCAACATTAGTCTGTATAAATAGCAATGTCAAAACTATATTATTTAGTATTCTAATTTTAAGTTGAATTCTCTCGTTGGGGATCGTATCGAAATCACGTATTTTTTTACATTTTTTTATCACCAAAGAGTAAGTGTATGCCCGTTTCCATGGAAAATGGATCAAGAACAAGCATATGTCCAATGCGGAAAAATATGTCACAAATGGAATCAAGAACAAGCATATTGCCGAAGAGTTAATGTACACCCATTTTCATGGAAAATGGATCAAGAATAAGCATATTGCTGAAAAGTAAGTGTATGCCCGTTTTCATGAAAAATGGATGAAGAACACGCATATTTCCAATGCGGAAAAATATTTTAACTAATAGTCATCCTCAAATGTGACCTTCTGTAGATGGTTCACCCACGTGATGGTTTTCAATTTTTTAGTTTATAACGGAGAAATCTGGTGAGAATTGAACTCAAAATCTTTTGGCTCTGATACCATATTGAATATATCATCATGTCGAAAAACTTAATTGCTAAAGAAGAGTGTAACATAAGCATTTATATAATTCTTCTTCGTCTCTAATTTTTTTTTTGGATGATATCATTCCCTTGGAACGCAACATTAGTCAGTATAAATAACAATGTTAAAACTATATTATTTAGTAGTCTAGTTTTTTGTTGAATTCTCTCGTTGGGGATCGTATCGAAGTAACGTATTTTTTTACATTTTTCTATCTCCAAAGAGTAAGTGTATGCCTGTTTTCATGAAAAATGGATCAAGAACAAGAATATGTCCAATGCGGAAAAATATGTCACAAATTGAATCAAAAACAAGCATATTACCGAAGAGTTAGTGTATGCCCATTTTCATGAAAAATGGATCAAGAACAAGCATATTGCCAAAGAGTAAGTGTATGCCCGTTTTCATGAAAAATGAATCAAGAACAAGCATATTGTCAATGTGGAAAAATATTTTAACTAATACTCATCCTCAAATGTGGCCTTCTGTAGATGGTTCATCGACGTGATTGTTTTCACTTTTTTATTTTGTAAAGGAGAGATTTGGTGAGAATTGAACTCAGAATCTGTAGGCTCTAATACCATATTGAATAAATCCTCTTGTCCAAAAACTTAATTGCAAATGAAGAGTGTAACATAAGCATTTGTATAATTCTTCTTCATATCTATTTTTTTTTTGGTTGATATCATTCCCATGCAACACTAAATTAGTCAATATAATTAGTAATGTCAAAACTATATGATTTAGTATTCTAGTTTTTAGTTGAATTCTCTCCTTGCGGATCGTATCGAAATCACATATTTTTTTACATTTTTCTATGACCAAAGAATAAGTGTATGCTCATTTTCATGGAAAATGGACTAAGAACAAGCATATGTCCAATGCGGAAAAGTATCTCGCAAATTGAATCAAGAGCAAGCATATTGCCGAAGAGTTAGTGTATCCCCATTTTCATGAAAAATGGATCAAGATCAAGCATATTGCCGAAAAGTAAGTGTATGCCCATTTTCATGAAAAATGGATCAAGAACAAGCATATTCCCATTACGAAAAAAGATTTTAACTAATAATCATCCTGAAATGTGACCTTCTGTAGATGGTTCATCCACGTGATTGTTTTCAATTGTTTATTTTGTAAGGGAGAGATCTGGTGAGAATTGAACTCAAAATCTTTTGGCTCTGATACCATATTGAATAAATCATCATGTCCAAAAACTTATTCGCTAAAGAAGAGTGTAACATAAGCATTTATTTAATACCTCTTCATCTCTATTTTTTTTTTGGTGGATATCATTCCCTTGGAACGCTATATTAGTCAGTATAAATAACAATGTTAAAACTATATTATTTAGTAGGCTAGTTTTTAGTTGAATTCTCTCACTGGGGATCGTATCCAAGTCACGTATTTGTTTACATTTTTCTATCACGAAAGAGTAAGTGTATGTCCGTTTTCATGAAAAATGGATCAAGAACAAGCATACGTCCAATGCAGAAAAATATATCGCAAATTGAATCAAGAACCAGCATATTGCCGAAGAGTTAATGTTTGCCCATTTTCATGGAAAATGGATCAAGAACAAGCATATTGCCAAAGACTAAGTGTATGCCCGTTTTCATGAAAAATGGATCAATAACAAGCATATTGCCAATGTGGAAAAATATTTTAACTAATGTTCATCCTCAAATGTGGCCTTCTGTAGATGGTTCATCCACGTGATTGTTTTCACTTTTTTATTTTATAAGGGATAGATCTGGTGAGATTTAAACTCAGAATATTTAGGCTCGGATACCATATTGAATTAATCATCTTGTCTAAAAACTTAATTGCTAAAGAAGAGTGTAACATAAGCTATAATTCTTCTTCATATCTATTTTTTTTATTTTGGTTGATATCATTCCTATGTAACGCTACATTAGTCAGTATAAAGAGCAATGTCAAAACTATATAATCTAGTATTTTAGTTTTTAGTTGAATTCTCTCGTTGGAGATCGTATCGAAATCATGTAGTTTATTATATTTTTCTATCACCAAAGAGTAAGTGTATGCCCGTTTTCATTGAAAATGGATCAAGAATAAGCATATGTGCAACGCGGAAAAATATGTCGTAAATTGAATCAAGAACAAGCATATTGCCGAAGAGTTAGTGTATGCCCATTTTCATGAAAAATGGATCAAGAACAAGCATATTGCCGAAGAGTAAGTGCATGCCCGTTTTCATTAAAAATGGATCAAGAACAAGCATATTGTCAATGCGAAAAATATTTTAACGAATACTCATCCTCAAATGTGGCCTTCTGTAGATGGTTCATCCACGTGATTGTTTTCAAATTTTTATTTTATAAGGGAGAGATCTGGTGAGAATTGAACTTAGAATCTTTCGGCTCTGATACCTTATTGAATAAATCATCTTGTCCAAAAACTTAATTGCTAAAGAAGACTGTAACATAAACATTTGTATAATTCTTCTTCATCCCTATTTTTTTTTCTTTTGGTTGATATCATTCCCATGCAACGCAACATTAGTCAGTATAAATAGCAATGTCAAAACTATATTATTTAGTATTCTAATTTTAAGTTGAATTCTCTCGTTGGGGATCGTATCGAAATCACGTATTTTTTTACATTTTTCTATCACCAAAGAGTAAGTGTATGCCCGTTTTCATGGAAAATGGACCAAGAACAAGCATATGTCCAATGTGGAAAAATATGACGCAAATTGAATCAAGAACAAGCATATTGCCGAAGAGTTAGTGTATGCCCATTTTTATGGAAAATGGATCAAGAACAAGCATATTGCCGAAAAGTAAGTGTATGCCCGTTTTCATGAAAAATGGATCAAGAACAAGCATATTGCCAATGCGGAAAAATATTTTAACTAATAGTCATCCTCAAATGTGACCTTCTGTAGAAGGTTCATCCACGTGGTTGTTTTCAATTTTTTATTTTATAAGGGAGAGATCTGGTGAGAATTGAACTCAAAATCATTTGGCTCTGATACCATATCGAATAAATCATCTTGTCGAAAAACTTAATTGCTAAAGATGAGTGTAACATAAGCATTTATATAATTCTTCTTCATCTCTAATTTTTTTTTGGTTGATATCATTCCCATGCAACGCTACATTAGTCAGTATAAATAGCAATGTCAATACCACATTATTTAGTATTCTGGTTTGTAGTTGAATTCTCTCTTTGAAAATCGTATTGAAATCACGTATTTTTTTACATTTTTCTATCACCAAAGAGTAAGTGTATGCCCGTTTTCATAGAAAATGGATCAAGAAGAAGCATATGTCCAATACGAAAAAATATGTCGCAAATTGAATCAAGAACAAGCATATTGCCGAAGAGTTAGTGTATACCCATTTTCATTGAAAATGGTTCAAGAACAAACATATTGCCAAAGAGTAAGTGTATGCACGTTTTCAAGAAAAATGGATCAAGAACAAGCATATTGCCAATACGGAAAAATATTTTAACTAATACTCATCCTCAAATGTGGCCTTCTGTAGATGGTTCATCCACATGATTATTTTCACTTTTTTATTTTATAAGGGAGTGATCAGGTGAGAATTGAACTCAGAATCTTTAGGGCCTGATACCATATTGAATAAATCATCTTGTCTAAAAACTTAATTGCTAAAGAAGAGTGTGACATAAGCATTTGTATAATTCTTCTTCATCTCTATTTTTTTTCTTTTGATTGATATTATTCCCATGCAACGCTACATTAGTCAGTATAAATAGCAATGTCAAAACTATTTTATTTAGTATTCTAATTTTAAGTTGAATTCTCTCGTTGGGGATCGTATCGAAATCACGTATTTTTTTACATTTTTTTATCAGCAAAGAGTAAGTGTATGCCCGCTTTCATGGAAAATGGATGAAGAACAAGCATATGTCCAATGCGAAAAAATATGTCGCAAATTGAATCAAGAACAAGCATATTGCCGATGAGTTAATGTCTGCCCATTTTCGTGGAAAATGGATCAAGACCAAGCATATTGCTGAAAAGTAAGTGTATGCCCGTTTTCAAGAAAAATGGATCAAGAACAAGCATATTGCCAATGCGAAAAAATATGTCGCAAATTGAATCAAGTACAAGCATATTGCTGAAGAGTTAGTGTTTGCCCATTTTCATTGAAGATGGATCAAGAACCAGCATATTGCCGAAGAGTAAGTGTATGCCCGTTTTCATGAAGAATGGATCAAGAACAAGCATATTGCCAATGTGGAAAAGTATTTTAACTAATACTCATCCTCAAATGTGGCCTTCTGTAGATGGTTCATCCACGTGATTGTTTTTACTTTTTTATTTTACAATGGAGAGATCTGGTGAGAATTGAACTTAGAATCATTAGGCTCTCATACCATATTGAATAAATCATCTTGTCTAAAAATTTAATTGCTAAAGAAGAGTGTAACATAAGCATTTATATAACCCTTCTTCATCTCTACTTTTTTTTGGTTCACATCATTCCCATGCAACGCTACATTAGTCAGTATAAATAGCAATGTCAAAACTATATTATCTAGTATTCTAGTTTTTAGTTGAATTTTCTCGTTGGGGATCGTATCACAATCACGTATTGTTTTACATTTTTCTATCACCGAAGAGTAAGTGTATGCCCGTTTTCATGAAAAATGGATTAAGAACAAGCCTATGTTCAATGCGAAAAAATATGTCGCAAATTGAATCAAGAACAAGCATATTGCCGAAGAGTTAGTGTATGCCCATTTTCATTTAAAATGGATCAAGAACATGCATATTGCCGAAGAGTAAGTGTATGCCCGTTTTCATGAAAAATGGATGAAGAACAAGCATAGTGCCAAGGTGGAAAAATATTTTAACTAATACTCATCCTCAAATGTGGACTTCTGTAGATGGATCATCCACGTGATTGTTTTTACTTTTTTATTTTATAAGGGAGAGCTCTGGTTAGAATTGAACTCAGAATCTTTAGGCTCTGATACCATATTAAATAAATCATCTTGTCCAAAAACTTAATTGCTAAATAAGAGTGTAGCATAATCATTTATATAATTATTCTTCATATCTATTTTTTTTTTATTGATATCATTCTAATGCAACGCTGGATTAGTCAGTATAAATTGCAATGTCAAAACAATGTTATCTAGTATTCTAGTTTTTAGTTGAATTCTCTCGTTGGGGATCGTATCGAAATCACATATATTTTTACATTTTTCTTTCACCAAAGAGTAAGTGTGTGCCCGTTTGCATGGAAAATGGAACAAGAACAACCATATGTCCAATGCAGAAAAATATGTCACAAATTGAATCAAGAACAAGCATATTGCCGAAGAGTAAGTGTATGCCCGTTTTAATGAAAAAGGATCAAGAACAAGCATATTGCCAATGCGGAAAAATATTTTAACTAGTACTCATCCCCAAATGTGGCCTTTTGTAGATGGTTCATCGACGTGATTGTTTTCACTTTTTTACTTTATAACGGAGTGATCTAGTGAGAATTGAATTCAAAATCTTTAGGCTCTAATACCATGTTGAATAAATCATCTTGTCCATAAACTTAATTGCTGAAGAAGAGTGTAACATAAGCATTTATTTAATTCTTCTTCATATCTATTTTTTTTTGGGTGGTGTCATTCTCATGCAACGCTTCAATAGTCAGTATAAATAGCAATGTCAAAACTATATTATCTAGTATTCTAGTTTTTAGTTGAATTCTTTCATTGGGGATCATATCAATATCACGTATTTTTTTACATTTTTCTTTCACCAAAACGTAAGTGTATGCCCGTTTTCATGGAAAAAGGATCAAGAACAAGCATATGTCCAAAACGGAAAAATATGTCGCAAATTGAATCCAGAACACGAATATTGTCGAAGAGTTAGTGTATGCCCATTTTCCTGGAAAATGGATCAAGAACAAGCATATTGCTGAAGAGTAAGTGCATGCCCGTTTTCATGAAAAATGGATCAAGAACAAGCATATTGCCATTACAGAAAAATATTTTAACTAATAGTCATCCTCAAATGTGGCCTTCTGTAGATGGTTCATCCACGTGATTATTTTCAATTTTTTATTTTATAAGGGAGAGATCTGGTGAGAACTGAACTGAAAATCTTTTGGCTCTGATACCATATTGAATAAACCATCTTGTCCAAAAACTTAATTGCTAAAGAAGAGTGTAACATAAACATTTATATAATTATTCTTCATCTCTTATTTTTTTTTCTTTTGGTTGATATCATTCCCATGCAACGCTACATTAGTCAGTATAAATAGCAATATCAAAACTATTTTTTTTAGTATTCTAATTTTAAGTTGAATTCTCTCGTTGGGGATCGTATCGAAATCTCATATTTTTTTACATTTTTTTATCACCAAAGAGTAAGTGTATGCCCGTTTTCATGGAAAATGGATCAAGAACAAGCATATGTCCAATGCGAAAAAATATGTCCCAAATTGAATCAAGAACAAGCATATTGTCGAAGAGTTAATGTATGCCAATTTTCATGGAAAATGGATCAAGAACAAGTATATTGCCGAAAAGTAAGTGTACGCCCGTTTTCATGAAAAATGAATCAAGAACAAGCTTATTGTCAATGCGGAAAAATATTTTAACTAATACTCATACTCAAATGTGGCCTTCTATAGATGGTTCATCCGTGTGATTGTTTTCAATTTTTTATTTTATAACGAAGAGATCCGGTGAGAATTGAACTCAAAATCTTTTTGGCTCGAATACCATATTGAATAAATCATCTTGGCCAGAAAATTAATTGCTAAAGAAGAGTGTAACATAAGCATTTATATAATTCTTCTTCATATCTATTTTTTTTTTTGGTTGATATCATTCTCATGCAACTCTACATTAGTCAGTATAAATAGCAATGTCAAAACTACATTATCTAGTATTCTAGTTTTTAGTTGAATTCTCTCGTTGGGGATCGTATCGAAATCAATTATTTTTTTACATTTTTCTATCACTAAAGAGTAAGTGTATGCCCGTTTTCATGGAAAATGGATCAAGAACAAGTATATGTCCAACGTGGAAAAATATGTCGCAAATTGAATCAAGAACAAGCATATTGCCGAAGAGTAAGTGTATGCCCGTTTTCAAGAAAAAAGGATCAAGAACATCCACATTGCCAATGCGGAAATTTTTTTAATTAGTACTCATCCTCAAATGTGGCCTTCTGTAGATGTTTCATCGACGTCATTGTTTTCACTTTTTTATTTTTTAAGGAAGTGATCTGGTGAGAATTGAACTCAGAATCTTTAGGCTCTGATACCATGTTGAATAAATCATTTTGTCCAAAAACTTAATCGCTAAAGAAGAGTGTAACATAACCATTTATTTAATTTTTCTTCATATCTTTTTTTTTTGGTTGATATTATTCCCATGCAACGCTAAATTAGTCAATATAATAGCAATGTCAAAACTACATTATCTAGTATTCTAGTTTTTAGTTGAATTCTCTCGTTGGGGATCTTATTGAAATCACGTATTTTTTTACATTTTTCTATCACCAAAGAGTAAGTGTATACCCATTTTCATGGAAAATGGATCAAGAACAAGCATATGTCCAATGCAAAAAAATATGTCGCAAATTGAATCGAGAACAAGCATATTGCCGAAGAGTTAATGTGTGCCCATTTTCATGGAAATGGAGCAAGAACAAACATATTGCCGAAAAGTAAGTGTATGCCCGTTTTCATGAAAAATGGATCAAGAACAAGAATATTGCCGATGCGAAAAAATATTTTAACTAATACTCATCCTCAAATGTGGCCTTCTGTAGATGGTTCATCCGTGTGATTGTTTTCAATTTTTTATTTTATAACGGAGAGATCTGGTGAGAATTGAACTCAAAATCTTTTTGGCTCGGATACCATATTGAATAAATCATCTTTTCCAGAAACTTAATTGCTAAGGAATAGTGTAACATAAGCATTTATATAATTCATCTTCATCTCTATTTTTTTTGGTTGATATTATTCCCATGCGACGCTAGATTAGTCAGTATATATAGTAATGTAAAAACTATATTATTTAGTATTCTGGTTTTTAGTTGAATTCTCTCGTTAGGGATCGTATCGAAATCAAGTATTTTTTTACATTTTTCTATCACCAAAGAGTAAGTGTATGCCCGTTTTCTTGGAAAATGGATCAAGAACAACCTTGTGACACCCGGGAAAAATTTGAATTTTTTCTGAAAAAAGGGTAAAATGGTAATTTGTCATCCTAATGCGTATTTCAAATACATTTTTATAGAGCTCGGATGGGACAATGGACCTCACCGTTGGATTCGCATCGCGAAACCTAGTTGCCCTGTCAATTTTCGTCGAATTTCGAGATAGTCTTGTTTTTCGTGTTTCGAGGCGAGGGGCGTCCGGTAACCCCCAAAAATAAAATTTTAATAAAAATTTTGAAAGTTAAAAAATATTTTAAATAAAGTTCATATAAAATATTTTGAGCTTAAACCGGTACAAAATAAATCGTTTCGGGGCAAAAATAGACCCGAATCAGGGAGGGACACGTGGCGCGACTCGGTCCAAGTATTGGAAAGTATGAATAGGGGCTAAATCAGATATTTTGTTGAAGGATCTATGCATTTTAGCTGGTTCCAACGTGTGAGAGTAAGAGGGAGAGAAAAAGGGAGAAAACAAATCCTCCTTCGCAATTCTCGGAGTTCCGTCACTCGGACCAAGAGCCAAAGTTCATCTCCTCGACGAGGGCTACGTGTTCGTACCAAAAAGAGTGGATTTCACCGAAGATCCAAGAGGAGACTTTGGAGAAAATCAAAGCTTTGAGGTTGATTTGGTGTTATAGAAGTTCTTACACTTCTATTGAGGTAGGGTTTCCTCCTACCTTGGTTTTATTCTTACCTTAGGTGGGCTTTTAGTTGCTGAAATTGGTTTATATGTGGGCTGTCCAAGGGTTGTCCAAATGGACTGTTTTGGTGCTGAAATTGGGGCTGTTTTGTGCACTAATTAAGGGCTGTTTTGTGCACTAATTAGGGACTGTTAAGGGGCTGAATTTGGGCTGTTTAAGGGGCTGTTAAAGGGCTGAATTATGGACTGTTTTTAGGCCATGTTATGGACTGAAATTGTGACAATTTTTGGTCTGTTTTTGCGGACTGTTTTTAGGCTATTTTGTGGGCTATATACGGGCTGTTATATGTTGGTTTGTATGGGCTGTTTTGTGGTTTAGATAAGAGTCGTTACGTGGGCTATTACATAGGTCGTTATGTGTTATATTATGCCTTAATGATTAGGTATGTTATTAGCCTAAAAGTTGTGATATCACTTGCCTATGATTATGAAAGTGAAATTATGGACTTATGACATGATTTATGATTGGAAATGCAATTGTTGGTATATGCATGTTATGATATATTGAATTTGTGACAAATATGGTATCTATATGCTTAGAACATAACTTATCATGATATGTTGAGATTGTTCATATGTCATTCATAGCACATTGAACATTGTATCATTGTGCATAGAGGCATCACATTCATGGGCATAAGTCATGAGTGTGGATGTGTGAGATGCATGGTTGATCAAACACCTTGTTTGGTGGTTGGTATGTGGGTTCGGGAAAAAGTGGATTGAAGATCCCCTTTGAGTCTCATGGTTGCATGGAAGAAAACTTGTGTCGGGTATAGCAAGTAGGGCTAGACTCTCCCTCGGGTGCAAGACCCGGCGACTTGGTTATACACTCCCCTGTGGTGAAATTTCAGAAAAGTGTAGTATGGTATACGGAACCGGTGGTATAAAATCCAAAATTCGTTGCCCAACATGACACAAGATTTTGATTTATAAGAAAATACTCATTTAATGAGTACCATCCAATAATGATCTGATTTATAAAATGCATGATTTTTTATTCAAAGCGATCATTGGATGTATTTCCATCGAAGACGGGTCATTACACATTGGCATTATATTGTGTTGTGGAAGTCAGTGAGGACTTGGATTTAAGTGTATGAGTGAGTATCATCTTATTTCATGGCATGAAATGTTTGCATTTCAACATTGAATACATATTCTTGTATGAATGGTTGTTAAATGTTAAATGTTGCTTATACACATTGCATATGCATTTAAGGTGGGAGTAGCCCTAGTAGGAGTTTTTCTCTACTGGGCGTTAGCTCACCCTATTTGGGAAATATTTCAGGTACGAGTCATACGCCGAGGGACGGCACTTACTCGGGCACTTAAGGAGGAAGAAAAGCCGACTTGTGGCTTTCAATCCATTTCTTTTGTAAAATTAGACTTGTAATTAAATTTTGGCATGTAATGTGTAAAGGAATTATGATAGAATCTATATCGACTATTTTAATATAATCTTGCATGTTTATATGAATATGGATAATTGGATCC
The DNA here is from genome assembly GCA_963454935.2 of Ilex paraguariensis. Lineage (NCBI taxonomy): Eukaryota > Viridiplantae > Streptophyta > Magnoliopsida > Aquifoliales > Aquifoliaceae > Ilex > Ilex paraguariensis. The sequence continues at coordinate 57,129 of CAUOFW020000913.1, forward strand.
GGTGTGGCCAATGTTTACTTATAAATGGATCCGGTGTGGTCATTGTTGAATATAGGACCTCGGATGAGTCTTGTTATTATATAATGCACAGGTTGTGTTTTGAGTAGAGTTCTCCTTACAAAGGAGACTCTGTCCCAAATTTTAAATAAAGGATGGACCCCGATAAATGGGGCATAACGTTGAGATATCGAGTTACTCGGTATCCACGGGCATTCCGCGGGTTGATGAGTAATCAACGGACCCCCGGATTTTGGGGTGTCATAGCTTGGTATCAGAGCTTAGGTTATACGATTTACCTAAGGCTTGTTGGGCATTGGGACTAGACCATTGCATGCATTGTGCATCTCATCTTATGTGCTTAAATTGTTACATGTTTTGTGCAACGTGTTATGTGAAACATGATTACTTGCTAGGTGATTATGTGAATGATATGCATGGTAAAAGGCACATGGAAAAAAAATACTAGGGTTAGAAAACATAACCTTAGGTTCGGAAAAAAGAATGAATGGTATAATTTTATGTGTAAATGTCTACTAGTAGGTGGCACACGCACTACTAGTGAAACAAGGAGGAAACTCTCCAAGTTTAAATACTTGACTCCTATCTTGGGATACTAAGTAAATGCTCTGTTTCTATTTGACATGTGTGTAGATGAAAAATAGAGGAAGGAGAAGAGGACGTGGCCGAGGCAGAGGCGGTAGGCGGAACAACAACCAACCACCACTGGCCTTTGACCAACAAGCCTTCATGGAGGCTATTGGTGCAGCGGCGGCTACCATTGCATAAGCTAGTGCTATGGCCGCTATTATTGCACAGATGGGTACAAGTGGGGGCCAAGGAGGCTCCATTCATCTCCAGAAGTTCAAGGCACATCAGCCGCCAATCTTCATGGGAGGGGGGACTCGATGGTAGCTGATCATTGGTTCCGGCAGGTTGACAAGATCTTGAGAGTAATGGAGATCACCTCTGACACCACCAGGATAACTCTAGCTACATTCCAGTTGGAGGGGAAATCCCAAGTATGGTGGGATTGGGTAAAGACTCCAAGAACTTGGAGGCCATGACATGGGTAGAGTTCAGGAACTCTTCATGCGGAAATACTTCTCAGCAGTTGCGAGGCATGCGAAAGCCCGGGAGTTCCTAGATCTAAGGCAAGGAATGATGTCAGTGATGGAATAAGTGGCTAAATTCACTGAGTTAGCACGTTTCGCTGACCAATATGTGGCCACAGATATGGCCAAGGTTAGAAATTTGAGGATGGGCTGAAGTTATCCATCCGGGGTAAAATCGTCAATCTTCTTCTACAAGACTTCGACTTGATGGTCACCACAGCTTTGGCCATTGAGAGAGAGGTGGATGACGCAAGGAGCATCCGGGAGTCTGGTGCAAAAGACAAGAAGAAGGAGGGTCAATCCTCTTCTTCTAGCTCGAGGAAGAAGCAGAGGACTTCTACTCCACAAGGATTTCAGGGACAGGGCCGCAGTTATCAAGGTCAAGGCCAAAGTCAATCCTCCCAAGGTGGGAGAAATCAGAGGCCTTCCTACCAGGTTGGCCAGAGGACTTGTTATCATTGCCACCAAATGGGTCACATGAAGAGGGATTGTCCTCAGAGGCAGGGATCCCAAGGTCATGGGTCATCGCAATCTCAGACTTCAGTGGGGCAACCACAGACGCAGTATGCTCCTCACTACCCTACTATGGATCAGGGCAACCAGTACCAGTTCCAGGGTGCAGCACAAGGCCTACTACTTCTCGTGCGGGGACACCGCAAGCTGGCCAGATGGGCTAAGGCATGAATCGAGGACGAGGCCAGGGCTCACAAGTTGGGACTTCAGGGACTTAGGGGCGTGTCTACGCCATTATGCCACAGACTGAGCCGACAGATCCTTCGGTGATACAGGGTACATTCTTACTCTCTCGGTTGTGGGCTAAAGTATTGTTCGATTCTGGTGCATCTCATTCATTTATTGCTGCATCTTGTGTGGATGACTTGGGCTTAGAGGTTGAGACCTTAGAAGAGCCGTTGCATGTGAGTTCTCCCCTAGGTGTTGGGGTGAGAATTGATCATATATGTCGAGGTTGTGAGTTAGAGATCTCAGGGATTTTACTCACTATAGACCTTAGGGTCATGGACATGTTAGAGTTTGATGTAATCTTTGAGATGGATTGGTTGACAGCACACCGAGTCGTCATTGATTGTGATCGGAAGAGGGTCACGGCTTATACGCCTGATGGTGTTTGTTTCAAGTTTCAGGGGGAGAAACAGTATGCTTTACCCCAAGCCGTGTATGACTCTAGATGGCACGGACAGTTGATAGGTTGGCTTGCTAGCCTTACCTTGGAGGACGAGGTGAGGCAGGAGTTTGGTCTACCTTGGGTTGTGTGCGAACATGAGGATATTTTTTTGGATGAACTACTGGGATTACCTCCACATAGGGATGTAGACTTCACTATTGAGTTGTATTTGGGTACATCGCCTATCTCTATGACTCCGCATCGGATGACACCAACTGAGTTGCAAGAACTAAGGTACAATTGCAAGAATTGTTGGACAAGGGGTTTATTAGACCGAGCACTTCACCTTGGGGCGCTCCGATTTTGTTTGCTAAGAAGAAAAATAAGACTATTCGGTTGTGTATTGATTACCAGTAATTGAATAGGGTCATTATCAAGAATAGGTACCCTTTACCGAGGATTGATGACTTGTTCGATCAGCTGAGAGGGGCACGGGTCTATTCCAAGATAGATCTTCGTATCGATTACCATCAGTTGAGGGTTAGGGAGGAAGATATCCTTAAGACGGCGTTCAGAACGCGGTATGGGCATTTCGAGTTCACAGTGATGCCATTTGGGTTGACGAATGCTCCAGCGGCATTCATAGACCTCATGCACAGGGTGTTCCAACCCTATTTAGATCAATTTGTTGTAGTTTTGTTGATGACATCTTGATCTACTCCAAGTCTGAGGAGGAGCATGAGGGTCACTTGAGGATTGTTCTCCAGACATTGAGAGAGCATCAGTTGTACGCCAAGTTCAGCAAGTGTGAATTTTGGCTTACAGAGGTAAAGTTTTTGGGGCATGTAGTGTCAGCTTCAGGTGTATCTGTGGACCCGGAGAAGGTTGAGGCAGTTATGAATTTGGAGAGACCAAAGTTAGTCTTCGAGATACGTAGTTTTTTGGGATTGGCGGGGTACTATCGGTGATTTATTGAGAATTTCTCCCGATTGGCTGCGCCTATGACGAAGTTGACCTGGAAAGAGGTCAAGTTTGTGTGGAATGATTCTTGTGAGAATGCATTCCAGGAGTTGAAAAGGAGGTTACTTCGGCTCCTATTCTGATAGTTCCAGAATGGGGACAGAGGTACACGATCTATTGTGATGCCTCGAAGGACAGGCTGGGATGTGTTTTGATGCAGTCCGAGAGGGTAGTAGCTTATGGTTCTCGGTAGCTAAAGAATCACGAGCAGAATTACCCCACACATGACATGGAGTTGGCGGCCATTGTCTTTGCCTTGAAGGCTTGGCATCACCACCTGTATGGCGAGCAGTTTGAAGTGTTTTGGACCACAAGAGTCTGAAGTATATTTTCACTCAGCGGGACATCAACATGAGGTAACGCAGGTGGATGGAGTACCTAGAGGACTATGACTTCACTTTGCATTACCATCCCGGTAAGGCAAACGTGGTGACTGATGCACTTAGCCGGAAGTCGCGGGAAGTTATGGCTAGTATGGCTTTCCGGGAGTGGAGGATGCTCGAGACTGTGGGACAGTTCGGATTATGTTATATGGGTCAGGCTCAGGGTACTTTAGGGAGTTTGGTGGCTACGTCGTCTCTACTGAGCAAGGTGATTGAGTCCCAGGGACAAGATATCGAGTTAGTGTCCATTAGGGATTGAGTACGGTTGGGTACGGGTGATGAAGGCTGGGTCATTCACACAGATGGTAGTCTTCGGTTTAGGGGATGGATTGTGGTTCCCCAGTCTGCGGAGCTTAGAGAGGAGATCCTCAGGGAATTCATTGCTCCTGTATTGCGGTTCATCCAGGGAGCACGAAGATGTATCATGATCTTCGTCGCCAGTATTACTGGAGTGGAATGAAGAGGCAGGTTGGTGACTTTGTCAGTCGATGTCTCACGTGTCAGCAGGTTAAGGCTGAACACCAGAGACCAGCAGGTTTACTCCAGCCTTTGGAGGTAGCTGAGTGGAAGTGAGAACATATCACGATGGATTTTGTGACCCATTTGCCATGGACATCACGAGGTCATGATGCGGTGTGGGTGATAGTGGACCGGCTTACTAAGTCGGCACACTTTTTAGTTGTGCGGATGACCTTCACACTGGAGGAATTTTGCAGGTTGTATATGCGGGAGATTGTCCGGCTGCATGGAGTACACGTATCTATTGTATCGAACCGAGATCCCAGGTTTACGGCTCATTTTTGGGAGAGTTTTCAGCGAGCCATGGGGACACAGTTAATGATGAGCACTGCTTTTCATCCCTAGACGGACGGTCAGTCTGAGAGGACTATCCAGATTTTAGAGGACATGCTACGGGCATGCATCCTAGATCTCAAGGGTAGCTGGGAAGATCACTTACCCTTGGTGGAGTTCGCATACAATAACAGTTACCAAGCGAGCATACAGATGGCACCCTATGAGGCGCTATATGGGAGGCCATGTCGTTCTCCGATTTGTTGGACGGAGGTAGGAGAGAGGTCTTCTACGGGTCCGAAATTGGTTAAAGACACCTTAGAGAAGGTGGACTTGATTCGGAAGCGTCTTCTCACGGCTCAAAGCCGGCAAAAGAGCTATGCTGATAGACGGTGGCGACCTCTAGAGTTTGAGGTGGGAGATCATGTCTTCTTGAAGGTTATGCCTAAGAGAGGAGTGGTCCGATTTGGTAAGCGGGGGAAGCTGTCGCCGAGATACATCGGGCCCTTCGAGGTACTTGAGAGAGTGGGTACAGTTGCTTACCGGTTGGCATTACCGCCAAATCTATCGGGTGTTCATGCAGTATTCCATGTCTCTATGCTCCGGAAGTATACTCCAGATCCGACACATGTGGTGGATTGGGGTGAGTTGACTGTTGATGCGGATGGGACTTTCGAGGAGGGACCGGTGGGCATCATAGATAGCCGGGAACAAGTTTTGCGAGGTAAGACCGTGCGGGTAGTGAAGGTGTTGTGACAGCATCGAGGAGTAGAAGAGGCGACATGGGAGCGCGATGACACTATCCGTACCAATTACCCTTTCTTGTTTGAGGATGGAGGTACATTGTTATGGTCATTTAGCATTAATTGACTGTTGCATATACATATGATTGTATGTGCATGTGTATGTGAATTTCGGGGACAAAATTCTTTTAAGGGGGAAGAATGTGAAACCCGAGAAAAATTTAATTTTTTTCTGAAAAAAAGGGTAAAATGGTAATTTGTCATCCTAATGCGTATTTAAAATACATATTTTTATAGAGCTTGGATGGGAAAATGGACCTCACCGTTGGATTCGCATCGCGAAACCTACCTGCCCTGTCAATTTTCGTCGAATTTTGAGATAGTCGAGTTTTTCGTTTTCGAGACGAGAGGCGTCCGGTAACCCCCAAAAATAAAATTTTAATAAAAATTTTGAAAGTTGAAAAATATTTTAAATAAATTTCATATAAAATATTTTAAGCTTTAAACCGGTACAAAATAAATCATTTCGGGGCAAAAACGGACCCGAATCAGTGAGGGACACGTGGCGCGACGCGGGCCAAGTATTGGAAAGTATAAATAGGGCTAAATCATATATTTTGCTGAAGGATCTCTGCATTTCAATTGGTTCCAACGTGTGAGAGCAAGAGGGAGAGAAAAAGGGAGAAAATAAATCCTCCTTCGCCAATTCTCAGAGTTCCGTCGCTCGGATCAACTCGGACCAAGAGCCAAAGTTCATCTCCTCGACGAGGGCTACGCGTACGTACCAAAAGAGTGGATTTGACCGAAGATCCAAGAGGAGACTTTGGAGAAAATCAAAGCTTTGAGGTTGATTTGGTGTTATAAAGTTCTTACACTTCTATTGAGGTAGGGTTCCCTCCTACCTTGGTTTTATTCTTACCTTAAGCGGGATTTTAATGGCTGAAATTTGTTTATATGTGGGCTGTCCAAGGGCTGTCCAAATGAACTGTTTTGGTGCTGAAATTGGGGCTGTTTTGTGCACTAATTAAGGGCTGTTTTGTGCACTAATTAAGGATTGTTTTGTGCACTAATTAGGGCTGTTTTGTGCACTAATTGGGGACTGTTAAGGGGCTGAATTAGAGTTGTTTAAGGGGCTGTTAAAGGGCTGAATTATGGACTATTTTTAGGCCATGTTATGGACTGAAATTGTGACTGTTTTTGGATGGTTTTTGCGGATTGTTTTTAGGCTATTTTGTGGGCTATATACGGGCTGTTATATGGTAGTTTGTATGGGCTGTTTTGTGGTTTAGATAAGAGCCGTTACGTGGGCTATTACACGAACCGTTATGTGTTATATTATGCCTTAATGATTAGGTGTGTTATTAGCCTAAAAGTTGTGATCTCACTTGCCTATGATTATGAAAGTGAAATTATGGACTTATGACATTATTTATGATTGGAAATGCAATTGTTGGTATATGCATGTTATGATATATTGAATTTGTGACAAATATGGTATCTATATGCTTAGAACATAACTTATCATGATATGTTGAGATTGTTCATATGTCATTCATAGCATATTGAACATTGTATCATTGTGCATAGAGGCATCACATTCATGGGCATAAGTCATGAGTGTGGGTGAGTGAGATGCATTGTTGATCAAACACCTTGTTTGGTGGTTGGTATGTGGGTTCGGGAAAAAGTGGATTGAAGATCCCCTTTAAGTCGCATGGTTGCATGGAAGAAAACTTGTGTCAGGTATAGCAAGTAGGGCTAGACTCTCCCACGGGTGCAAGACTCGACGACTTGGTTATACACTCCCCTGTGGTGAAATTTCGGAAAAGTGTAGTGTGGTATATAGAACTGGCGGTATAAAATCCAAAATCCGTTGCCCAACAAGACACAAGATTTTGATTTATAAGAAAATACTAATTCAATGAGTACCATCCAATAATGATCTGATTTATAAAACGCATGATTTTTTATTCAAAACGGTCATTGGATGTATTTCCGTCGAAGACGGGTCATTACACTTTGGGATTGCATTGTGTTGTGGAAGTCAGTGAGGACTTGGGTTTAAGCGCATGAGTGAGTATCATCTTATTTCATGGCATGACATGATTGCATTTCAACATTGAATACATATTCTTGTATGAATGGTTGTTAAATGTTAAATGTTGCTTATACACATTGCATATGCATTTAAGGTGGGGAGTAGCCCTAGTAGGAGTTTTTCTCTACTGGGCGTTGCCTCACCCTATACAAGAAACATTTCAGGTACGGGTCATACGCCGAGGGACGGCACTGACTTGGGCACTTAAGGAGGAAGAAAAGCCAACTTGTGGCTTTCAATCCATTTCTTTTGTAAAATTAGACTTGTAATTAAATTTTGGCATGTAATGTGTAAAGGAATTGTGATAGAATCTATATCGACTGTTTTAATAAAATCTTGCATGTTTGTATGAATATGGATAATTGGACCCGGTGTGGCCAATGTTTACTTATAAATGGATTCGGTGTGGTCATTGTTGAATATAGGACCTCGGATGGGTCTTGTTATTATATGATGCACATGTTGTGTTTTGGGTAGAGTTTTCCTTACAAAGGAGACTCTGCCCAAATTTTTAATAAAGGATGGACCCCAATAAATAGGGCATAACGTTGAGATATCGAGTTACTCGGTATCCATGAGCATTCCGCGGGTTGATGAGTAATCAACGGACCCCGGATTTTGGGGTGTCACAAACCCTATGTCCAATGCGAAAAATACGTCGCAAATTGAACCAAGAACAAGCATATTGCCGAAGAGTTAGAGTATGCCCATTTTCATGGAAAACGGATCAAGAACAAGCATATTGCCGAATAGTATGTGTATGCCCGTTTTCATGAACAATGGATCTAGAACAAACATATTGCCAATGTGGAAAAATATTTTAACTAATACTCATCCTCAAATGTGGCCTTCTGTAGATGGTTCATCCACGTGATTGTTTTCACTTTTTTATTTTATAAGGGAGAGATCTGGTGAGAATTGAATTTAGAATCTTTAGGCTTTGATACCCTATTGAATAAACCATCTTGTCCAAAAACTAAATTGCTAAAGAAAAGTGTAACATAAACATTTATATAATTCTTCTTCATCTCTACTTTTTTTTTTGGTTGATATTATTCCCATGCAACGCTAAATTAGTCAGTATAAATAGCAATGTTAAAACTATATAATTTACTATTCTAGTTTTTAGTTGAATTCTCTCGTTGGGATCATATCGAAATCATGTATTTTTTTACATTTTTTTATCACCAAAGAGTAAGTGGATGCCTGTTTTCATGAAAAAAAGGATCAAGAACAAGTATATGTCCAATGCGGAAAAATATGTCGCAAATTGAATCAAGAACAAGCATATTGCTGAAGAGTTAGTGTATGCCCATTTTCATGGAAAATGGATCAAGAACAAGCATATTGCCGAAGAGTAAGCATATGCCCGTTTTCATGAAAAATGGATCAAGAACCAGCATACTGCCAATGTGGAAAAATATTTTAACTAATACTAATCCTCACATGTGGCCTTCTGTAGATGGTTCAACCACGTGATTGTTTTCACTTTTTTATTTTATAACGGAGAGATCTGGTGAGAATTGAACTCAGAATCTTTAAGCTCTGATACCATATTGAATAAATCATCTTGTCCAAAAACTTAATTGCTAAAGAAGAGTGTAACATAAGCAGTTATATAATTCTTCTTCATATCTATTTTTTTTTTGTTTGATATTATTCCCATGCAACGCTACATTAGTCAGTATAAATAGCTACGTCAAAACTATATTATCTAGTATTCTAATTTTTAGTTGAATTCTCTCGTTGGGGATCATATGCTAATCACATATTTTTTTACATTTTTCTATCACCAAAGAGTAAGTTTATGCCCGTTTTCATGGAAAATGGATCAAGAACAACCATATGTCCAATGCGAAAAAATATGTCGCAAATTGAATCAAGAGCAAGCATATTGCCGAAGAGAATGTGCATGCCCGTTTTCAACAAAAAAGGATCAAGAACAAGCATATTGCCAATGCGGAAAAATATTTCAACTACTACTCATCCTCAAATGTGGCCTTCTGTAGATTGTTCATCGACGTGATTGTTTTCACTTTTTTATTTTATAAGGGAGTGATCTGGTGAGAATTGAACTCAAAATCTTTAGGCTCTGATATCATGTTGAATAAATCCTCTAGTTCAAAAACTTAATTGCAAAAGAAGAGTGTAACAGAAGCATTTATATAATTCTTCTTCATATCTTTTTTTTTTTTGGGTTGATATCATTCCCATGCAACGCTACATTAGTCAGTATAAATAGCAATGTCAAAACTAAATTATCTAGTATTCTAGTTTTTAGTTGAATTCTCTCATTGGGGATCGTATCGAAATCACATATTTTTTTACAATTTTCTATCACCAAAGAGTTTGTGTATGCCCGTTTTCATGGAAAACGTATCAAGAACAAGCATATGTCCAATGCGGAAAAATATGTCGCAAATTGAATCAACAACAAGCATATTTCCGAAGAGTTAGTGTATGCCCATTTTCATGAAAATGGATCAAGAACAAGCATATTGCTGAAGAGTAAGTGCATTCCCGTTTTGATGAAAAATGGATCAAGAACAAGCATATTGCCAATACAGAAAAATATTTTAACTAATACTCATCCTCAAATGTGGCCTTCTGTGGATGGTTCATCCACGTGATTGTTTTCAATTTTTTATTTTATAAGGGAGAGATCTAGTGAGAATTGAACTTAGAATCTTTAGGCTCTGATACCATATTGAATAAATCATCTTGTCCAAAAACTTAATTGCTAAAGAAGAGTGTAACATAAGCATTTTCATAATTTTTCTTCATCTCTATTTTTTTTTTCTTTTGGTTGACATCATTCCCATGCAACGCTCATTAGTCAGTATAAATAGCAATGACAAAACTATATTATTTAGTATTCTAATTTTAAGTTGAATTCTCTCGTTGGGGATCGTATCGAAATCCGGTATTTTTTTACATTTTTTTATCACCAAATAGTAAGTGTATGCCCGTTTCCATGGAAAATGGATCAAGAACAAGCATATGTCCAATGCAAAAAATATGTCGCAAATTGAATCAAGAACAAGCATATTGCTGAAGAGTTAATGTATGCCCATTTTAATGAAAAATGGATCAAGAACAAGCATATTGCCGAAAAGTAAGTGCATGCCCGTTTTCATGAAAAATGAATCAACAACAAGCATATTGCCATTGCGGAAAAATATTTTAACTAATACTCATCCTCAAATGTGGCCTTCTGTAGATGGTTCATTCGTGTGATTGTTTTCAATTTTTTATTTTATAAGGGAGAGATCTGGTGAGAATTGAACTCAAAATCTTTGTGGCTCAGATACCATATTGAATAAATCATCTTCTCCAGAAACTTAATTGCTAAAGAAGAGTGTAACATAAGCATTTATATAATTCTAGTTCATCTCTATTTTTTTTTGGTTGATATTATTCCAATGCAATGCCAGATTAGTCAGTATAAATGGCAATGTTAAAACTATATTATTTATTATTCCAGTTTTTAGTTAAATTCTCTCGTAGGGGATCGTATCGAAATCACGTATTTTTTTACATTTTTCTATCACCAAAGAGTAAGTGTATGCCCGTTTTTATGGAAAATGGATCAAGAACAAGCATATGTCCAATGCGGAAAAATATGTCGCAAATTGAATCAAGAACAAGCATATTGCCGAAGAGTTAGTGTATGCCCATTTTCATGAAAAATGGATCAACAACAATCATATTGCCGAAGAGTAAATGTATGCCCGTTTTAATGAAAAATGGATCAAGAACAAGCATATTGCCAATGCGGAAAAATATTTTAACTAATCCTCATCCTCAAATGTGGCCTTCTGTAGATGGTTCATCCGTGTGATTATTTTCAATTTTTTATTTTATAACAGAGAGATCTTGTGAGAATTGAACTCAAAATCTTTTGGGCTCGGATACCATATTGAATAAATCATCTTCTCCAAAAATTTAATTGCTAAAGAAGAGTGTAATATAAGCATTTATATAATTCTTGTTCATCTCTATTTTTTTTTTTGGTTGATATTATTCCCATGGAACGCTACATTAGTCAGTATAAATAGCAATGTCAAAACTATAATATTTAGTATTCTAGTTTTTAGTTGAATTCTAGTTGGGGATCGTATCGAAATCACGTATTTTTTTACATTTTTCTATCACCAAAGAGTAAGTGTATGCTCGTTTTCATTAAAAATGGATCAAGAACAAGCATATGTCCAATGCGGAAAAATATGTCGCAAATTGAATCAAGAACAAGCATATTGCTGAAGAGTTAGTGTATGCCCATTTTCATGGAAAATGGATCAAGAACAAGCATATTGCCGAAGAGTAAGTGTATGCCCGTTTTCATGAAAAATGGATCAAGAACAAGCATATTGCCAATGTGGAAAAATATTTTAACAAATACTAATCCTCAAATGTGGGCTTATGTAGATGGTTCAACCACGTGATTGTTTTCACTTTTTTATTTTATAACGGACAGATCTGCTGAGAATTGAACTCAGAATCTTTAGGCTCTGATACCATATTGAATAAATCATCTTGTCCAAAAACTTAATCGCTAAAGAAGAGTGTAACATAAGTATTTATATAATTCTTCTTCATATCTATTTTTTTTTTGGTTGATATCATTCCCATGCAACGCTACATTAGTCACTATAAATAGCAATGTCAAAACTATATTGTCTAGTATTCTAGTTTTTAGTTGAATTCTCTCGTTGGGGATCATATCGAAATCACATATTTTTTTACATTTTTCTATCACCAAAGAGTAAGTGTATGCCCATTTTCATGGAAAATGGATCAAGAACAAGCATATGTCCAATGCGGAAAAAATTGTCGCAAATTGAATCAAGAACAAGCATATTGCTAAAGAGTTAGTGTATGCCCATTTTCATGGAAAATGGATAAAAAACATGCATATTGCCGAAGAGTAAGTGTATGCCCATTGTCATGAAAAATGGATCAAGAACAAGCATATTGCCAATACGGAAAAATATTTTAACTAATACTCATCCTCAAATGTGACCTTCTATAGATGGTTCATCCACGTGATGCTTTTCAATTTTTTATTTTATAAGGGAGAGATCTGGTGAGAATTGAACTCAGAATCTTTCGGCTCTCATACCATATTGAATAAATCATCTTGTCCAAAAAATTAATTGCTAAAGAAGAGTATAATATAAGCATTTATATAATTCTTCTTCATCACTATTTTTTTTGTTGTTGTTATCATTCCCATGCAACGCTACATTTGTCAGTATAAATAGCAATGACAAAACTATATTATTTTGTATTCTAGTTTTTAGTTGAATTCTCTCGTTGGGGATCGTATCGAAATCACGTATTTTTTTACATTTTCCTATCACCAAAGAGTAAGTGTATGCCCGTTTTCAAGAAAAATGGATCAAGAACAAGCATATGTCCAATGCGGAAAAATATGTCGCAAATTGAATCAAGAACAAGAATATTGCCGAAGAGTTTGTGTATGCCCATTTTCATTGAAAATGGATCAAGAACAAGCATATTGCCGAAGAGTAAGTGTTTGCCTGTTTTCATGAAAAAAGGATCAAGAACAAGCATATTGCCAATGCGAAAAAATATTTTAACTAGTTCTCATCCTCAAATGTGGCCTTCTCTAGATGGTTCATCCACGTGATAGTTTTAAATTTTTTATTTTATAAAGGAGAGATATGGTGAAAATTGAACTCAGAATCTTTCGGCTCTGATACCATATTGAATAAATCATCTTGTCCAAAATCTTAATTGCTAAAGAAGAGTGTAACATAAGCATTTATATAATTCTTCTTCATCTCATTTTTTTTTTTTTGGTTGATATCATTCTCATGCAACGCTACATTAGTCAGTATAAATAGCAATGTCAAAACTATAATATTTAGTATTCTAGTTTTTAGTTGAACTCTCTCGTTGGGGATCGTCTCGAAGTCACGTATTTTTTTACATTATTCCGTCACCAAAGAGTAACTGTATGCCCGTTTTCATGAAAAATGGATCAAGATCAAGCATATGTCCAATGCGGAAAAATATGTCGCAAATTGAATCAAGAACAAGCATATTGCCGAAGAGTTAGTGTATGCCCATTTTCGTGGAAAATGGATCAAGAACCAGCATATTGCCGAAGAGTAAGTGTATGCCCATTTTCATGAAAAATGGATCTAGAACAAGCATATTGCCAATACGGGAAAATATTTTAACTAATACTCATCCTCAAATGTGGCCTTCCGTAGATGGTTCATCCAGGTGATTGTTTTCAATTTTTTGTTTTATAAGGGAGAGATCGGGTGAGAATTGAACTCAGAATCTTTTGGCTCTCATACCATATTGAATAAATCATCTTGTCCAAAAACTTAATTGCTAGAGAAGAGTGTAACATAAGCATTTATATAATTCTTCTTCATCTCTATTTTTTTTTTGTTATCATTCCCATGCAACGCTACATTAGTCCGTATAAATAGGAATGTCAAAACTATATTATTTAGTATTCTAGTTTTTAGTTGAACTCACTCGTTGGGGATTGTATCGAAGTCACGTATTTTTTTACATTTTTCTGTCACCAAAGAGTAACTGTATGCCCGTTTTCATGAAAAATGGATCAAGATCAAGCATATGTCCAATGCGGAAAAATATGTCGCAAATTGAATCAAGAACAAGCATATTGCCGAAGAGTTAGTGTATGCTCATTTTCATGGAAAATGGATCAAGAACCAGCATATTGCCAAAGAGTAAGTGTATGCCCATTTTCATGAAAAATGGATCAAGAACAAGCATATTGCTAATACGGGAAAATATTTTAACTAATACTCATCCTCAAATGTGGCCTTCTATAGATGGTTCATCCGTGTGATTGTTTTCAATTTTTTATTCTCTAAGGGAGAGATCTGGTGAGAATTGAACTCAGAATCTTTTGGCTCTAATACCATATTGAATAAATCATCTTGTCCAAAAACTTAATTGCTAGAGAAGAGTGTAACATAAGCATTTATATAATTCTTCTTCATCTCTAATTTTTTTGTTGTTGTTATCATTCCCATGCAACGCAACATTAGTCAGTATAAATAGTAATGTCAAAACTATATTATTTAGTATTCTAGTTTTTGGTTGAATTCTCTCGTTGGGGATCGTATCGAAATCACACATTTGTTTACATTTTTCTATCACCAAGTAGTAAGTGTATGCCCGTTTTCATGGAAAATGGATGAAAAACAAGCATATGTCCGACGCGGAAAAATAAGTCGCAAATTGAATCAAGAACAAGCATATTGCTGAAGAGTTAGTGTACGCCCATTTTCATGGAAAATGGATCAAGAACAAGCATATTGCCGAAGAGTAAGTGTATGCCCGTTTTCATGAAAAATGGATCAGGAACAAGCATATTGCCAATGCGGAAAAATATTTTTACTAATACTCATCCTCAAATGTGGCCTTCTATAGATGGTTCATCCACATGATTGTTTTCAATTTTTTATTTTATAAGCGAGAGATCTGGTGAGAATTGAACTCAGAATCTTTTGGCTCTGATACCATATGGAATAAATCATCTTGTCCAAAAACTTAATTGCTAAAGAAGAGTGTAACATTAGCATTTATATAATTCTTCTTCATCTCTATTTTTTTTTGGGATTGATATAATTTCCATGCAACGCTACATTAGTCAGTATAAGTAGCATTGTCAAAACTATATTATTTAGTATTCTAGTTTTTAGTTGAATTCTAGTTGGGGATCGTATCGAAATCACGTATTTTTTTACATTTTTCTATCACCAAAGAGTAAGTGTATGCCCGTTTTCACGAAAAATGGATCAAGAACAAGTATATGTCCATTGCGGAAAAATATGTCACAAATTGAATCAAGAACAAGCATATTACCGAAGAGTTTGTGTATGCCCATTTTCATGAAAAATGGATCAAGAACAAGCATATTTGCCTTAGAGTAAGTGTATGCCCATTTTCATGAAAAATGGATCAAGAACAAGCATATTGCCAATGCGAAATAATATTTTAACTAATTCTCATCCTCAAATGTGGCCTTCTGTAGATGGTTCATCCATGTAATAGTTTTCAATTTTTTATTTTATAAGGGAGAGATCTGGTGAGAATTGAACTTAGAATCTTTAGGCTCTGATACCATATTGAATAAATCATCTTGTCCAAAAACTTAATTGCTAAAGAAGAGTGTAACATAAGCATTTATATAATTCATCTTCATCTCTATTTTTTTTTTGGTTGATACTATTCCCAATTTTTTTCAAAGATGCGTATTGATGCAATATTCAGTTTTGAATAAGGCCACTTTGATTTCCTTCAACTTTTAGTTCCAAGTAGGAGTTACTTCACAAAGGTCGATGCCATCAGCTCGCAAACCCCTTACAACCAAATTGTGGTGCAAGTTTTCAGAGTTTAGTGGAAACCTCACGTAATAAGGAAACAAAAATTGCCAAATTAAGATAGTACATGGAAAACCCCGATCTAATGATTGTGATGGATTAAGTTAGCAAAATAAATTTAAATAATATTTTTGAATAAAGAAATGCATATATGAGAAGAATCGCAAAAGTAATCACCTAATCAACAATTCAATAATTGCCAAATTACACAAAACAAAATCAAATTCTCCAAATACAAATTGTTATTTATTTCCTTTATAAAAAATAAAGTTGTTATGCACCTTCAATGAAAAAAATACATACATATATATATATATATATATATATAGATGTATATCAGTAGATGGCATGAAATTATCAACCAACTGTTACTATATAATCATAGATTTAACCAGATTAATCAAAATTTTTAAATGCAATTTAAAAAAAAAAGACAAATAATCTTCAAACAATAACTAAAAATCAAGGGGATTATAATGGAACGTTACTTGTTTGAGTTCGAAGCAGTGACCGATACAATTAGTTGATCAGAGAGAGAAAGAGAGAGCCATTCAAGAGATGTCTGCTAGAGCTTGAAGGAAAGAATAAGGTTTTTGATGCTCAATCGGTCGGTCATGTGAGAGAGAGAGAGAGAGAGTGCAAGCAAGAGAAAATAGAAGATGACCGATCGCCTACGCATGCCTATTGTCGGTTTAGATTTATCGGGGGTGTGGTGCCGTATTTTTTTTGGCCTTGGTCTTGCTCAATTTTAAAGAGACAGAGTGAGAGAGAACCAGAAGGAGCAAGACAGAGTGGTGAGTTGTAGCTGGAGAAAAAACAGGAGACGTGCAAAGAGAGGAAAGGCATGCAACTAAATTGGGTGAAAAAGAAAGCAAGGTTTTTAATAGGGTAAACTACATCTAGACCCTTTAAACTTTGTCATTAAAACATATAAACCCCCTCAGGTATGACATATTACATTGACACCCCCTGTCAGTAATAGTCGACTAACACACCTGACAAAATTAAGTGAATCAAGTGGGTTGGTTTTAAATATTTTTGTAAGGGTATTTTGGAAATTAAATTCTTAAAATACGGTAACATAATCAAAGTTTGGTAGTGTTTCAAATGATTTTTAATAGTAGGGATCTATGTGTTACACGCGTATAAACTTTAGGGGGTGTCAGTGTAATGTGTTTTAGTGACAAAGGGTGTTGATGTAATTTACCTTTTTTAATAATCAGCTGTTTAAAGATTAAATGATGTCGTTTTGGTAATTAGAACAAATAAAACGTTGTTTTAGTTTAGACATTTACAACAAGAAAAAACCCAACACAAAAAGAGAAAAAACTTTTAAAAAATTTTTCCTTTTTGCCACGGCAACAATTTTCTATTACAAATAAACCATTTTAAACGTCGGCATCAAGAACCGTTTCAAAAAAAAATATTTTTGCACTGTAAATATTTTGTTGCAAAAAAAAGTGACCCAAAAACCCTAAATTCTTGTAGTGGTAGGTGAGAGAGAGAGAGAGAGAGATGGAGCAATAGTAAGCTCTAGGTGTAGAGATGTATCCCTCATGTGTAGATGCTTATAATTTATAGGCACAGATCTTTAGTTGAAGTGGTGGCGTGAAAGGATAGGTGACTAGTTCTTTGGAGTGGATAGCTACAGTTATGGATAGGTACAACTAAAGGTAGGTGTGATCTTCGAGAGCAGCTATCCCGGTAATTACTCTCTACGTGCACTAATCTTCCTAGACTCCTTGAGCTCTGGACTTGGCCAAATCCATGAGGTAGGCTTGACCTGCTTTGTAGCTAATTTGGGTTCACTTTATGAATTGGGTGTAGACCCAGCCGAATCTGGGCTCATCACAAGTTAAATATTCCTATTTCATCTGAACTCTTACACTCCCATAATAGATGCCTCTCTCTCTCCTTTCCCTCAGTGTTCAATTTCTTTGGCAAATTCCTTAGGTATGAATATGGGGTATTATAAATTCTAATGCTGTGAAATTCTTTTTTCCATCACATTTTAGCCACTTCGACATAATGCTACTAGAGGGTGATCGGCCCAGGGTTACCTGGATCACGGGTCGGTTGGGTATATGGTACAAGTACAGGTGCGTGGTATGTTATTTTTTGTGGTGCGTGGTGCAGTGGGGGTAGGCTTAGCTGGTACGCTATTTTGGGTTGCGGTTCGCTTTGAACTATTATTCGGATCATTTTCATTATTACAAAGAATTATTTAAATATATAAATCATAAAATGTAAATCAAGACCAACAACAACACTTCAACTAATAATCATGCAAAAAAAAGTAATGATTGCATATTTTATTATCAAAAAAAGATAGCATATAAATTTAAAGACTTAAAGTTTAAAAAATAAAATACTAGAGAGCGATTAAATAGCTTCTTACTTGAAGCACAAATCAAAATAACACTCTTAAACATCTAACAAGTCTAAAATAAAAATTACTTAATAATAAGAAAAAATTGGAGCACATGAGTTAATTGTCAACTCTTTTCCCTTTATCTTTCGCAGTGTTCCCTCTTCTTGTAAAGTTACTAATTTGAGTCTAATGCATTCCGGAATGATGGAGCAGTGGCCTGATAGAACTAGTAGGTGGCTTGTCAATAGAGACGGGCATAAAAGCAGATAAGGATGAAGCTTCCCGATCATCGTCTCCAGCAATGGTAGAACTATTTGTATTGTCATCCTCCAAGGATTTCTATAGAAAATCCTCCAATCTCAAACTAGAATCATCTATATATGTGTGCTCTAGATTTATATCCCACTTCTTAAAAGGGCCATCTTTGTACCCTTCACTGAAACGTGATTGGAGACGAATATTTGAATGGATGAAAACCAATTTGTCAGCTCTAGTAGAATTTAATCCATTTCTCTTGACATTGTGAATAAATGAATACGTGCTCCAATTTATTTTAGCTAAAGAAATTGTAATTGGTTGTGATAACACCTTTCATAATGATAATTAACAACAAAAATAAATAAGTTGTAATTTAAATTAGTACCTTTGTTGCCACTTCTGCTAATTCTGGAGTTTCTAAACCATATGTTGACCACCAATCAATAGCATCCATGGTCACAACATTTGTGTGAGCTGCCGCCATAGCATAAAGACCATTTCATGAGTGAAAATTTGCATATTGTTCTCACAATTGTTTTGCTTCTTCTACATCTTCTGCTATCTTTTCAAAAGTTTCCATAACACCTACGATGACCTCTCTATCTTGGTTTGGAGTTTTTCTAACTGTACCTCCCAGTGCTGGCTTAGTAAGATATTGGGTATCATAAAACCGTGGTATTAGTGCAAACCCAAGACAATGCAAAGGAATATTCATCTTCTCCCATCTGTCAAGCACAATTTTTTCAATCTGAAAAAATTTATCAACGTGTTTTCCACCCCTCATAATATCTTTTATTACAACAAGCATGTTGTCCATCTTCTCATAAATCACACCCATTTTTTGACCTTCCCCATCACAAAATTTAATAAAAAAAAAATATAGGCTTTTGTGATACTTATGATATTCTCCACATCCTCCCAAAATTCTTCACTAATAACAGTTTCTGTAACCAAAGCACCTAAATTCCTTGTGTGTTCATCTCCATATTTCACCAATTCTTTTCATGACTTGAGAACAATGATATTTGCAAGGGACTCTCTACAATCAACAAGTCGCTTCAACAAAATATAATGAAATCCAAACCTGGTTTTTAGCCACTTTTAATAGCTCCAATTTAGACTGAGCTCTAAACATAGCCAAAGCATGTGTATGGTTCAAGAAATATTTAACAAAAGACTTTCTCCTTCTATAAGTATTTCTAAACCACTCAAATTCCTTTGCAAAGTATTTCAAAATTAGATTCAAAGTATGAACAATACAAGGAGACCAAAATATATATTTGTGTACCTTTTGCACCTCGTTCCCCGCAAGTTTGCAATTTGTTGTGTTATCAGTCACTACTTGAATGACATTTAGTGGACCTACTTCTTCAATGGCTTTCAACAAAACATTAGCAATTGCTTTACCTATTTTCTCTATCCCTGAAAAATCCTCAACATATAAAAACATAACTCCACGACTATTTGCAGCAATGATATTAATAAGTGGTTGATGCTTCACATTAGTCCACACATCTGATACAATAGATACCCCATTAGAATACCATGTATCTTTAATAGGAATCAAATCTTTTTCAACACTTCTTTTGCACTCATCCAATAATGTAGTTCTTGCCTTTTCATAGCTGGGAGCCTTGTAACCTTTAAGTCTTCTATTTATAGTTGAAATCATCTCATTGAATTGAGGATTTCTCAACACATTGAATGGGATTCCATTAGCACATAATCCCCTCATGACCTTCAAGTCAACCATGTCTCGATCCATTATTTTGAATGCATCTTCAATTGATCCCGTTGTCAGTGAAGGTTGTCGCTTCATCAGTGTAGAATTTTTCAGGGATGACGAAACTCCTATTTTTTTTTCTGCCTTTTGTACTCTTTCTCGCAATTTTGCATATTCAATCAAATTATTCATCAATGCTTGACACCATTTAATTTCTACTTTTTTTTCTGGGTGGGGCACCAAAAAAGTGGTAATGCATTCGAGTATAGGAATTTGTAAATTTACCACCGCAATGCTCACATGACCAACTCTTTGATCCCCCTGGATTTTTTCCTTGAGCTGCACCAATAAGATTGACTTCATTAACTAGTGGTTTCAATTTTGCATCAACTTGTAATCGATCTTCCTGTATGCAATTTTTTTGTGGATGCCTAGTGTTATCTTCTTCCGTTACTTCAATATGTTCAACTTCTTACTCATCAGCAAAATCAACTAAATTCTGAATATTAATTCCGAATTGTTCTTCAACTTGTGAAAAGTCTTGTTTTTCCCTCCTTTTTTCAAAAACTATTTTTTTAAGTAACAAAAATTCAATACAGTAGTAGAGAAATATTGAATGAACAATGGGACAAAAAGAGAGAGAAACGAGAGAGAGAGAGAGGCAATATTGTTTAGGGAAAAAGTTAGGAAATATATATATATATATATAGCCCATATATGGCCCAACCCATATCATCGACTAGACCTAACCAATTAGTAAACCCATATAAATCCCAGCCTAGTTACAAAGGTCCCAAAACATATTATGTTGATAAGCCTCCAGCCCATTACATATTCCCTATTGAACCAGCCCATGCTCATCTTAGTAACCCAATTGACCTAGTCAATGCTTATCTTGAGTTAGTATGGATATTTGTCCCACATAACCCTGAAAAAACTTTTCAGTTCTATCAGGATATCCTTTCCTTTACCCAGTCCATTTTCATTAAAGAAATTCCGGACAGTGAAGACCCTAGAGATTGAGTGATCTTTAAGTTGTCTTAATTTCTTAACTTCTGGTTTGGTTATGAACTTAAAAGTTATTGATTGACCAAGTGGCTTGGTTGTTATTCCATTTGTATCAGTTGTAAATGTGTACAACAAATATACAGAAGGTAAGCCAAGGATTACTTCATCTTTCATATTTTGAACTAAGATGATTGATGTTTTAAAACATACATTATCTTGACAGATATGAACACTTGGTAACTTGTACTTAACATTTATTTTCCTACCATTTGTTGAACTAAGTCTTTCAATGATTTTTTGGTAGCACTTAGTGGGGATAATGCTTTCCTGGATGCAGTTTACATTTGCACCACTGAAAATTAAGGCAATGGATTCTAATTCAAAATCATTATCGATGATGATTTTTACTTTAGAGTGCAATTTTTGAAAACTAATCTTATTAACTAGATTTATCGTATAACTATCATTGATTTGGGGAACATCCATCGTGAGATGGCAGGTTCGTTACACCCAAAGGTTCCACTAAAGAGGTGGAGGTTATGGGTATCCCCTAGAAGTCTGTTCCATCTGGATATTCTGTGTCAGATTGTTGATTAACTTGCGGTTGTTTTCCAGGATCAAAATCCTTTGAAGCATCAAAACTATCTATTGTTAAAAGACTTAAAGCTTCTATAAGTTTTTTGTCTTGGGCTTTTAAATCTTTTATTTCAGATTTTAATTTTTTAACTTCTTGCTGGAGATCTTGTAAGGTGACTTCTTTCTTTTTCTCCTTATTAAATCTTTCCATTGTTTTGTTAAGGCTGATTAATTATTTTTGATTAAAAGATTGTTTTATGTCTTTTGTAGCAAACAAATCTTTTAATTTTTTGATATATTTTACTTTTAATTCTGGGTTTTCAATTTTACTAATTAACTCAATGAGGATGTGTTCTTCCTCATTTTGTTTGGTGATGACCTTAACGGTTTTGCAACAACTATCCTTGCATCCTATCTTAATTTGAGGTTCACTAGGTGACTAGAGGCTGACTAGTAGTATGAAGAACTTTCAGAATTGCTTGAGTATTATGAACTTTCTTCATTATGGGTAAGATTGTTTAATCTAAAAATGTTGAAAATTTCTTCTTCATCTTTTTGGGTTAGATTTAATCTTTTTACCTGTTTTTTAACTGGATAGTCTAGCTGATATGGTCTTTCTTGCCACAGTTGTAGCATTTAACTTCTTTATCTTTTTTACTAGTTTTATCCCCTAATTTTTTCTTATAAGTTTTGCGCTTATAAGGTTTCTTGGGTTGTTGACTAGATTTCTCATAATATGTTGGTTTGCTAGAAGTCTTTTTACTACATTTGTAGTGACTATTACTATGGCTATAAGGCTTGTGTGACTTGTGTTTTCTACGAGATAGTGCGACTGAATGGAGACCATATTGTTCACAGAAATCACTCATTTTATACTTAGCCTTTTTCTTTTCATCTTTTAATTGTTTACTCATTTTCATGTCAATACACATCCGCGTACCCTCTTTTTGGATGGTACTAACAAGATCATCATAGGTTAGTGAATCATATTCAATGATTCTTGTTTCTTTACTAAGTGCTTCTCTAATCTTATGGGCAAAAAGATTAGGTAGACCATTGATAAATTTTTCTTTCCAAAAGGATTTATCACAATCTGGTCTGAGCATAACTCTGGAGATGAATATATCTTTGTACCATCTAAAATCACTAAGTGTTGGGCACCTAAGGTTACTGAGCTGGTCATGAATCCTAGCTTCAATATTACTAGGTGTTCTAACAAAATGTTTGATTATTGTGACGATGAGGGTGTTAATCCCATCCTCCTTTACTTTACCCATTCTTTCATTGAAAATTGGTATTCCTTCATCATCAAGAACAACAGCATATTTGATACTGTCTCTTGATTCTTGTGTAAGGTAGTTATCCCACCAATTCCTTAATGCACCTGTGAATCCAGAGGTGATCATATCAACTAATTTTGGTTCAGTATGGTCAAGGTTGGATACATAATTGTTGGCAACCATAGCCAAGTGGCTAATTTTGTTAAGAATTTCTTGTTCACTCAACCCATCTATATTCCATTCATAGAGTTTGTTGGATTGAACTGAGAACTGATTACTCATATTCTTTTCTTCAAATTGAAGATCGGGTGTGTGGGTTTGGGATACCAATTTTTACTAGTACTGGTTGGATTAAATTTTGAAAAAGTTAATTTATTAATGTGTTGGTTATCAAACTGTTTTTCTAATTTTTCAATTTCAGAATCAGACGAGCTTTCTGAGCTATTGGTATCTGAATTGTTAGAAGTTTCATTAATAACCGTAACTTGGGATGGTCCTGATTTGGATTCCATTTTGTGGATAATTTCTTCAATTTTGTGAAGATTCTGCTTATCTTTTAATCCTAAATTAGTTCTATTTTCAGGTAGATTGATTAGAGGTTTCTCTAATTTTTTACTTGAAGATGGCCTAATTTCATCAATTTTAGTTTCTATTTTATCTAGTTGTTCACCTGTAGTTATTAGATATTGATTAGTGAAGTTATTTTGTTCAATTACTTGTTTATTAGATTCACTAGCTGGAATCTTAAAAGGTGAGGTTGTAACTTCATTATCCAAATGGCTACATACTATAGCTTCAACTAGGAGGTGACTAGAAGATATTATGGAATTACTAGAGGTTTTCCACTTATGTTTTGTTACTACTTTCACTTCTTTATGGTGGGTTTCCAGATAATCAAAAAAAATGAAATTCATATTCCATTTTATGCATTAACTTAATCAATTGTTTCATTATTTCTTTTTGTTGATTACTATTAAATCTTTAAAGTATTCTTGTCTTTTGGGTTCATTTTCCTTAGACTTGAATTCTTTTCTTAATTCAATCATGTTAGGTAAGAACAAACCATTTTCTTTCCTAATCATGAGTAACTGGTGGTTTACTGGGGTAGTGCTTTGTAGGTCACTGGTTGTAGGTGAAGGGGTGAAGTCATCTTCTTCCTCTTCATCTTTAGGACTGGGTTATGAGACATTCTGATGTGGAATGTAACACGGTCTACTAATTTGTGGTGTGGAATTATCAATTCCTTTTAACTTAAATTTTTTTTCTAATTCACTAGTTAATTCTTTATCTCTTCTGGAGATATTGGAATGTGAATCAGATTTCCTACTTTCAGTAATTTGAATAGGTTTACTAAATGATCCACTGGATCTTGCAGAATCAAAGGAGATTCTTAGTAATCTATAAGATAGCTGTTGGATATCCTCTACATCTGTAGTGGTGCTCTTACTATTTTCTTTACTAAAGTTTTCATTTTCAACTATCCAAGATCTTGGGAGCGTAACATCCTTCTAGAGGATTTGCTTGGGAACTTGGATATTTGATGGACTAGTGCTAGATTAGATCAATAAAGTACTATCTTTAGGACTTTTCTTTAATGCATGCACATTCAGGTTTGTGGTAATGCATTTATAGTAAATCCTATAGATTAATACTATTGATCTAGCTTCTTCAACCAATCTTACTATGTCTCCTAAGAGTTTTATTCCTAAGGTTAAGGCCATGGGTGTATTAGGACACTCTAGACTTAAAGGAAAGTATGGGAAGCAGTTAAAGTAAACTGGACCGTTATGGAGGCCAGTTTCCATTATCCCAAGGATATTGGGTTTATAATCAAGAAACCTAGCATCTCTTAAGGTTAATAATGCTGCTGCATTCCTTCCTTGTTGAATTAATGGTTTAATTGCTACTTGAACTAAACCAAGATGAATAAATTTAAACGCTTTATCCCTATGTTTTTAAGGGTTTGTTTACTAAGTAATTGACAAGTTTCTTCTTCCTTACGGAGGGCATAAACTTATTCAATTGTTTTTACTTGGAGTTCCTCGTTGAATGCTTTTGGGATCCAACTGGTCTTATAGATTTCTTTGGAGGCCACCTTTGGGATGTTCCATCCACTCCAATCTACTTGTGACTCCTGATACTCATATTCTTCTTCTTTCACTATATTAGGTATAGTGTTCATTGAAGATTTAGATGAGCTAACCATAGAATTAGATCTGAATAATCTACTCATTTTTAAATCTAATTTTTCAATTATGCAAATTATTATTAAGGTTTGACTCCATTGCGCATACCCCCTAACATATAACCCTCAACTTTGTTGTCTTCTTCCCAAGACTTCCTCTCACTAGGATTTACAAAAGGGATCTAGACTCGTTCTGTCAAGCAAACAAAGGGTAGGTCAATCTTAACAATAATTTATTGCACTGAAATGAAAGAGATTTAAAACAAGTAAGACGATTCAAATATACTTGCATGAGTAACTATCCAGGCCGTCAGTTGGCTCTGATACCAAAATATAACAGGATGCAGAAGACATAAATGTATGCGAAGAATCACAATATATATATATATATATATATATATATATATATATATATATATATATATATATATATATATATATATATAGATATAAATATAGATATGCGCCAAGGTGCTAATTGCCTAGAACAAGGTATAGTCGTACAATAAAGTAGCTGCCTTGCGTAGACTTATTAGTATTTTTACTTTTTTATCCAAAGTGTGTGGTAATATGTATAGTAAAATAAAGGGTTTTGTTCATCTTTTTACCAAAAAATATTAGAGTGTTGAACACATTTTTACCTTTTTATATCTTAGTCGGTTTCTCATTCGGTTCCTCTTTTCTTTTCTTTTCGATTAATATTAATAATATATATACATAAGAGAGAGAGAGAGAGAGAAAGAGATCGATCGATCGATCGCGTGTTCTGTGAGTTGCGAAGTCAATGGAGAGAGAGAGAGAGAGAGAGAACCAGTCTTCGATGGGAACCCAACAAGAAGTAGGGTTCACTGGCGACTGTCGATCGAGGCAAACGAACGTCATCGATTGTCGACTGTCCATCGGGTATGTAACCTAATCTTCATTCTTCACTCAGTTTGGCCTATTATATCTTAATATGTGCAATTTCTGATATTTATAATGATTTGGTTTGATGTGGGTTTAGGGCTTGTATTAGGGATCTGAGTTTGAGATTGAGTTTTGATTTAGTGATTGGTTTGATAGGGGTCGTAGATTTGAACAATCTAGGTTGCGAACGACCCACATTTGGGGGTCGTGCGACCCAGATCGGGGGTCATAGGGGTCTCACGTTTTCAAGTAACCCTGGATCGGCCCAGTCGATTGGAAGGTATATCATTCTTCAATGTAGTGCTGATGTGGATAGGCTTGGCTTGATTCATAAGATAGAGACAACTGGTATTTTGATATAAAATGGAAATAGGTTGGGAGTACTGTTTGTTCATTGCTTCCTGAAGCTGATGTTGATGATTACTTGACGATTCATCGACTTGACAATTCTTTAGATGGACCTAAAGTTCTTGGTATGTTTAGTATTTATACATGGGGGTCTTCATTATAAATACAACTATCCACTAAAAATATCATTGAAGTGGCTAATTTTTTTCCTTGCTTGCTCACACACGGGCAGATCTACACTGACACAGGAACATGGTGACTATTTTTCAGGGTGCCAAAGATTTTAGATGTGCAATGGAAGTAAAGGTATTGGACATTTTATTTATAACCTGTTTCACCTACATCTTTGTGTTTCTGGCCTAAAATTAATTAGGTTTATCATGAGTGGATTTGCTAAGAATCTCATCGGCTCACATCAGCCCTCCGAAATTTATCGAATTACCAAGATTAGTCTACATCAAAGATGTGTAACGGAGGCAAACGAAAACCTAATCTGATTATCATTAGATTTTCGAAGTAAGTTTTATCTAAATCCATAGATTAGGATTTTTTGTTACGTTTACCATACAATGAGACTAATGAATAATGTTTATCCTTGCAGATCTTTGTGAAACCGAATTGATTGATTTCCGGGTAGGTTAATAGATAAAAACAACCTACGCTATTGGAGCGTCACGAATATTAAGCTCCTGGTAGCAAATATTAAAGGATTTATTTGTATGATCTCTTCCTACTTTTCACTCCATATATCTTGTTCAAAGAATAAATTTTCATGTCTTTCATTTCATTATTTGATGGTTAATTCATTTTAAGTTTATGATTATTGAGTGAAAATTAAGTGTCATTAAAAGTTTCGGCTATAGTTGTTCATGTATGTTTCGAGCCATGTATGGTACCATAGTGTAGACTAGCAGCGTTTTTACTTTGCCATCAAAGGAGGTTAAAGGCAAGATTTCAAGGTATGGACATTAAGGCTCATAGTTAAACCATTTATCAAATTAATATTCAGTTACATTACTTTAATATTTTATTTTATCAAATTAATTTTTTTCTTTAATCATTAATATAAAATAGAGGCAGTTTCAATAAATTCATCTGATGATCTCAAATAAAATCATTTAACGGCCACCGACAACCCTTTCAAAACCCTTTTCAAAAATCCCAAATTCCGCTATTTCCTTTTCCCAATTTACTCTCTCCTGCAAATATCTCTCCTCTATTTTCTCTGGCCCTAATTTCTCGCCCCCAACCACAACCTCCTCTTCTCTTTATGTTGCTGCCCATCTCAGTCTTTCCTCACCCCTTATCTTTGTCGCTCTCTTTATTCATCCGCTCCAATGATAAACAGACCCACTTCAATGACGAACGACCCAATTTGGAGATCTATTCCAGCCACCTACTCTCCTTCATCCAGATTATATCAACAGCGATCTAACCTCCGGCATAATTTGTTTTTAGGGTGGACACACTAGTATGTTTAATTTTTTTTTAATTGGCCATAGTTCATAGTTATTGAAATTCTATTTAATACTTAAAAGTTCAATAAATATTAAAGATTAAAAATCGATATGCATAACATGGACAAAAAAAAAATAATTAAAATTTTTTATCAAGAATGAGACTAATTATTGTTATTCACCATTGACCTTGACATGTTTTTATTATTTGAAAGAATTATAAACCAATCATATCAACAATATTTTTTATCAAGAATGAGACTAATTATTGTCACTTACAATTGGCATTGACATGTTTTTATTATTTGAAAGAGTTATAAATCATTCATATCAACAATATTATATATATATATATATATATATATATATATATATAGATAATCATGATAACAATCTGTCATTTATGATCCTATAATTTAGTAAATAACGACATATATTTTTATATAATAACGAAATAATTTTATAATTTAAAAAAATTATAAAATAACCTTATTATTTTCAAAACATATTCAAACTCAGCAAAGAGAGCAGCACAGGTTCGAAGGGCGTATTTAATACTTATTGTTTACTTTTAGACGCGTTTTAGACATATTTGAATATGTTTTGAACATAATGAAGTTATTTTATAATTTTTTTAAATCATGGGTTCAAATTTTTTTGTTTTAAATGAGCTTAATTTTTTAAATTTATTGATTAATATTTATATCTTAGATTTTGGAAGGACACAAATAATATATTATATAAATATATAATGCATATACCTAACTAATAATTTTTTTTTTTTTTTTGAGGGGCACTTGCCCACCCAGGCCATGCCTCCCTCTGCCCCTAACTACCTTCCTCCTCTCCTCAAACCACCAAGACATCCCCGCCCCTTCCTTTTTTCCCCCTCTTTGAAATTTCTCTCTGGCCATGGCTTTCGAAAGGTGAAGAAGACTCGGTATGTGCACATTTTTTTTTTTTAAGAAGATGATGACTTTCTTGGACTTTGGGCAAAGAAGAATTATTTCTTCCACATACAAGGGTTTTAGTGGGATTTTCCATCATTAGATTCTCCACAATGGAATTATTTCTTGGTTTGTTTTAAGTACACAGTGGAGAGCATTCATGGAAGACTTTATTGGGTATACAGACCCACCATTTTGTAAGCCTATTGGTTATTTTTTTTGTTGTAATTTTATCTATAAGATTTCAAGCTCACTTTCTTTGTAATTGCTATGAAGCAATTCGTTTGTGTTATAGTGTACGAGGTCAATGTCCCCCCTCCTTTTATGAATTTTTTTTTTTGCACACAAAAAAATTTCATTTTGGGTGTAGTACATCTTCATCATTGGCAAAAGGAGGACTTACTGTGGGAACGCACGGAAAGAAACAAAAGTCGGTAAGTTCAAAATTTTGAACTGGGTAGTGCATTGCCAATAAAAATTTTCTTTTTGAAATGATTATTAAAAAAGCATTGATGGGACTTTTCTGAAATACCCTATAATGAAGACACGTGTTCTCGGTGTTACTAAAACACTGTTGCTAAGATCAAGCACCATCGGCGCACAAAGGTCCTCGCCCCCGAGGTACTCGTCATATAGGATCATGCATTCAGTATGTTTTACAACCGACACGTGGGCTCGGTCTGATATGGTACCTCGGTCGGTATCCCCTTCCTCGGTTCCGAGATCAGCCTCTCCTCGGTGCCGAGGTGTACCCCGTCCTAGACGCCTCCTCTACTCCAGGATGAGCTATTGACGTACAGGTCATTAGCCTAGGCTAGTCTAGGCTATTCATCATGACCTCGTCTTATACAATTAGTGTCAGAACGTACTAGAATGCAGGGGTCACAGCCAATAAGGGATGGACGCGTGGCATATGATATCACATCGAAGACAGAGAAACCGCATGTCGTTGCTGACACGCGACTTTGGGAAAGCAAACTATTAATTACACCATTCCCTTGATGAGACCGCATTCAATGCGGTAAGGTTCGGAAATGAAAGACAATAAATGCTCATAATACAGAGCATTTATTGCATCCTCCCCGAGAGGAGTACATTGTACCGTCGGCATCCCGATGACCCAGCATTGATTGTTCGAGACCCCGAACAGTTAAGAAGAGAAGACATTCCTCATCAGAATCAGTGCACACACTGCCTGTACCTAATGATCATCTACTGACTACACTGACAGCAATCATGAGCTTTTGAGGTATAAATACTCCTTGCAAATGGCAAGACGGGTATGCAACAAAAAACTCTTTATTATAATACACACTCAGTGTTTTCTCCTTCCTCTCTCTCTCTCAAAGACTGACTAGATCGTCGGAGGGGATACGCCGAAAAACACTACAGCGCCCTTCTAACTTGTTCTTCTTTGTTCCAGGAACCTTTTTCGGCCTTACTGGATCGTTCTTCCGTTCCCAGGGTCTCCCATTGCCGTTCCAGGTTACCACCGGACCTCGCAGGCTATTCCAAGCAGCGTGTTTGGTCACTCAACCGGCTCACTCGAGTTCACCAAGGGAAAGATCTGTTCTCATTTTTTATATTGTGCAGGATCTTGCACGCACAAGCATGTATGTGGGTTTCTTTTTCACATTTTTAATGATTATTTTTGTGAGTTTTTTTGTGTTTGATATATTTGTTACACTGATGTTTTCTCCTAGTAACTCCATTATTATTTTGGTTGAGGGCCACTTCTTGGGTTGTAAGCGTTCGGGAAGTTACTAATTGTTTCCCCTACTCATTAGTCAAGTGGTGGCCTTTCTTCTTTTTTGGCTTGTACGCACTTAAAGAAGCTCATTATTTGTCTTCAATCAATCGATGTTGCACTGCACTTTTTTACTTTTTCTCTCCATACTTCTCCCTTGCTCTCCCCATATTCGGAGTTTCTTTTCTTTGAATAACTTTTCATTTTATGAGCATTAGCTTGAAAAATCAGAATTCGTCCTGTGATGGTATATTGAAACTTTTGAATATTCTATTACGAATATTTTGAAACTTTTGTAGTATGTTGTGTTTGGTCAGACTGACTTGGTAGTTGTTATGATGTTTTTTTTAGTAAAATATTTATGGTTATTATGTCCTTGGTATATTGAGTTGGACATCGAGCAATTGATAGGTTGGTTATGTTTCGGAAATTATCAGGGTTGGTCTTTCATGATTTTATATTTGGTTTGGATCTTAGTAGATTGCAAGAGTTCCTTTTGATGATGCACAAATTGGTTTGCATATCACCTATCAAATAAGTAGTATAAAATAAGTAGAGGGAGAGAGAAGACAAGGTTTATAATGGTTCGGTCAACGTAACCTACATCCACTTTAAACGGCAAGGGTCGCCGGTATTTTATTTACTCAGGTGTGTAAGGAGAGCAAAAAGTTATAAGCTTTGAGAGAGTGAGGAGAGAATTATCTCGAATGAGTGTCTTGCCCCCCAAGTGTTGGCGAGACTTACAATTTATAGTCGCCTCATAACATAACACATAGTGATTGCATAGCTAGTTTAGCGGTTATAACGTATTGGGGACGATTTAATAGTAATTAAATAGCTGATCTGGCGGAGGAGGTGACCTATTCTCAAAGGGCGAGTCAGTTACAATACTCTCTATAAAACTCGGTCAAAGGATAAGGTGAGGGTTGACCTCTTCCAAGTTGGTTTGGATAAAGCTCTTAAGATGACCCTTACTCCAAGGTGGTAGAGGTGGCTCTTGGAGGACCTTGCATACTCCCTGCTAATGTAGCTCATTGATTCTTGATGAGCTTGTCTAGGTTGACCACATTGAGCTGGACTTGCTGGATCTCTTGGAGATGGACTATAAACTCAGACCAGACTTATAATTTGAGTTAGGCCCTTGGGCTTGGCCCATCAGGTGGCCCCCAATGCCTTGAGTGTAACGGAACTTGGAAAGGAGGACATTCAGTTTTGAGTTTGAATTTTCAGTTGACAGACATAATTGGAAAAACTTTAGGAGGCCAAAACATGTTCTTCTAGGCCTTTTTTGGGATTTCAACAGCATTACTCATAGCCAAAGGCTATATATCTTGTAGGGCTCGCCGAGAGCTTCGATTTGATAAATTATGGGCCCTATTTGGAGTAACAGAGCGAAAGTTACGGTCAAAATAGCAAGCAGGGAGCTGGGTGCACAATTTTGGGCGAGGTTAGGCGAGCATAGGGCTTTAGGCATCCTTTGGGTGCTAATTTGGGGAGCTTGGGTGAGCATGAGGCTTTGGGCATCCTTTGTGGACTAATTTGGGGAGCTTAGGCAAGAGGCTCTCAGATTTGAATTCGATTTGTGGGGCAAGGTGCCAAGGGCGAGCCTAGGACCTGGCGAGCTCCATTGAGCAAAGGTCTCGGTGAGCGAGCTCTACTAAAGCAGGTGGCATAGAGGGCCCCCCATGCTTGTACGGATGGAGGCCCCTTGTGGGTGAGCTCTATTATGGTAGGTGGCATGGTGGGCGCCCATGCTTGGGTGAGCTCGGTTGGGCATACGGCTAAGGCTCCGAGTGCATGTGTGGGCGAAGTGGGGGAGGAAGCCCAGGCGGGAATCGAGGAGGCGGTTCAGTTGCTAGGCGAGCTAGTTGTTTGTGCGAAAGGAGTGTTGGGTCTGCCCGTTGTTGGCGTAGTGGAGGTGTTGAGGTTGGGGCGAGCAAGCTATCTAGGCTAGTGCAGGCGTGCAGTCCATTCGGCCAGGTGAGTAGTTCAAACTGCTAAGACTCCCACGGTGCTCGCTAAGATGTCTCAGGCGGTCGACAGAGTTTGTGAAGCACCTACGGCATTCAGAAGGACGCCCCAGATGTTGTGTGTTGGCGCTATTTGCCATAAGCACTAGAGAGTTGTGACAACGAGGCGACAGTGTTGGATGGACACAAAAAAGTTGAGGCCCGATTGTTGACATTCAATCTAATGTTGTCTAAGATGGCCTGAATTTCAAGATCCTGCATAGAGATGGCAAAAATAATGTTATTCTAGCCATTAAAATATTTAACATGATTATTTGAAAAGAGAGGCAAGCTGCTTGCACGAGAACAAAAACAGAGTTTGAGGTTGCTCGTGAGAGAGTTGTGCCCCTTGAGATTGAGCTTTTGGCGATCGTGAGAGAGTCAATAAGCTAGAGATATGGGCTGCCTGCTTGAGAATAAAACAGAGGTAGACCAAGCTTTTTTTGGCAACTCACAAGAGAGTTGTTAAGATGGAGATAGGCTGCTTGCTTAAGAGTAGAGCAGAGATAGGCTAAGCTCTTTTGATGACTCGTGAGAGAGCCGCTAAGCTAGAGATAGGCTGTCTACTTGAAAGTAGAGCAGAGATAGGTCAAGCTTTTTTGACGACCCGTGAGAGAGCCGCTAAGCTGAAAATAAGTTGTCTGCTTGAAAACAAAGCAGAGATAGGCCAAGCTTTTTTGATGACCCATGAGAGAGTCGCTAAGTTAGAGATAGGCTGCCCACTTGAGAGCAGTGTAGAGGTAGGTCTAGCTCATGGTGACTCCTCGATTTAGAGGACTTCCTTGTTAAAATGAGTGAGGTAACTCCTTAGACTCTAGTCTCAATCTTGTTTTATGCTGAGCAAATGGGTGGTAGGCTACTGGTGGCGGCATCCACCAATGAATTGTGCCATAAAGGATCTGCTTAGTTTAGCGAAGGAGCCTATGGAGACGGGAGTGAGTTTGGCAAACCATTGTCGCATTGATCCCTTCAAGGCAGTTGGAAATGCTCTACATATAATTTTTTCGGGGGACGTTGTGCAACTGCATTAAGGTCTTTTAGGTTTCAAGGTGATTAGGTGGGTCCTTCGTACTATCAAAGGTTTCGACGGATGACATTTTGAACTTTTGTGGATGCGGATAGTTTGCCACATCTGGTATGACGGGTGTGTTAGTTCGCCTTACCAGGTAATCAACTGTTTTCGAGTCCTTGTGCCTTCATGGCGTTGAAAATGTTGCCTAGCTGATTCTACACCTCTTTAATTTTTTTCGTCCCAGTGGTTAGGAGTTCCTTTGTAATTGTGGTGGAAATGGCCCTCATGCTCCACGCTTTAGTTTTTGCCCTCATCTTCTTGGAAATGTGGGTCTCCACCATGAGAAGAAAAAGTTGGCGGAGGAGGTGGAGGCCCTTCATGGTGGGCTCCCTTGTGTGGGGCTCCCAAGGGGGTGCCCGGAGCTCCTTGAATCCTAGGGCGTGGAGCTCCTCTAGCTTGAGATCCAGCAAGTTGTGTTCCTCCTTGTCCGACAAGGATGAGTTGCAGGATCTGCTGGTTTTGGGCCACGAACTACTGCATGGTCTCTAGCATCTACTGCGAATTTGGGACTGTATTGGTTGGTGGAGGAGCAACTCGTGGCGAATTATCTTCAGGTTGATTTATGGATCTGGTAGTGATCGTCTTTGATTCAGCAAAGCAAATGTTTAGGTGAGAATTTTTTCGTTCCCACAGACGACGCCAAATTGATAATGCACAAATTGGTTTACACACCACCTGTCAAGTAAGTAGTATAAAATGCAGTAAAATACGTAGAGGCAGAGAGAATACAAGGCTTATAGTGGTTCAGTCAACGTGACCTACATCTACTTTGAATGGTAAGGGTTGCCGGTATTTTATTAACTAAGGTGTGTAAGGAGAGCAAAAAGTTACAAGTTTTGAGAGGGTGAGGAGAGAATTATCTCGAATGAGTGTCTTGCCTCCCAAGTGTTGATGAGACTTACAATTTATAGTCACTTCATAACATAATGCATAATAATTGCATATCTAGTCTAGCAGTCATAACGAATTGGGGAGCGACTTAATAGTAATTAGATAGGTGATCTAGGGGAGGTGGCGACCTCTTTTTAATGGGCAAGTCAGTTAAAATACTCTCTATAAGACTCGATCAAAAGATGAGGTGAGGGTTGACTTCTTTCAGTGCGCCATGGATGAGGCTCTTGGGATGACCCTTACTTCAAGATGATAAAGGTGGCTCTTGGATGACCTTGCATACTCCCTGCTGATGTAGTTCTTTGATTCTTGATGAGTTTGTCCGAGTTGACTTTATTGAGCAGAACTTGTTGAATCTCTTAGAGATGAGCTATAAACTCGAACTAGACTTATAATTTGAGCTAAGCCCTTGGGCTTGGCCCATCACCTTGGTTTCAATAATTTTTTTGAAAAGTTCATTGTTGTATTAGGTATATTGCTTTTTCGTGTATAGTGGTGATCTCACAGTTAAGCTTTCTTTTTATGCTAAGCTTGAATTAGTGCTAGAATTACGCAAGGGTTGGTTTTCTATATTTCTACGAATATTTTTTGTTCTATTCTCAAATCTGGCAATATTGATACACTTGTGTTTTTTGGAGAAATTTAGTAAATGTGTGTTTTTGCTATATTTTTTTTTGAATTCACATATAGTTTTTGGTATATGTGAATTTTTAATTGATAAAACTATCTTGATGTGAATATGTAAATTTTCTGGAATGCAGATTGTAGTTGTCTAAATTTCCCTGTTCAGAGCCATTCACATCCTATGAACATCTATGAATTTTAGAATTACTGTAGCAGTGAAATTGTCATTGGATTTATGAATTGTATAGGTGATCCATTTTATATATAGCCTTTCCAAGTCTTCAAAACTTCAATCTTTTTAATGTTTTGGATACATTAGTTGTTACACACGTGTGTTGCATGTGAACTATTTTAAGTTCCATTTATGTATTTATGAATTAAAGTATATGTTAAAGATTAAAATATAATTCTATTCTCATGCATTTTTCTAACCCAAAAAATTAAATTCCCATATACTCTCAATGTTTTTAACAAATTGTTTGCTTGTCGATTTCAGATTGTGTTTTTATTCATGTGCATGTTAATTGAACCTCAAATTGAATGATTTTTAAATTTTTTTTTTTGTGAGTTTAGGTTCAATCTTTTGTTTAGTATTATTGGGGTCCATTATTAAGATCAAGAAAATCTAAATTTGTTCAAATTAGAATATACTCATTATCTTTGGCTGGAAACACCTTTTATGTTGTGCACCTTAGGATCTCAATCTGGTCTTTAAGAACAAAATAAATAAATTTTATTATCCACATCCATGGTACACTCTTTGGAGTAATTTTATTATTCACTTCAATAGTTACAATGAAATCAAATTATTAGGTTAACAAATTATATCAGATTTTTAGATCCCAATAATATTACCTTTTAACTTTTGGAGAAACATAGGAAAACATTGCATGAAAGGAAATCAAATCACTGCAGTTTCAACTTTAGTTTGATTCTAAAAAATATACATTGAAACAGCCTGGAAATTTTGTATTTATTTCACAATAAGCCTCTTTCTTCTTTAAACTTTTTTTTTTTTGATCAACTTCTTTAAACTTTCAATACCAGTAAATTGAATGGACTTTTGTTTGATGACCTAATGTACCATATCCATACCCATACCTTAGTTTGGATTTCGTAGGGAGCAGTGAGTGGGATCTAAAATTAAATAACAGTTGAAAAATTTAATAAAAGTTGAAAGTTTTTTCTCTTCCGAACTGACTTCTTGTTTGACAACGCTTTCCCATTGGTCCCAAAAGGCAAAAAATTAAGCAGACGCTCCTAGTAGCTCTTTAAGGGCAAAAGTTTTGGAATTTGTTAGTTCTTTTGCAACCCTACACTCAAGTTAGTTCAGTTTTATTGCTATATATTATCATTCTAAGTCATTTTCATTATTTACAATAGATAGGATGGTATGAACTTACCTTGCAACCCGAATCAGTTTAGGTGCAAAATCTTCCAAAGCTAAAAAAAAAAAAATTAGTAGTTTTGAAAATTCAAAATAGTAAGTAGTTTAAGCAAATATAAAATCTGAAAAAAAAAATAGTAAACAGTTTTTATATGATAAATAAGACAACAAATTAGCTTTCTAAATATTAGAAACTGAATCTGAAATTGTAGTACTGAAAATTTCAGCCTCACTGCTTTCCTTCGAGACTTTGACCCAAGTAAGTTTAGAAGATTTAATCAAAAAAACTAAAATCCGTAGCATAATGATTGTATCCGTCCCCTACTATATGCTGTTCGAAATTTATTGTCTCATAAATTGCGTATTAGTCGTGAAGGACAAATGCAGATAATCAAAGATCAATTGAAATTGCGTGGATAAGTATAATAACATACTAAACTGATGGTACTTTGTATTGAAAATCGAATTAATATTACAAATTATAAAGCTAAAAAAATGCCTCATGTATAGAATTGGTTTGGCCACCGGAAACTATATGGTAAAAAGGAACTGAATATAGCACTATTTACCAGAACATACCCTTTGAGTTTTCCTACCCAATGACAAAATCAACACAAAACCTATTAACAAATTTCAGATAAGTTCTATCCACAAGTATGTGGAATATGAAGTGCGTCATCGTTGTGCCTCCTCATCCATAGTATACTGTTGTTGCATGCATCATTTTGGCACCAACACGGGGAAGAAGGTATGGAAATATAGAAAAATTGAAGTTAAGAAAATAAATAGTATACGACCGTGATAACTCACACCCATCCTACCCACCGGATATGACCTAACTATAAAATTTTTGGATTTAGAATCAGACAAAGATTTTAATCATTTCTTTGTTAGTTTTTCAGCCAAAAGATCATACCAGATTGGGAAGGGAGAGAGAGAGAGATGCAAACATACAAAAAATTGAAATTGAACTTAAGTAGTCATGGTTTTTGAGTCTTGGTTGTAATCAAAAGGGGAGCATTTGAATCACCATTTGAATCAAATTTGCAAAACCACATATAGACATCAATTCCAAAATATGAAGTCAAAGAAATTCAATAACCCATAAAGTTAGATCATGTATGTGCTTCAGTAAGAGTTTAAAAAGATTAAGGTTGAAGGTGCAGACTAAAAATGCATAAACAATTACAAATCCTAAACATATTTGTGGTATGCAAACTCCCCGGAGACTTGCTGGAGAGAATTTTTTTTTTTTTTTGGAGTTTAAAATACCCAAATATGAATCAAACCAATAATGGAAAAAATTGAACAGTTACAAAGAGATAGGTGAAATAAGTATCAGGTTTTTCAAATTATTTTTGAATTTAATAAAAATAAAACAGACCAATTGTTAGAATCTTGTTTTTCCTTTTTTTTTGTTGTTTTTTTTTTTTTTTTTGGGGGGGGGGGGGGGGGGGTACAACAGGAGCATAGGAATTTGGAAAAGTAAACCACGACCTGCATGTTAAATACAAATCACTACAGAAACAAAATTGGTAACAATTCTGAAAAGTGAGTTAATTACTATTTGGCTTTTGGCCTTCCAATTAGTAAATGATGCATTAACTTCTTATTCATTCATAGAATTTGTGAGGACTCTGTCGTGTGTCAGTTTTGTCCAAGCTTTAAATGAGTTGAAATAGGTATTAATGTGTCTGAGAATAAAATAGAAATTCAAAATTTTTTAATATTTAAACCATTTTTTTTTGTTTGAGGCATAATTATCTTAAATTGAATAGGAGTGTGACATTAATTTTAAAGAATAAAGACAACATAGTTATATTATTCGGAGCAAAGATGAATTTTTTTTTCAAATATGCTGATATTTTAAACTAATATAGATATGTAGTTTGATTTTGTTTATATAGACAAATCTAGATGGTGGGCATATATATTAATCTAATGGTGAACCCCGAGATCTTTGGGTACAATCATCAAAAAAGGCCAAGGCCATAAGTTACTTGAAATAGTTCTTTTTGTGTGTGTGGGTAGGAGGGCACCCTTGCATCTCCATTGATCATTGTAAAGCATTGAAACTAATCGTATGAGATGTATTGTTATGGTGAGCCTTGGTGTGATGGATTTTGCTATGGAGTTGCTTATAATGGTCATTGATTGTTGGTTTGTCTTATTTGCTTCTCTCCCGGTGAAAGATATTTTGTCATATACAAAACAATGCACCTATAAAATAAGTAATTATTCGTATGTTTTTTTGATTTTAAATTTCTTTTTATTGCTTAGCACAAAATTGAAGTTTAGTGATAGTAATTGTGAGCATGTGAGCTTATTAATGCTCTTGGAAATGAGATTATTAATGGTGGGATGCATTGCTTGGGTGGAAAATTTTTTAAGATATTGTTGAGTAACCTTGTGCACCAAACTAATTTCATTATTTCTGCTAGCATGTAGTTATAGAAAATTCTACATTACATAATTTATACCATTTTTTATTAGTTTTGCTATAAATTATGTTGAACTTTGACCGATTCCTTGGACATATACCATATTAGGGTCAAGATTTTAAAGCCGCTTTAATCTTGCAACTATTGTTTTTCAATCTTTTTAGTTGCGTTTTCTGGAACCAGAAAATTCCAATTCAAATGTATAACTCTAGTAGATGGAGGAGTTGCTCTAACCCGTGTGCAATAAAATTTGATCCATGATGATATGGTACACACTACGCACCGAAAACCTCCCATTAGAGTTATAATTGCAAATCAGTTGATTATATATAGGATTTATACTCAGTGGAATATTCTTTATAAAAAAACCTTACGAGGCAAGAACATTGATTAGTACTTAAATTTACATATTACTATGCATTTTAGGACTAATTGTACTTTGATGGAATTTAAGTGATGACATTTCATGTTCTAAAGTGAACAAGAGCTCAAGGACAACAAATATCACACTTAGATGTAACACTAGTGGATTAAGGGGCAAAATTGAAAAAACTTGGAACAAAGCAAGAATGTTCGAACGTGGATCAACGTTCGAACGATCCCTTGAAGTGATTGAGGACTAGGCTGCTGAGACATGGCATGTTGCAGTCAAAAAGGGAAAATGCTGAGGTACTTGAGTACCACGTTCGAACGCCAACTCATGTGCGAACGTGTTATGGAATCTTGAGAAGACTAGACTACTGAGACTTGTTGGCGTGTTGTAGCAAAGAAAGAAGAACCACAGAAGTACTTGAATACAATGTTCAAACGTTGTCTTGAGTTACTGAGGACCAAGTTGCTGAGTGCAGGGTCAAATTTGTTCAAGACGTATGGAAGTAACCATCACAGAGACCACATGCCATTTGAGTAGGGGGGTTCAGACCCCATCTGGTGTTCGAACACCCTTAAAGCAAAGACAAAGACAATGTTCGAATGATATATCACGTTCGAAATCCATTAAATAAAAAACAGACACAACATTCAAACAACAGATCACGTTCGAGCGTCCCCTACTGACTGGCTGCAGAGTTGCCTTTTCACTTGGACTTGGGTGGCAAACACTATTCCTTCACCCCCCTCCCCTTCCTTGCCTATAAATACTCCCATTAAGGGAGCTTCAAGGGGAAGAAAATCTTTTCTTTTGTAGAGTAAAGAGCTAGTTTTTGTACATTTCTTGTTTATGTTTTTATTTTGCATTTGTATCAACCATGATGGAGGCTAAGACTCCCTTTGTAGTTGAAGTCGTTTATTTACTTGTGCTAAGTTTTTACATTCATATTGTGACAATCATGATGGAGGCTTAGACTCCCCTTGTAGTTGTACTTGCTTTTATTTACAAGTATCAAGAGAGATAGCTCATCTTTTGGTTGTGGTGGAAACCCTCCAAAAGTAACTAGCTTTCTTCTACTTTCTTTATTTCTTTCACTTCCATTTCTTGAGCTTCTTTCTTCCTTAGAGGAGTGAAACTCTTCCACTTTTCTAGAGCTTTACCAAAGCCATGAAGGGTGAAACGTGATTCACTTATTCTTTGATGAAGATCGAGTCTTCACTTATTGTACTTTACTTTGTAAGTTCTCTACTTGGAGGGATGAGCATCACTCACTTTTCTCGCTTTACCCAAGCCATGAAGAGTGAGTAGTTCCTCATTCACTCTTTAGTAAGAGGTGATGAACATGTATTGACTATCTGGAAGCTATACTTGTGCATTTCCTTTATGCTTTAATGTTTTATATTTCATTTATTGAAGGATTGAATGCATCTAGTAAAGCTAAGGTATTTTGTATAACTATGGGTTCTTTCTATGTGACGGATGACTCTTGCATGGAAAAACTTGTTGGTTCAAGGCAAGTACCTAGGCTAGATCTTCATGATACATTTCGATCTTCACTTTTATCGTGCTTTATCTAAAGAATGGAATATTAATGTCATGGTTGGATGCTTTGTAGAAACACTTGCTTGTTTGTAAACGGGTTAAATCTCGGCACAGACAATTCTTGTCAACTTCTAGAAAGGCATCAAAATCATGTGCTTAATTATCACTGTTCATATTTATCTTTCGATTAACTTGCTGTTGACACGTGATTTAATTGAGTTATAAAACACAAGTATGATAAACCGGATGATTAACTACATCATCTGATCCTCAAGCTAAAAGGTGACTATTTTACATTTGAGTTTATCTTATATTTTGTCTAGAAAGCTCTTGAAAATCTCAAAATTTTCAGTTACTTGGTCTTTATTATTGCTTACTTCAAAACACCAATCATAGTTCCTTGTGGATTCGACTCCAGACTTAACCGGATTATTACTACAACTTGACCGCCTGCACTTGGGTGTACACACTTTGGATCAAGTCAAACATGTCATCCACCAACTGCTTATTCCAGCTCCGAGTTTGCAAATCAATAAGTTCATTAATAGTGGCCAAAGCGTCTAAGATCTTTATGGGAGAAGCATGTTTAAACGTAACTGGGGTGGGTATTCCCCCTATCTGACCAAAATTTGACTTTGGATCCATCTCCAATTCTCTATCTCAAATTGGCTTCCATAACTTTCCTCGCTCCTAGAATAGCTCTGTATCCATAAAACCCTTGAATATCTAGTGAAGTCCCATTAGTGGTCCATGCTTTGTTAATGATCTCTTCACAATCTTCTCTTCTCACCCAGGCAACTTCAAACTGAAAATATCCTTCTAGTAAAATTCCTCATGATTAGTACTTAAATGTAACATATTATTTTGCCTTTTTAGAACTAATTGTATTTTGATGGAGTTCAAGTAAGGATATTTCAGGTTCTAAAGTGAACAAGGGCTCGAGGGAAACAAAAGTCACACTTGAATGTCGCACCAGCACATTGGGGAATGAAATTGGAGAGGCTTGGAACAAAGAAAGAACGTTCTAACGCCAACTCATGTTCGACGTACATTTGAACTATGAAAAAACCAGCTTGCTGAGACACAATGTGTTGCAGCCAAGAACTTGGACCCTAAGGTACTTGAGTACCACGTTCGAACACCAACTAACGTTTGAACGCCCACTTGAGTTGATTGAAGGCTAGATTGATGAGACATGACGTGTTGCAGCAAACAAAGAAGGAGGACTCTAAAGCACTTGAGTACCATGTTCGAACGCCATTAAATGTTTGAACGTCCCTTGGAATCATTTGAAGAACAGACTTCTGCACAGAGTGTGGAAATGAACTTCATAGAAGACCATTTGAGTGGAAAAGGTCAGGCCCAATCTGGCGTTCGAAAGCCCATAAAACAAAAACAGAAAACACGTTCGAACGAAAGACACCGTTCAAATGCCCCTAAAGCAAAATAGAAGACAACGTTCGAACGTCGATTTACGTTTGAACGTCCTCCACAGACTGCCTGCAGAGTAGTTGGTTTTCATGGGCAACATACACTATTCACTCATCCTCTTTTATCTTCTTGTTTCCCCCCCTCCCCTTCATTGCCTATAAATACTCCCATGTTGGGAGCTTGAAAGCATTCTTCCTCTTGGAGAGTAAGGAGGTGCAATACTTCTCTTGTGGAGTAGGAATCCTTTTCTCTTGTAAAGTAGAGTAGAGAGCTAGTTCTTGTACATTTCTTGTTTATGTTTTCATTTTGTATTTGTATCAACCATGATGGAGGCTTAGACTCCCATTGTAGTTGTACTTGCTTTTTACAAGTATCAAGAGAGATAGCTCATCTTTTGGTTGTGGTGGAAACCCTCCAAAAGTAACTAGCTTTCTTTTACTTTCATTTGTTAGCTTCTTTTACTTCCATTGCTTGAGCATCTTCTCTCTCAGAGGAGTAAAACTCTTCCAATTTTCTAGAGCTTTACCAAAGCTGTGAAGGTGGAATGTAATTCACTCATTCTTCGTTTAAGACCGGCTCCGTGGATAGTGTAGTTTCCCTTGTAACTCCTCTACTTGGAGGGATGAACATCACTCACTTTTATAGTTTTACCAAAGCCATGAAGAGTGAGTAGCTCCTCATTCTCTCTATAGTAAGAGGTGATGAATATGTATTGATTATCCGGAAGTTATACTTATGCATTTTGTTTATGCTTTAATGCTTTATCTACTTGTTTATTGAATGATTGAATGCATCTAGTAAAGCTAAGGTACTTTGTATAACCATGAGTTCTTTCTATGACACAGATGACTCTTGCATAGAGATACCCATTAGTTCAAGGCAAGTACCCAAGCTAAATATTCATGAAAACCTTTCAATCTTCACCATTATTGTGCTTTATTAAATAATGGAACATTAATGCCATGGTTGGATGCTTTGTAGAAACACTTTCTTGTTTGTAGACGGGTTGAGTCTCGGCATAGGCAATTCTTGTAAACTTTTAGAAAGGCATCGGAACCATGTGCTTAATTCACACCATCCATCTTTATCTTCCAATTAACTTGCTGTCGACACGGGAGTTAATTAAGTTATAAAGCACAAGTATAAAAAATTGGATGATTAACTACATGTTCTGATCCTCGAACTAAAGGGTGGTTGCTAATTTTGATAATTTATCTTATATGTTGTCTAGAAAAACCTCTTGGAAATATTCTATCTTGGAAATCCCTCAACTTCAAAACTCTCAAGAAACTCCAGTTTCTTGGTCTCTGTCACTGCTTACTTCAAAACACTAATCATAACTCCCTGTGGATTCGAATCCGGACTTAACCGGATTATTACTACAACTTGGCCGCCTGCACTTGGGTGTACACATTTTGGATCAAGTCACCTCACATTAACCAAGTACCCTTTATTGCTATCCAACATAATTTTATAAAGGTTGATTCTTTGGAAAATCTATGGCACACTCTTGAGTTTCGAAATCTTTCCATCCAAGCCAAATTTGTGCACACTCTATTAAGTCTTTCCCATAAAGTATACGAATCTTTCCAATTGTTACACCAAGTAAAAGGAAACCTATTATACCCTAGATCCACCAAAGCACAACTATCCAAAGAATGAAAAAAAGCCTGTATTTGTCACTTTGCTTTGATGAGCGTGTAATATTGCATATTTAATGACCTCATTACCTGCATTTTAACTCAATTTTGCATTAAATAAGTTAGAGTTCTTCGAAGTTGTGAATAATATAGAAATTTTGATGTTGCAAGTAATAATACAGTAATTGATGGATTTCGAAACCTTGCAACTATGTGTGGATGAGCGGTGAATAGATAGACACATTATATAAGGATTTGGAGGCTTAAAAGTGAAAGAAATCAAGGAGGTGTATTGGTACTTGTTAACATAGGTACCGGCACCCATACAATTAGGTAGCATTACCTCTGTATTCCCTATTTTTATCCATGATCCACTTCGAATCTGAAAAAGTGCAAAATATGAAAGTTGTAGATCTGGGTGTCGTCTGTATTATTTCAAAATTTAGCTCAATAGGACGGTTGGATCAAAAGTTATGACAAATTTATGAAAATTGGTCCTCAGT
The DNA here is from genome assembly GCA_963454935.2 of Ilex paraguariensis. NCBI lineage: Eukaryota > Viridiplantae > Streptophyta > Magnoliopsida > Aquifoliales > Aquifoliaceae > Ilex > Ilex paraguariensis. The sequence goes on from CAUOFW020000913.1 coordinate 101,515, forward strand.
TTGTATCCCCCTTAAGACCTTCCAGAAGGTTTGCACACTGGAAAAAACCTTCCAGAAGGTTTTGCTTCGACCTTCAGGAGGTTTGGCCCAAAAATGCCAGACACTTGCAACTTAAGCTTCACTTGCTTGGGGGTCCCACCTATGATTCTCCCATACATCCCCTGACATATTTGACATATATATATGCCTACCTACACCCTAAAGTCAGCTTTGGAAGATGGAGGATGGGAAGGAGGAGAGAGAACGACGGAGGCATGGTGGGTGCAGGTTATGCTTGTCCTAACCTGTCTAATGCATGACCTCACCTCTCATTGATGGGAGGCTTGCACACACAGGCTAGGAGAGCCTCATGGATGAAAAATGCAGGGCTACACCATATATTCAACTTCACACAAGCTTTTGAAAAAGGGGAGGCTACCTAAGCTGAGTAATAGTTTTAGAGATTGAAAAATCAAGGAAGAAGACGAAGTTAGAGAGAAAAAGTTGAGTTTTCATATTTTTTTGCTATTTTTAGTGTTGTAAGCTTTAAACTACTTGTAATCTTTCCCCTTTTCACTTTCAACTCTTTCATTCAAGTTGTATGCAAGCTTAGCTAAGTATTTCTAGCATTTCAATTTCTAAATTTGGGTATTTTCTTTCAATATTTGTATTTTGGTATTTTCTCTTGTAGTTTAACTCTTTTCTTTAATTAATACAAGCTCCATATTTTATTTCTTCACCATGTCTCTTTACATTATGAATGTTTTTGCTTTAACTATGGATAGCTAAGTTTTTAGTTGGCTAATCCAAGGGAGATTTCCTCTTGGGTATGCTAAATCAACTCTTCGTCATTTGATTAGGTTGAGTGTGGCGTGGTTGTGAGCTCTTGATACACCATAGACTTGTCACGGGGTATGCTTGAGCCTACACCACATTGGTCTCTCACATCCTATGAATCAATCAAGCAATGATGCACCATTGGTAGAATATTTTGAGTTGATTTGGAATTCCCATTCGAATGACCTCTTCGGATTAGCCAACCTTATTTTCATTGCATTTTTATCAAAAACTCCACTCACCAAAACACAAAACTACAAGATTTTACACATTTTCATTTTTCAAAAAATCACCTTCACGCAACTCAACCTTCCTTCCTTGAGGAGACGACCTTAGAATACTCAATTCCAAGTTAAACATGACACTTGAAAGTCTCTCTTTGCTTGAAGAGCACTTTTCCACACACATACACACACATACTTTTTCATCTGCACACATGGTTTTTCCATTTCTATCATCGAACCTGAGGGAGTGTGACACTCACCTACTCATATAAGCCATATACACATTCGAGGGTTCGTGTTCAGAGATTAGGGTGAACGTAATCAAGCATTTTTGGCACCATTGCCGGGGAAGGCAAAACGTTGAATTTATAAGGTGATTTTCAGACAACAGAAATAAGTCTCATAATTTTTAGCACGGGCTAAGCTACGTTGCTCCTTGCACATATTTTTGTTACTTGTCTTTTCATTTGTAGATATTGTTTTGTATGTGGGGATGAGACAACCAAAATAGATTGGTTAGACGACCCTTGGGCCCCAACATGAATATTGATCGAGACCCACCCGAGAATGTTGATGACAATTTTGAGGATGTTAGTGCTAATGTCCCAAGAGGTGGGGGAGTGCAAGACCCTAGAATTCCAAACCCTAGAATGCATTTCCCTCCTAGGAATGAAGGGAACAATATCCCCATTGATCCTCTAGTGAGGTCAATGCTGGATTATCTTCAACCCACTTATAGCACTACTCCCTTGTGCATTCTCTTATCGGTCCAAGCTTATGCCTTCCTAGTTAAGCAGGGAATGTTACAACTACTTCTTCAATTCCATGGAATTGAAAGATAGAATCCTTATTTACATATTAAGGAATTCGAAGAAATAGTTGCAATCTTCCTCACTAATCATGCTATGGAAGACATAGCCTGAATGAAATTGTTCCCCTTTTCCCTTAAAGACAAGGCAAAATCATGGTTGAATTCCTTGAAGACTCGATCAATAAGTTCTTGGGCACAAATGCTTTCTAAGTTTTTGAACAAATTTTTTTTGGTGCTTAAAACTACCGCTCAAAAAAAGAAAATCCAAAACTTTTCAGAAAAGCCCCATGAGCAATTTTATCATGTTGGGATTGCTACAAGAATTGCTACAATTCATTCCACACCATGACTTTGAGTTTCTTCTATGAAGGAATTATACCAGGCCATCGACAGTTCATAGACATGATGTGCAATGGGAGTTTTGAAACAAGGATCTCGATAAGGCCCTAGAATACTTTAGTACATTGGCACAAAATGCATAATATTGGGATATTATAGATCCCACCAATGTACCAAAGTCTTCTCTAGGTAATAATTAACCAAGTGGGGGAGGGATGTATGATTTAAGGGACCAGGAAGATTTGCTTTCCAAAATCACGAAGTTGTCTTGAAAAGTGGAGAGTCTAGAGGTCAATAGGAGATATGAGATGTCCAACATTTCCAAGATTGAGGAGTTTTGCTCTACTTTGGTGCGAGTGTTGAGCATTCCATATAGGAGTGCCCTAACATTCTGGCACTTAAGGAAGTCTACCATGAGCAAGTCAATGCCTTTAATCAAAGTAGGCAATCATTCTCCCGCACTCTAACACTTACAATCTGGGTTGGAGTAATCACCCGAACTTTAGTTGAAAGAACTAGAATCCCACTCCTCATGGGTCTAATTCATATTCACCTCGCATGCCTCCTAAGCAAAATCAATACCTTGGCCAAGGTCAGTTATCTAGCTCCTAATACCCCCAATCCAATCCACAAAGGGTTTCACAAAACTAGCCTGCACAAAGTTTTGGTTAACAAGGACCATCCACACCACCCACCTACCAACCTCCCCATAAGAGAAATTTGGAGGATGTAGTGCACCAAGTCATCCAAAGCCAAACTACCATCAACAATCAAACCGCCACCGCTTTCAATGACATTCGGACCCAAATCACAAAATTGACCAATGCCTTAGGGTTAGCCTAACAAGAGAAGGGGAAATTCCCCTCTTAACCCAAAGAGAACCCTTGAGGCTAACATGTGATTGAGTTATCCGAGCCCACTAAAGAGAGTTGTGAGTAACTAAAGGTGGTCACCACCCATAGAAGTGGCAAACAAATTGATAAGACCATTTTTTCAAAAGTCTCACCTAATGTCATATTGAAAAAATTGAAAGAGACTAAGGATGAATTTGAGGGGGTTGAGGTGAGTGAGAAAGAAAAAAATGTTGATGTGAATGTGCATACATGTCACATTCTGGCCCCTTTTCCCCATCATTTGAAGCCACCCGAAAAGGCGGCTAATTATTATGATATTATTGAGATGTTCAAGCAAGTAAAGATCAACATCCCACTCCTTGATGCTATCAAACAAATCTCTTCATGTGCCAAGATCTTGAAAGATTTGTGCACTATAAAAAGAAAGTTGAATGTGCACAAGAAGGCATTCCTCACCGAGAAATGAGCTCAATCTTGAGGATAAACACACCGCCAAAATTCAAAGACCCCCGTATGTCCTACCATTGCCATCACAATAGGAAATTGCCAAGTGGAGCAAACACCTTGACTTGGGGGCGAGTGTCAACCTTCTACCCTATTCGGTGTATCAACAACTCTAACATGAAGAGTTGAAGCCAACTCCAATCACTCTTCAATTGGTGGATCATAGCATTAAAACACCAAGGGGAGTAGTTGAGGATGTTTTAGTTCCAGTTGATAAATTCTATTTCCATGTTGATTTTATTGTACTTGATACTCACCCTGTTGTTAACTCTAGCTCACAAATTTTTGTTATACTTGGTAGACCTTTTCTTGCTACATCTAATGCTGTGATTAATTACAGGAACGGTCTAATGAAGCTTGCATTCTGGAATATGACAATGGACCTCAATGTTTTCAATTTGTGCAAACAACCGAGGGATGATGAGGAAGTGCATGAAGTCTATAGGATTGATACCTTGGTGGAGGATCACTTGGAGCTATTGAGTATGTTGAAGTTGGGGTAAGAGAAGATCGTTGATCAAGAGAAGCCGGAGAGTTTACAAGAGATAGAGAAATGGACCCCAACATTTGAGAGACTTCCTTTACAAGATAAAAAGATCTTTCCATCGACTATGCAAAATCCCATCTTGGAGTTAAAGCCTTTACCATCCAACCTCAAGTATGCATTCTTGGGGGAGCATGAGACCTTCCTGGTGGTAATAAGCTCAACTTTGGAGGCGAAGCAAGAAGGAGATCTTTTGAAAGTGTCAAGGAAGCACAAGGGAGCAATTGGTTAGATAATTGCCGACATCAAGGGGATAAGCCCTCTCATTTGCACTCATTGTATCTATCTTGAAGAAGACTCTGAGCCATCCCGAAAACCACAAAGAAGGCTAAATTCAATCATAAAGGAAGTGGTGAGGGACGAGGTACTCAAACTACTTGATGTGGGCATCATCTTTCCAATTGCAGACAGTAAATGGGTGAGTCCCACTCAAGTAGTGTCCAAGAAATTAGGAGTCACAGTAGTTGCAAATGAGGACAATGAGTTGGTTACAACAAGAGTAGTCACCAGATGGAGAGTGTGTATTGACTATCAGAAGCTCAACTCTTGCACAAGAAAGGATCACTTCCCTTAGCAATTCCTCGACCAAGTATTGGAAAGGGTAGCCGAACACTTGTTCTATTGTTTCTTGGATGGATATTCTGACTACAATCAAATTGAGATCGTATTGGAGGATCAAGAAAAGACCACCTTCACTTGCCTTTTCGATACCTTTGCCTACCGACGCATGCCATTTGGGTTGTGTAATGCTCTAGGGAATTTTCAAAGATGTGAGATGGGAATTTTTAGTGATATGGTGGAAAAGATCGTTGAAGTCTTGATGGATGAATTTTTCATATTTGGGGATTCATTTGACGGTTGTTTGGAGAACTTAGAGAGATTACTTAAGAGATGTGAGGAGAAGAGCTTGGTCCTCAACTGGGAGAAGTGCCACTTCATGGCGACACAAGGGATAGTGCTCGAGCACATCATTTCGGCAAAGGGGATCGAAGTTGACAAATCCAAGATTGATGCAAGTTCCAAACTCCCTACACCAAAGGTGGTCAAAGATATTAGGTCATTTTTTTGGCCATGCTGGTTTTTATTGTCATTTTATAAAGGATTTTAGTACAAGGACATTTGTTTTCCAAGGATGTGATTTTGTGTGGTCGGATGGTTGTGAGACATCATTTAAAAAACTCAAAAGCATGCTCACTTCACCTCCGATCATACGACCACCGAAGTGGGACTTACCATTTGAGCTTATATACAATAGAAGTGATTACGCGATTGTTGTAGTGCTCGGCCAAATGGAAGGCAAGAGACCTTATGTAATATACTATGCTAGTAAAACTCTTAATGAAGCACAAATGAATTACACTACTACTAAAAAAGAGTTGCTAGCCATAGTATTAATGTTGGATAAATTTCGGTCTTACATCATTGGTTCACCTATTGTAGTCTACACTGATCACGCTACTTTGAAGTATCTTTTGTCTAAGCAAGAAGTAAAATTGAGACTCATTAGGTGGATACTCCTACAAGAATTCAACTTGGCAATCAAAGACAAAAAGGGAGTTAAGAACGTTGTGGCGGACCATTTATCCTGACTGGTGGTTCAAAATGCCGATGAACATCTTCCTATCCTAGAATTTTTTCCTAAAGAGCATTTATTTTCCATTTATCCTGTTTGTCATTGGTATGATGACATTTGCAACTATCTTGCTACAAGATAATTCCACCACACTGGAGCCAGGAGGATAGATGGAGATTTATGATGGATGTGAGGTACTTTTACTTCGACAACCCATACTTGTTCAAGTTCTGCCCTGACCAACTCAAGAAGAAATGCATGTCTGAGAATGAACAATGGGACGTCCTTGCATTTTGTCATTCCAAAGCGTGCAGTGGACATTTCTCTTCCAAGAAAACTTCAGCTAAGGTTTTATAATCAGGTTTTTATTGGCCCTCATTAATCAAAGACTGTGTTTCTTTCTGTAAAGAATGTGATAGGTGCCAACATGATACCCCTCTCCCCTGTACTTGTTATCGAGATATTTGACTGTTGGAGCATCGCCTTCATGGGTCCCTTCCCCATGTCATTTGGCTACCTGTATATTTTGTTGGCAATGGACTATGTGTCCAAGTGGGTGGAGACTATCCCAACTAAGACCAATGACCACCGGGTCGTGGTTAAGTTCTTAAAAGAGAACATCTTTTCACTGTTCAGGATGCCTCGTGCAATGATAAGTGAAGGTGGTTCGTGAACCATTTCTGCAATAGGTCATTTGCATCTGTAATGCATAAGTATGGCATCACACATAAGGTGTCCACTACTTATCACCCATAAACCAATGGCCAAGCTAAGTTGACCAATAGGGAGATTAAGAACATCCTAGAGAAAATGGTAAACTCTGATACGAAGGATTAGTCACTTAGGTTGACTAATGCGCTACGGGCTTATTGCACCGTTTACAAGACCATTATAGGCATGTCACCCTATAGGCTCGTCTATGGCAAGGCTTTTCATTTGTCGATTGAAATAGAGCACAAAGCTAATTGGGCCATTAAGACCTTGAACTTCAATTTGAGAATGGCATGGGAGAATAGGAAGTTAGAGATGAATGAATTAAAAGAGATCCATAGAGATGTGTATGAGAGCTCAAGAATTTCAAAAGAGAGGGCTAATATTTTTCATGACAATCCATTTTAAGAAAGACATTTGAGCCTGGACAGAAAGTGCTTTTGTAGAATTCTTGACTCTCTATTTTTCAAGGAAAACTTCGATCCCTTTGGGTTGACCCCTATATTGTCAAGGTGACCTACCCCAATGGAGCCGTGAAAATCACCAACTTTAAGGATGACAAGACATTCAAGGTCAATGGCCAAAGACTCAAGCCTTTTTTCGAGGGTTTTGAAGGCTAAAGGGTGGACGAAGAATTGGTGGATTCGGTCTACCTGGATCCTTTGGAGGATTAACTATTCATGTAGATTATAGTGTATAGTCGCTTGACTTTATCATTTAATTTCCAAGTTATTTTGTTCACTTACTTTATCTTTGCGTACAATGTTTTCTTTCAAAGTGCAGATTACGATGTTCTTGTCTAAAGCTCCATGCGAGGTGTCCTCTAACCCTACTTATCTTTTAAAGTCCTTCATTGCATACCATATCTTTTTTTTTTTATGCATTGAGGACAATGCATGAATCAAGTTGGGGGGTGAGCTGCACCATTTGTATGATACACCAATTTTTTGTCAAAAGTTTTGTTGATTATACCAATTTTTGTGGTAAAATTCACCTTTCACATGGTCTACAGATTTTTGTTTAAGAACAGTTGAGAAATATGTGAAAAATTTCAAAATGTTTGTGAAAAATATCTGAATGTTGACCTATATTCCACTATTTAGAGGTGTTGTGGGTTTATGCATAGTTTTGATCTTTGCTTTGAAGTATGAATACATGATCACATTATAGAAGTTCATCCTATTGCTAAGAGTGTCACATACTTGTTTGCTTTTGAACTTAACCATAAGTGTTGTCCGAATTTGATATTGACAATTTACGTGCAAGTGTACACAATCAACAAGTAATAAAGTGATAAGTAAATCATCGTTCCCACAGAGAATTATTACTAATAACTTTCTAGTACTAACTTTAATATCAATTCAATTTTATTTAAACAATTGGAATTGAACTATGAAATTACTGATTTAAAACTAAATCTAAACTTAATAATCAAGGGTTGAATTTACCAGATAAAATAAGTTAAGATTACAACTTCCCTTAATACTTTGTATAAATCTTTCTAATTCTCTTTCTAGTTAATTAATCAAAATAAGTTGTTAACTGAGAACTCAAAATTATTTATCAAACCTCTTCCGATAGTTAGATAAAAATACGCATGTCATCATATTCAGATCTAAACCTAGAATTCATCTTCCAATTTCATCTAGGTTATCAAATTAATTGTTGGCCACACAATCATATATTAAGCACAAAATATGAAAAACAACTCATGTATGATCAATAGAAATAGAAACAAGAGTAGATCAATTTAACTAAACATCAGGTTCCATTGCAATCTTAATAAAAAATTAGTTCATAATGTAATTGAAAAACATCCTTCTTAAATTAAACAACATCTCAAAAAACTAAGAAGTAAAAGTAAGAGAAAAAAAAATGCAAACTTAGTTGTAATCTTCAATTCCCCTCTAGCCTTCAAGTCCAATTTTTTTCGTGTCGCTTCCTTCGATCTTTCTCTTCAATTTTCTTTTAATCCTTTGGTTCTTCATCTCTTTGCAACCCCCCAAAATCAATATATCTATAACCCAGCTCAAACCCTAGCATATATGTAGCATTAGAGTTCAATTTTGGCTCAAAAATAAGTCAGAATTCGTGTCCACATTAAAACAAGTGCTACAGCCCTTAAAATCAGCGCAGAGGCGCTGACTTTTTGCCCTCCTAGCGCCTAGGCGCTGGTCTGTAGAACTGAGGCGCTGATCTCCTTTGAAGCTAGAGCTGACCTTGTTGCTTAGTTTTCAAAAATCCAACACTTAGGCTCCCGAATGACCTTATTTCCTTCCAAATGATGATTCCTACCAAATAACATTAAAGCACACAAAACAAATACAAAAGAACATAAAATACTTGAAATCTTGCAATTTCATCAAGCCAAGAGTACTCAATTCATAGGTATAAAACCCACTCATCAAATACCCCCAAACTTAAATCTTTGCTTGTCTTGAAGCAAAATACTAAGAACAAAAACTATAAAAATTAACCTTAACAACCAACTACTCAAACAATGAATTAATATGAATCTAAATAATGGCCCCAAAAGTTACTACAAATAATAATTCACGGGAAACTTCAAAGCAGTGCAAAGTCTAATAATTCAACATATTCCTTAACTTTACCTCCGCTCATGATCCTTTAAATACATGTACATATCCGAACTGTTCAAGCTAGTCATCACCCAAATTCATTTACGTAATGAAATGCTTCATAGGAGATACTCAATATCAACTCTATGAATTATGTTTCACACCAACCTCTGCTTATTAAAGCAACCATATAACTAGAAGGTCAAAAGATTTTTCTCTCTTTTTTTTTCATTTGGTGAGTGCATTTTATGGTCCCTCTCACCTCCTATTGAGAGAGTGCGTTTTATGCTCCATCTTGCCTTTTCTTGAACGAGTGCATTTTACGCTCCATCTCATTCTCAATATGTGTTTATGAGTGAATGGGTTTTACGCTCCTTTTCTACTCACCACATGCCCCTTTCTTGTTTCCTGTTTTCCTATTTTTTTTTCTTCTAACTCATGAAGGATCAAATCAAAATAATTTTCCAAAAACTCTTTTTTTTTTATACTATTATGATTTTTTTTATATACTAACCCATCATAACCAATTTTTCCCCCAACCTTATATGAATACCTCAATTCACTTTGAATGATGCTTAAATAAGTTTTTTAAAGTTTCAATGATATCTCCCACAAGCATTTAACTAAATGCATTGTCTAAATAATAACTAACCAAACAGATGGATATGCGCTCATGCATGAAAAGATCACAAACAGTGTAAAATCAACTAGTATGTCAAACTACAGACTCAACTTGTTCATCAATTTCCCTTGAATTAACAATTAATCACATTCATCATTGGCCATAATCATATTCAATCAACCCATTGCTCAAGTTGTACTAAAACATTCTTTTTAAATATATACCTAATAATGAAAACAAGCATACACCCCCAAACTTAAACTAAACATTGTCCTCAATGTATAAAGTAGGAAAAATTAAGATAGAGGACTTCCCTGAGACTTCGCTAGTTGGCATCATTGTCAGTATCGTCATTGTTCGCTGAGTCGGGAGTGTATTCAGGAAACATAGATGGACTAGGAAACTGTAGTTGAGGTGTAATCTTTACCCATGGAGAATGGACGAGATTGGTACCTTACGTTGTAAAGCTTGATGTTACCCATGGAGAATAGAAGAATTCTTGGTTCTAGTTGATACTCATTGATGCACATGAGAGGTAAGATTGTTATATAAAAGATGTTGAGAGATTCAAGATGATTGAACGAAATTTTGGGTGAATAAGAGTTAGGGTGTATGTATTTTTAGAAGTTTGAAATTTTTGGAAGAGGAGGAGTTGTTGGAAGACCCTTGTCCCTGAATGTAGAGCTGATGGGTGTTTTGTAATGCTGAAAATCTATTTTGGGTGCTGTCCAGGCTGAATATAATGTTGAAAATCTATTTTGGGAGTGATTTGGGACAACAGGGGCAGTAGACAAACACGTAGGCCTTGGTCTATAGCGCTGGGGCACTGTTTTGGAGGGGCTGGGGTGCTGTCCAAACAAAAAATCAGCGCTTAGGGCTGTTTTGGAGAGCTTAGGCACTGGGCTTCTAGTCTTGGCACCTTGTGTGAGCTTGAGCAAGCTCCACCCATATTGTTCAATCCTTGGGACCTGCAAGCAATTGACATACTAGTTAAAATGAACTAATAATCTAATATCATAATTACTCTTAAAAAAAAAACTATATTGACATAAACATGAATTAAAAATTAAAAGCTAAATTTTGGGTTCCCGACCAAATAGTGGTTGTTTTATAGTCTTCAGCCCTGACTGCTTCCAGTTTCAGCCTAAGTCGGCAAGGGTAATTAAGGTCTATTCACGATCAATGTCGCCGCCCCAATAGTGCTCAAGTCTCTGCCCTTTCACCTTGAAAGTTCTCTTCGAGTTAGCTTCCTCAACTTCGAATGCTCCCTGTAGGAAAAACTCTTCTTTATATAGCTTGGCGTTCTCAAGAGGATCTGAAATATAACTTCCTACGAATACCCCATTCACTATCTTTTCAACCAAATCAACCCAAAAACATTCTTTCACTTCCTTTGAAAATTTCATAGCTGAAAATACATTGAATGTAACCTCTTGATCTTGGACTTGCATAGTTAGCTCACCTTTCTGTACATCGATAAGTGTTCTTCCCATTGCTAAGAATGGTCACCCAAGAATAATAGGTATTTCCCTATCTTCCTCATAATCTAAGACTATGAAATTAGTTGAAAAAAATGAACTTATCCACTTTAACTAGAATTTCCTCAACCATGCCCCTTAGATAAGTGAGTGATCTATCCGCAAGTTGTAATGTGATGTTAATAGGCTTTGTTTCCTTCAAACCCAATTGCTGATAAATTGAGAGTGGCATTAAGTTAATATTAGCTCCCAAGTCACATAATGCTTTCCCAAAAAATTGACTGCCTATTGTGCATGGAATTGTAAAGCTACCCGGATCTTTGAGTTTTGGTGGTAGCTTCTTTTAAAGAATAGCACTGCACTCCTCTATAAGTGCCACTGTCTCAAAATCGCTTAGTTTTCTCTTCTTTGATAAAATTTCCTTCAAAAATTTCATATAGTTAGGCATTTTCTCTACTGCTTATGCGAAAGAGATATTTATTTGGAGCTTCTTAAACACTTCCATGAATTTAGAGAACTGTTTATCCCACTTCTATTTCTGCAAACATTGTGAAAACGACACAAGAGGGACAATAGGTCTCAGATTATTTTCATTAGAACATGCAACTAGTTCTTCTTATTTCTTTTCATGTTCCACATTCTTGCTATCTTTTATTTTTTTACCCTCACTATCATCTCCATGTGAATGTTTTGGAGATCCACTAACAACCTTAGGTAACTCTTTTCCACTTCATAATGTAATGGCATTACAGTGCTCCTTACCTTCCCTTTTAGGATTGACCTCCGTATAACTAGGTAGAGTGCCTTAAGGTCGGTTATTAATGGCATTAGCAAGCTGACCCATTTGGTTTTCTAGGTTTCGGATAGATACTTCCATACTGTTCATCCTTGTCTCATTCTGTGATATGTACCTAGAAAGCAGCTTCCAAATTTGACTTCTTTTCCTACTGTGGTGGAGCTTGATTCTGAAAGCCTGATGGGTATGATTGTCTTGGAGCAGAAGGTTGGGCTTGATTATTGTTCCAAGAAAAGCTCGGATGAGTCCCTAACCAGGGTTATAATTGTTGGAATTGTTGCTATATTGCTACCTATTGTGGTTACCAATATATTGTACCGATTTTGGATTAATTACACATTGATCACTCAGAAGGTTCATAGCACACAATTCTTAAACAACTGCCACACTCTAAATAGGTTGCACCCCTAGAACATCAATCTTTTTTGTCAATGTAGCAACTTATGGAGCCAATGCAGTAACCACAACAACTTCATAAATCCCTACTACCTTTGGCTAATTGATCCTTGTAGAGGGCCACTAATAATTGTTGGCAGCCATTGTCTTTAATAACTCGTAAGCTTCATCAAATTTTTTTCACAATATTGAAATAATTACTAGAATAAATCCCCGGCAATGGCGCCAAAAACATGTTGTCCGAATTCAATGTTGACAATTTACGTGCAAGTATACACGATCAACAAGTAATAAAGTGATAAGTAGAGTATTGTTCCCATGGAGAATTATTACTATTAATTTCCAAGTACTAACTTTATATCAATTCAATTTTATTTGAACAATTGGAATTGAACTATGAAATTACTAATTTAAAACTAAATCTAAACTTAATAATCAAGGGTTGAATTTACCGGATAAAAGAAGTTAAGATTACAACTTCCCCTAATGCTTCGTATAAATCTTTCTAATTCTTTTTCCAGTTAATTAATCAAAATAAGTTGTTAACTGAGAACTCAAAATTATTTATCAAACATTTTCCGATATTTAGATAAAAATAACTCTCCTAATTAAATTACTATATTCCTATACAAAATAATTTGGAATAAGTTCATTAAGGTCAAACTCTCATAATAGTTACACACGACATATAGATATATTCCTATTCTATACACAAACCCAGCTATTCAATTCGAAGAAGAATTAACCAGACACATGTCATCATATTCAGATCTAAACCTAGAATTCATCTTCCAATTTCATCTAGGTTATCAAATTAATTGTTGGACACACAATCATACATTAAGCACAAAATATGACAAACAACTCATGTATGATTAATAGAACTAGAAACGAGAGTAGATCAATTTAACTAAACATCAGATTTCGTTGCAATCTTAATAAAAATTTAGTTCATAATGTAATTGAAAAACATCCTTCTCAAATTAAACAACATCTCAAAAAATCAAGAAGTAAAAGTAAGAGAAAAGAATGACAACTTAGTTGCAATCTTCAATTCCTCTCTAGTCTTCAAATCCAATTTTCTTCATGTCGCTTCCTTTGATCCTTGTCTTCAATTTTATTTTAATATTTTGGTTCCTTCTCTCTTAGCAGCCCCCCAAAATCAGTATATCTATAACCCAGCTTAAACCCTAGCATATATGTAGCATCAATGTTCAATTTTGGCTCAAAAACAAGTCAGAATCCACGTCCACATTAAAACAAGCACTGCAGCCCTTACAATTAGCGCAGGGGTGCTGACTTTCTACCCTCCTAGCACCTAGGCACTAGTTTGTAGCACTGAGGTGCTGATCCTATTTTAAGCTAGGGTTGCCCTTTTTGCCTAGTCTTAAAAAATCCAACACATAGGCTCCCAAATGACCTTATTTCTTTCCAAATGATGATTCCTACAAAATTACATTAAAACACACAAAAAATAAAATAAAAAAGAACATAAAATACTTGAAAATTTGTAATTTTATCAAGCCAAGAGTACTCAATTCGTAGGTATAAAACCCACTCAAGTGCATCATGAACTTGTAATTTTGGCAATTTATGGATTTAGTCCACATTTTAGTACTTGACATTAATAGTGGAAATGAGTAAGAACCCATGAGAGTTTTAGTGCCAACCCTTGTTTGAGGAAACTTACAATTACTCATAGAACAATTTTTCAAATTTCAAATTTGTTCAATAATCTCATCATGCTTGTTTTGGTTAGGTGCATTTAGGTAGTTGATTGACTTTGTCTTGAAATGAAATATGCTCTCCCATGCCTATGTAGAAATGATCTTAGGCCGTCCTTGATCTATTTTGAGCCTTAGCCTTGTTCTTGTGAAATTATCCCTAGTGCCATGTTTGAGCCTTGTTGAAATTTGGTTCCATGCCACAAATTTGACCAAACTAGTGCAAAATGATAAAAATCTACCGCACCTTGGGTGTTCCTAAGAGTTGAATATGAGTGATCATAAAAGAGAAGGAATTATGGTGCGAAAACTTAACCAAATGGATGAATGAAGTGGAATTCAATTGTTGAATGAAAAAGAATGAGAAATCCAAGAAAAAGGAGAGAGAAAGAAGAAAAAATGATCAATGAAAAAAGGAAAATGTTAAGGAAAAGAAGAAAAAGAAATAAAGAGTGAAGTGATGGTGTAGACTGAAAATCCCATAAAAAGGGAGATCTTTTTAAAATAAATGTCATGCAATCAGAACCAAAAATGCTTGATCACGTTCACCCTAATCTTCAAACATGAACCCTCGAATGTGTATTTGACTTATATAAGTAGGTGAGTGTCACTATCCATTGGGTTCAATGCTAGAAATGGAGAAAACGTATGTGTGTGGATGAAAATGTGTGTGTGTGTGTGTGTGTGTAAAAGTGCTCTCCATGCAAAGAGAGACTTTTAAGTGTCGTGTTTTACTTGAAATTGAGTATTTCAAGATCGTCTCCCCAGGGAAGGAAGGTTGAATTGTGTGAAGGTGATTTTGTGAAAAATAGAAAAGTGCAAAATCTTGTAGGTTTGTGTTTTGGTGCCTATAGTTTTTGATAAAAATACAATGAAAACAAGGTTGGCTAATCCAAAGAGGTCATTCCAATGGGAATGCCAAATCAACTCAAAACATTCTACCAATGGTGTCTTGGTACTTGATTGATTTGTAGGAAGTGAGGGACTAATGTAGTGTAGGCTCAAGCATACCTCTGTGGCAAGTCTACGGTGTATCAAGAGCTCACAACCACGTCTGCACTCAACCTAGTCAAACCAAACACCTTTCACTATGAGAAAGAATGGCGGTGAGTTGATTTAGCATACCCAAGAGGAAATCTCCCTTGGATTAGCCAACTAAAAACTTAGGTATCCATAGTTAAAGCAAAAACATTCATCATGTAAACAGACATGGTGAAGAAATGAAACATGGAGCTTGTATTAATGCATGAAAAGAGTTAAACTACAAGAGAAAATGCATTTAAGACCAAAATACAAATATTGAAAGCAAATACCCAAATTTCAAAATTGAAATGCTAAAAATACTTAGCTAAGCTTGCATACAACTTGAAAGAAAGACTTGAAAGTGAAAAGGGGAAAGATTTCAATAGTTTAAAGCTTACAACACTGAAAATGGTAAAGAAATATGAAAACCCAACTTTCTCCCTCTAACTTCATCTTTTTCCTTGAGCTTTCTATCTCAAAACTACTCCTAAGCTTAGGTAGCCTCCCCTTTTTCAAAAGCTTGTGTGAAGCTGAATAAATGGTGTAGAGCCCTGCATTTTTCATCCATGAGGCTCTCCTAACCTGTTGTGCAGGCCTCCCATCAATGGGAGGTGAGGTGATGCATTGTACAGGCTAGGACAAGCATAGTCTGCACCCACCATGCCTCCTTCTTCTCTTTCCTCCTTTCGCATCCTTCATCTTCCAAAGTTGACTTCAGAGTGTAGTTAGGCATGTATATATGTAGAATATGTCAGGGGATGTGTGGGAGAATCATAAGTGGGACCCCCAAGCAAGTAAAGCTTAAGTTGTAGAAGTCTGGCGTTTCTGGGCCAAACATTCCGGAAGGTTTTTTCCAGTATGCAAACCTTACGGAAGGTCTTAAGGGGGATGCAAGCTAAAAATCAGTTTTCATAAATTTTTTATAACTTTTGATCCAACCGTCCGATAAATCTAAAATTTTGAAAAAATACATAGGATGGAAAAGAATGGATCATGGAAAAAAAATGGGGAATACAGAGGTACTGCTACCAAATTGTAAGACCCTGTATTAAAATTAAATAAGAATAATATTATCTTAATATTTCCTCTAAGATTAAGAAGATGATGGTAGAAACCTTGAATCATTGTTAAAAGAGTGATCATGAAATTTGAGTTTCGAACGAATTGACTTTAGGTTCAAACTTAGTTGCAAAGATATTTAAGCTTGGAAGATGTTGTTAGGTAAATTCAAAACATTTTTAGGTCAAAATAAGATTTCCATTGAATCCGAAAGGTCGAGAAACCAAGGGAGAAGTAATATGGGTATATTAGAAGTCAGGAAGTATTTCGGAGTTTAAGCACACTTTAGAGATAATTTGGGTAAAAAGGATTTTGGACACTGTCTAGTGTTTTCATCATACCTGTTTATTCTAAAGTTCATTTGATATGATATTTTGACAGTGGATAGTAGACTTCTAGAGCTACAAAAGTGTATTTCACAAAAATTTCCAATTCGACCTCTACATGGGCCAAAACTGCACTGGAAGTTGAGGTAAAAATCTATCAGTCAAACCGTACCGGTACGCCGAACTCCAGAGGCTAAACAGTACTAGTACTGCGTATCGGTACACTTTATTTAAAGCTTGCCGAACAGTACAAAAAGTTAGAATTTTTAAGTTTTAAAACACCATTCTAAGCTCCATTTGTCCCATTCTTTCATTCCACTCTCACTCCACACCTCTTAGAACCCTAGGAGAAGATAAAGAGAGAAAGAAAAAGGGAGAAAGAAGGTCTTCAAAGCTTGAGCTTTTGATTTGAAATTCTTGATTACAAGGTAGGGGTTTTCTTCCATTCCTGTCCATTGATGCTAGGACTAATATATATGTATGTTTTGACACCTAATCTTATGTATTTGCTATGAGTTCTTAGTTTCTTGGTCTTCTTGCAATTATTATCATGTTTTAAACAAAGTTAGGACTGAATACCCATGAAATCTCTTTTTCTTGATTTAAAATCCTAGTTTTCAAGAGTGATGGATTTTCCTTTTGATTCTTCCTTGGTTCTTGATTTCAAAACCTTAGTGCTTTGTGTTGAGTAATAAAATGATATTGATGATGATCTCTTGCATTTTCTTCAATGTTCTATTGAAATGATACATGTGAAAATTTGGGGATTGTTGAAATTACTTGGGCTCTTGGAAATACTCATGAAATTGGGGGGTTTGGAAATTGTTTGTTATTGATGGAATTGTTGGTATTGTATCTCTTGTGTGGTTGTTTGGATAAATGTGGGCTATGATTGATTGGGTATCATGGAGTGGGTAGACGTCTTCTTAATCCATACGGGTTTAAACATATCCTACCACTCGTAGTGGGGTTGGTGCCTTGCGAGGATCAAACCACTATTAGCTCATAGGTGCCGTGTTAGAGGATTAATATACTAATGCCTGGGTTGGATTCGTCACTGCCATGGTGTTGGCACACAATCTTCCCAAAGGTTGGATATCCTTGCGAGGATTTGTGTTTGTGAATATGTGGAACATGATGCTTTCGATGGTGACCATGCTAGATCTTACTTCATACCTGAGATATGAATATAGTGGTGGGTATTGTTCATTGTACCAGAAATAGTTTCTACAAGAATCTTAAGAAGTACGGGATTCTGCAAGAACTTGGGAGAAATGGTTTTTGGTGGAATGAATTATTAGTCGTATATTATAGTGGTGGGTTTTTGTTCATTGTACCAAGAATGGTTTCTACAAGAATCTTAGAAAGTATGGGATTCCGCAAGAACTTGAGAGAAACTATTTTTGGTGGAATGGATTATTAATTGTATATTGGTTTCATTTATGCATTAAATTACTACTGTTGCTTAAACTTGATATCTCTTTAATTGTCCCTATTTTATTTCAAAATTCATATATGCTATTTGTGAAAGGTGACCGACCGTTTTTATATGCTTTTCTAAACCTTGTTCGAGTATAGGAGCAATGTTGCTATATAGCTTAGTGCTCACCCCCTACAAATAATATTTTTCAGATTGTATCCTAGAGGAGCAGTTGGGAATGGATGAACCGGCATACTGGGAGACTCCTATAGAAGGGAATGTGGATCCCGAGGTGGATGGTTAGAGCAACATTATCTTTGTTCTAGACTAGGCAATTCATTTTTGAAACATTGTGAAGTCTAGCTTTTTTTGTAATTCTGCTGCGCTATGAGAGTTAAATTTTTGGGATGTAAATGCCATGGTTCGACATATCAATTTGGGTAATGTTGTAAATTTTTTATGGACGATGAATGAAGTCCCATTTATTTATGGATTATATTAGTGCTCTCATGATATGAATGGTTTAAATTGTAATGCCGTCCAAGGTGATTTTTGGGACGTTACAAAGTTGGTATCAAAGCTTAGGCTTTAGGTCTTATATGGGAGCTGTAGGTTATGGATTACCCCTAGAGATGAGGATTAGGTGGAGTGAAATTAGTGATTAAAATTTTGTATAAGCATTATGCTTAGGATTTAGGTGATAGTTAAGACGTCTTGTACGTTAAGGAAAACTAAGTGGTAAATTGATGTGCAGGATAGAGGGTGGACGTGGATGTAGACGTAGATGGTGGCCAAGCAAATCCATCACCACCATCACCTCCCGATGCCATGAATGTCATTTATCAATGTATAAGGGAGCTAACCACTTTGGTACAACACCATAATAGAATCTACAACCAGCAACAATAGAACTTAGAAAGGGGAGGTCCGATTAGGAGTGATGCTAGCAATAGTGGGGTTGCACAAAGGGTAGCTCCATACCGCCGACCTGACCAAGCTCCAGGGCAAAGGAATCAAGGGGTTCGTAGAGCTGGGATCACTCGGAATAGAACAGACACTGACCCCTGCCGATGCTTTTCCTGTGGAGGTTACGAGCACTTTAAAAATAGATGTCCATCGTTTTCACCAAAGACCAAACAAGTTGTAGGACAGGTTAATACCCATAAACCATCCCTATTGAAGCCACTACATCAGGGACCGTTAGAAGCTATGACTCCCGTTGATACTAATCATGGAAGAGTTTCTACTTCGACCCAGCCGGAGAAAGGTGCTTCTAATGTAGTTGTGGAAGGTATTGTGTTTCTCTATAAGTCTTAAACCTGTATTTTATTTGATCCTGGTGCTACTTCGTCCTTCCTATGCACTACATCAACTATTTATTTTGGGGATTAGAATTTGAGAATCTAGAACATGCTTGGAGTATCGACATGCCTACGGAAGAACGGTTGGATACTAGGGGGATGTGTAGAGATTGTGTGCTACGAATTGGGGAGTGAGAAGTGATTGTAAACTGGGTTGCATTAGATATGAATGTATATTCTAGTTTTATATCGTGTCATTTTGGACTATAGGAGACGGATGGTAATTTGACTTTTGGTTTGTAAATGATTCTAGGCATGGATCTTTATACAAGTCATATTATCTATATTGTAGATGGGTATGAGATAGGATTTGTGACAAAAGACACCCAAACTTGAGTTGGACAAGTATAATAGAACCATCTATCAAACAGACTACCTTTCACTAATTGGATCATAACTTATTGTTGGAAAGTCCAAATGGTGCACCATTTTTTTGTTTGTTAGAATTCTAACTCGTATATCTTTCTAACCATATAGGTCACACATGCTAGAAATACCTGAGTTAAATCAGTTTATTCTTCAAATTTGGTCAAAAATCTGCGCCGTGGTATTCCTTGGATAGCAAAATGTTGTGTTTTGCTTCTTAGACTTTGAAGGACTTATCCTTCAGCAAGCTTCCATCATTATTTAGGCTTTGATTTAAAGACACCCCCATGTTGATTGAAGTATTTTGATGGATAACAATATAAAAGGAAATTATGAATAATGATTAAGACTATGATGACTAATGCGGGAAAATTGAGGAACATTGGTTTAATTATTGGGAGTTTTGTTGTAGTTTTGATTATATCATAAGAAGCCTGGTAATAGGGAATTGAAAGATATTTTGAGATCCTTGATAGTCTATCTCCATATTTTGGTAAATTACAAGACATATATTGTAATGGATTGTATCATAGGGATTCGAAAGTATAAGTATCGTGAAAAGAGTTGTAATGTTAATGAAAGCCACTAAGAATTGATTACATGGTTATTAGTTCTACCTCAAGTTTAGAGATTGAGAATGAATACTTGGGAGATAGAAAATAATTGGCCTTAATCAATTTGATGAACATGTAGAGTTATTAAGGGTGATCTAAAAGTATGAATCTGGATACAAATGAGTTATGAAGGGGATGGTAAGGCTTATTGAGTTAAGCTCAAGATTGGGGACTGAAAGCAAATATGTTGGAGATATAACTTGACACTTAGTCTAGTTATAATAGTTGGTCAATTACAAAAACCCCCCTTTGAATGGATTTGATGGATCATTAGTGTACACATTTTGGAAGTTATAAATTGAAAAACAAGTATAGTTAGATTTCAATTGTACACTTTGGGTGGAATCTAACATATCTTCCAAAAACTTTAAAGACTTATAGAAATTCCTATCATTTGGCTAGTCTTGATTTTTGAATTGGTGGATTATAATTTATATCAGAGTTTGCAGTGAACTACTTGAGTAATGACTACAATGGTGCAGGTAAGGAGTATGATGAGGAATTGCAAATGGATGTGCAACATCAAAGTGGATTCTAGAATATTGACTTACGTAGGAGTGTGAAGTTGTGATTTGAAATTATTGTTAGGTTTCAAAGATTGTGAATTTCTATTGGCTAGTGAGAGAAACAAAGTCATTAAGAATGTTGTATCTATGTTAGGAATGGAGATAAATCTTACTGTAATGTCATTAGTAAGTTTTGTGTTATACCATGATGCTAGTATAGGAAAAATGAGTAACCTTATTAACAGAATTGCATTTGAGTTATTTTGATATGTTTATGGATAAGCTACATGTAAGAAGCAAATATGAGGTTTATTGAACTGATGGGTGAAATTCAAAAGAGAAGTGATATTTAATGAGTAGAACATTAAATATTATGATCTAGTAGTTATGCATGATTAGAAATGAGTTGGAACAATCGTATACAATTATTGAGAATATAGGTGATAAATGAATTCTAGTGAAAGAATGCAATCTTGGGGATTTTAAGTAACTACAATGATGTTATAAGTGAAAAAGATGGATCAAAAATTTAGGATATGATGTTCTATTTTAATCTTGGCTTTGATGCTTAAAGGATGAATAGAAGTGGAGACATTATGGCCAAATGAGAATTAGATAGATTAACTTAACGATTAAATTTTGAGGACGAAACTTTCTTTTAGGGGGGTGGATTGTAAGACCCTGTATTAAAATTAAATAAGAATAATATTATCTTAATAGTTCCTCTAAGATTAAGAAGATGATGGTAGAAACCTTGAATCATTGTTAAAAGAGTGACCATGAAATTTGAGTTTCGAAGAATTGACTTTAGGGTCAAACTTAGTTGCAAAGGTATTTTAGCTTGGAAGAGGTTGTTAGGTAAATTCAAAATAATTTTAGGTCAAAATAAGATTTCCATTGAATCCGGAAGGTTGAGAAATCTTGGGAGAAGTAATATGGGGTATATTAGAAGTGAGGAAGTATTTCGGAGTTAAATCACACTTTAGAGAGAATTTGGGTAAAAAGGATTTTGGACACTGTCTAGTGTTTTCATCATAACATTTTATTTTGAAGTCCATTGGATATGCAATTTTGATAGTGGATAATAGACTTCTAGGGCTATAAAAGTGTATTTCACGAAAATGTTCCTTTAAATAGGCCAAAATTGCACTGGAAGTTGGAGCAAAAATCTGTCAGTCAAACCGTACCGGTACGCCCAACTCTAGAGGCTAAATAGTACCGGTACTGTGTACCGGTACGCTTTATCTAAAGCTTGCCGAACAGTAAAACAATTGGGATTTTTATTTTTTACAACACCATTCTAAGTCCCATTTGTCCCATTCTTTCATTCCACTCTCACCTCACACCTCTTAGAACCCTAGGAGAAGATAAAAAGAGAAAGAAAAGGGAGGAAGGTCTTTAAAGTTTGGGCTTTTGATTTGAAATTCTTAATTACAAGGTAGGGGTCTTCTTCCATTCTTGTCCATTGATATTAGGGCTAATATATATGTATGTTTTGACTCCTAATCTTACGTATTTGCTATGGGTTCTTTGTTTCTTGGTCTTCTTGGAATTATTATCATGTTTTAAACAAAGTTAGGGTTGAATACCCATGAAATCTCTTTTTCTTGATTTAAAACCCTAGTTTTCAAGAGTGATGGATTTTCCTTTTGATTCTTCCTTAGTTCTTGATTTCAAAACCTTAGTGCTTTGTGTTGAGTAATAAAATGATATTGATTATGATTTCTTGCATTTTCTTCAATGTTCTATTGAAATGATACATGTGAAAATATGGGGATTGTTGAAATTACTTGGGCTCTTGGAAGTACCCATGGAATTGGGGGTTTTGGAAATTGTTTGTTATTGATGGAATTGTTGGTATTATATCTCTTGTATGGTTGTTTGGATAAACATGGGCTATGATTGACCGGGTATCATGGAGTGGGTAGACATCTTCTTACTCCGTGCGGGTTTGAACATATCCTACCACTCGTAGTGGGGTTGGTGCCTTTCGAGTATCAAACCACTATTAGCTCACAGGTGCCGTGTGGGAGGATTACTATACTAATGCCTGGGTTGGATTCGTCACTGCCATGTTGTTGGCACACGCCCTTCCCAAAGGTTAGATATCCTTGCGAGGATTTGTGTTTGTGGATATGTGGGATATGATGCTTTCGATGGTGACCATGCTAGATTTTACTTCATACCTGAGATACGAATATAGTGGTGGGTTATTGTTCATTGTACTATAAATGGTTTCTACAAAAATCTTGGGAAGTATGAGATTCCGCAAGAACTTGGGAGAAACGGTTTATGGTGGAATGGATTATTAGTCGTATATTACAGTAGTGGGTTATTGTTCATTGTACCAGGAATGGTTTCTACAAGAATCTTGAGAACTATGAGATTCCGCAAGAACTTGAGAGAAACGATTTATGGTGGAATGGATTATTAGTTATATATTGGTTTCACTTATGCATTAAATTACTGTTGTTGCTTAAACTTGATATCTGTTTAATTGTCCCTTTTTTATTTTAAAATTCATATATGCTATTTGTAAAAGGTGAGCGACTGTTTTTATATGCTTTTCTAAACCTTGTTCGAGTGTGGGAGAAATGTTGATACAGAGCTTAGTGCTTACCCCTTACAAATAATATTTTTCAGATTATGTCCTAGAGGAGGAGTTGGGAGTGGATGAATTGGCACACAGGGAGACTCCTATAGAAGGGAACGTGGATTCCGAGGTGGACGCTTAGAGCAACATTATCTTTGTTCTAGACTAGGAAATTCATTTTTGAAACATTGTGAAGTCTAGCTTTCTTTTGTAATTCTGCTACGTTATGATAGTTAAATTTTTGGGATGTAAATGCCATGGTTCGGCATATCAATTTGGGTAATGTTGTAAATATTTTATGGAAGATTAATGAAGTCCCATTTATTTATGGATTATATTAGTGCTCTCATGATATGAATGGTTTAAATTATAATGCTGTTCAAGGTAATTTTTGGGGCGTTACACAAATGGTATGGGTGTCGGTACCTATGTTACCAAGCACCGATGCCTCCTTGATTTCTTTCATTTTTAAGCCTCCAAATCCTGATGTAATGTCTCAATCTATTCACCACTCATCCACACAGTTGCAAAGTTTCGAAAGGCATTAATTACTCTAATATTACCTGCAGCATCAAAATTTCCACATTCTTCACAACTTCGATGAACTTTAACTAATTAAATGCAATGTTGAGTTAAAATGCATGTAATGAGGCCATTAAATGTGCAATATTACACCCTCATCTCACCCCCCAACTTCAGCATTGTAAAAATTAAGCAAAAAAAAAAAAAAAAACCTATACTAATTTCGCTATTGCATTTAACATATGCAACAAGTCTTTAAACCCCTAGTGGATGAGTTTTGTCTCATTTAGATTTGAAGTGAAGGTATTTATGATTAGTAGTTAAAATTATCATATTACTATGCTCTTTTAACAACTAATTATACTTTGATGGAGTTTAATTGATGAAATTTTAGGCCATAGATTGTACAAGGGACTAAAGGCAATGAGTATCAAACTTTCATGCAACACCAGCATATTGTGGAGAAAAATTGGAAATGCTTAGACCAAGGCAAGAATGTTCAAACGCCAACTCACGTTCGAATGTCAACTTGAATTGATTGAAGATCAGACTGTTGACGTGTTGTGGCCAAGAAGGAAGACTCTGAGGTACTTGAGTACCACGTTCGATTGCCAACTCACGTTGGAACGTCATCTTGAATTGATTGAAGAACATACTGATGAGTGCAAAGCGCCAAGATGTGCATGGAGTGTGGAAATGGGTTTCCACAGAAGACCACAGGCCACTTGAGTGAGAAGGTCAGGCCCCATCTAGCGTTCGAACGCCCATAAAGCAAATACAGAAGAAACATTCGAACGCCAACTCATATTCAAATGTTCTTCACAGGCAGGCTGCAGAGTAGTTGGCTTTTCACTTGGACTTGAGCAGCATACACTATTCATGCACACTCTCTTGTCTCCACCCCTCTTCCTTCTTGCCTATAAATACTCCCCTTGGAGGAGCCTTTGGAAGGAGGGTTTTTGGGGTAGAAGACTAGAACTTGGTTTGTAAGGCTTAGACTACACCAAGAACTAGTAGAAGAGCTAGATGGAGGCTTAGACACCCATTTATGTAGCTAGTTTGAGATGTATGTTATATTTTCTTGTATCAAAAAATTTAGTTCATCTTTTGGTTGAGGAAACAACCATCCATTTGTTGGTTGAGGAAGCAACCCTCCAAAAATGACTAGCTTTCTTTTACTTTCATTGTTCATGTCTTTCACTTCCATTGCATGAGCTCCCTTCTTTCTTAGAGGAGTGAAACTCTTCCACTTTTCCAGAGCTTTACCAAAGCCGTGAAGGGTGGGATGTGATTCATTCATTCTTTGTTGAAGATCAGCTCTTTATTTATTGTGCTTTTACATTGTAACTCCTCTACTTGGAGAGATGAGTATCCCTCACTTTTCTAACTTGACCAAAGACATGAAGGGTGAGTAGTTCCTCATTCACTCTTTAGTAAAAGGTGATGAATATGTATAAATTATCCAGAAGTTATATTTGTGTATTTCCTTTATGCTTTAATGCTTTATATTCCACTTACTTATTGAAAGATTGAATGCATCTAGTAAAGCTAAGGTACTTTGTATAGTAATGGGTTCTTTCTATGTCACAGATGACTCTTGTATAGTAATACTCGTTGATTCAAGACAAGTATCGTGACTAGATCTTTGGCACAACAGTTCAATCTTCACCATTATTGTGCTTTATCTAAAGAATGGAACATTAATGCCATGGTTGGATACCTTTTAGAAACACTTGCTTGTTTGTATACGGGTTGAGTCTCGACACAGACAATTCTTATAAACTTCTGGAAAGGCATCAGAACCATGTGCTTAATTCTTACAGTCCATCTTTATCTTCCGATTAACTTCTTGTTGACATGAGATTTAATTGAGTTATAAAACACAAGTATAATAAACCGGATAATTAACTACATGTTTTGATCTTCGAACTAAAGGGTGACTGTTTACATTTGAATTTATCTTATATTTTGTCTAGAAAACTCGTGGAAAGAATCTTATATTCTATTCAAAAAATCCCATAACTTCAAACTCTGAAGGTTTTGAGTTACTTGGTCTCTATCACTGTTCACTTCAGAACACCATTCATAGTTTCCTGTGGATTCGACTCCAAACATAACCAGATTATTACTATAGCTTGACTGCCTGCCCTTGGGTGTACACATTTTGAATCAAGTCAAGTTTTTAGCACCGTTGCCGGGGAGCCATAAAAGGTGTTTTAAGGTAAAGGTAAAAAGACCTCTCTTTTTAATTGTTTTTATGTCTGAGGATGCTCCTCACTATCAATATTTGCCAACAGAATCTTTTGGGTCTATGAATCAACCATAACCACCTTCATCTAGATTAGTAGCAAATTCTTGTGAAAGTAGAATGACAAATGATGAGAGATAAGGAGAAATTCCTGTGAGAGAGGGGGTAGTGCCTAACATTCGAACTCTGCGAAATCACTTTAATCCCATAAGAAATAGTGTCCCATCTTATTTTATCTTTCCTGAAGATGCATCCCTCTTTATTGTAAAGACGAGAACAGTTCAACTACTCCCTCAATTCCATGGACTCGAAATAAAAAACCTGTATCTGCACATAAAAGAGTTTGAGGAAGTATGTGGAACGTTTCAAGAGAACTCTGAGCTAGCCAAAATTAAACTTTTTCCATTTTCTTTAAAGGATAAAGCTAAACAATGACTAAATTCTTTAAAAGCTCTTTCAATACTTAAGTGGCAGGCACTACAAAATGAATTTTTTAGAAAGTTTTTCCTTCTACACCGCACTAATGCACTGAAAAGGCAAATCATGATTTTTTCGATCAAAGAAGGAGAAACGTTTTACCAAAGTTAGGAGAGATTCAAGGATCTACTCTAGTCCTGCCCATAACATGCTTTTGAGAATTGGACTTTGGTAGGATTATTTTATGACTCCCTCCCCCCAAACTACATCAGTTTGTCGAAATGATGGCTCAAGGAGAATTCATGGGTAAAAGTCTAGAGGAGACATTCAATTATTTTGACACTATAGCTGACAGTTCTCAAATGTGGGACTTAGCCTCCCCTACCATTGTTGAAACTAAATCATCTACTTCCCAAGGGGGTAAGTATGTCTTGAGAGATGATGATGACCTAAGAGCAAAAATCTCCACCCTATCTCGAAAGCTTGAAGCTTTTGAGATGAAAAAGGTTCATCAAGTTGATGTTAGCTCTCCCACAGAACAAGTGTGTGGGATCTGTGCGCTTATAGGACACCCTACTGGGGAGTGTCCTACCATACCAGCATTCAAAGAGGTTCTGTTGGAGCAGACAAATGCAATTTCTAACTTCAAAAAGCCTTACTCCAACCCATACTCTGAAACATAAATCTAGGGTGGGAAAACCACCCGAACTTAAGTTGGAGAAACACACAACCAACTCTCATGAACCAACACCAAGGATCACAATACCACCTCAAGGACCTCCCACGTATCAACCATACCAACCACCACAAAGAGGAGCTTTGAGGATACCCTGAATCAATTCATGCAAAGCCAAATGAACTATAACAATAGTTCCACTCAGGCTTTTACTGATTTCAAAACCTAGACCACTCAATTTTTTCGAGGACCTTAAAAGCCACATCCAAAGGTTAATCTAATCCATGACCACAAGTGAGAAGGACAAGTTTTCTACCCAACCAAAACCACCACAAGGCCAATTCCAGGTGGGAAACCCTGCAATCATGGAAACTCCACAAGGCCAAGCCCAAGTTGTCATTACACTTAGAAGTGGCAAGGTGATTGACAAGACAATTAGAGACATGCTAATTTCCAAGCCAAAATTTGAGTCAATCCCAATTAACTCACCAGTTGAGCCTGAACCAGTTGAGCTTGAACCAGAAGAACATAAGCCTATGATTGAACAAGAGCCAGAACCTTTAGAGGAAAGAGGACCTCCGTGTCCTATTCCTACTCCTATTCCTCATAGACTCAAAACTATACAGAAGTTGAATAATCATCATGAAATTTATGAGCTTTTTAAGCAAATAAAAATCAACATCCCACTTCTAGATACAATCAAATAGATTTCAACTTAGGCCAAGTTTTTGAAAGACTTGTGCATAGTCTAAAGAAGCCAAAATGTTCAAAAAAGTGCCTTTCTGACAGAACAAGCTAGTGCCCTACTTCAACACAAAACCTCTCCAGAATAAAAAGATTCAGGGTGTCCAACTGTGTCATGTGTCATTGGAAACTTTAAAATTGAACAAGCACTGTTAGACCTTGGAGCTAGTGTCAACTTGCTCCCTTTTTTTGTCCACCAGAAGTAGGGTCTGGGTGAACTCAAACCCACTTGTGTCACACTCCAATTAGTGGACACATCTATAAAAATCCTTAGCAGTATTGTTGAAGATGTACTTGTCCAATTGGACAACTTTATCTTCCTTGTTGACTTCATCATTCTAGACACTCAGCTAGCAAAGCATTTAGAGAACCCAATTCTCATAATTCTTGGTCGACCCTTCCTAGCAACTTCAAATGCACTAATCAATTACAGGAATGGGTTCATGAAATTAACCTTTGGGAATATAACTCTTGAGCTAAATATTTTCAATGTTGCCAAACACCCAGGAGAGGACAAAGAAGAGAGAGAAATAAATTTCATTGAGCGTAACACATACTATGAAAACCCCACTGAATCTTCTCTGTCAGAATCCATTACATCTGAGACAACAAATGATGATCCCAAGAATTGCCCCACTCATGCTGTTGAGACATGGCCCCCCAAATTTGATATACTTTCACCAAGTGGCGCAAAGCTCCTCTCATCAAGTGTTAAGCTACCAAAGCCTGAATTGAAACCTCTCCCATCTGACCTCAAATATGCATTCCTAGGAGACGACGAGTCATATCCCATGGTAATTTCATCTTAGCTCACAGACTTACAGTAGTCTAAATTGATTGAAATTCTTAAAATCCATAAAAACACCATTAGCTGGACCATCGCTGACTTGAAAGGTATAAGCCCGTTGATCTACAATCATGCCATATACATGGAAAAGGATTAAAAACCCTCTCTTCAAATGCAGCGGCGACTGAACCCTCACATGAAGAAAGTTGTGAGAATGAAAGTGCTTAAACTCTTAGATGCAGAGATAATCTTTTCCATCTCCGATAGCAAATGGGTTAGTCCAACCCAAGTTATGCCCAAAAAGTCTGGGGTCACAATGGTCAGGAATGATGCAAATGAACTAGTACCAACTCGAGTCATCACAGATGGTGAATGTGTATCGAGTATCGAAAACTCAATTTGGTAACAAGGAAAGATCATTTCCTTCTTCCCTTTCTTGACTAGGTTCTGGAGAGAATTGTGGGCCATGAATTTTAATATTTCTTGGATGGGTATTCTGGGTACAATCAAATTGAGATAGCATAAAAAAGAATTGCTTGTTGTAGTTTTTGCTTTGGAAAAATTTTGTTCCTATCTTGTTGGTTCTTCTGTTACTGTATTCACTAATCATGTAGCCATAAAATTCTTGCTCACAAAGAAGGATGTTAAGCCTAGGCTATTGAGATGGATACTCTTACTCCAAGAGTTTGATCTGATCATTAAGGATAAAAAGAGTGTCGAGAATATGGTGATAGACCATCTGTCCAGATTAACGTATGACTTTTACGAAGATATTTTGCCAATCAATGAAAAATTCCCCGATGAACAACTGTTCATAATTGATGAGACCTCATGGTATGCTGATATTGCTAATTTCCTTGCTACTAGAACACTCCCTCCGTCCTTCACCACCATGGACAAAAAGGAATTTCTGAGGAAGGTTCGTAACTTCTTTTGGGAAGATCCGTACGTATTTAAGTACTGTAAGGATCAAATCATAAGACGTTGCATCCCCCCTCAAGAAAGTAGACATGTAATAACATTTTGTCATTTTGAAGCATGTGGTGGTCATTTTTCAACAAGGAAACCACTACAAAAATCTTGCAATATGGATTTTAGTAGGCCACACTTTTCAAAGATGTCCACGCCTTTTGTTTAACTTGTGATAGATGCCAAAGGTTGGGGAGCATTTCAAAAACAAACATGATGCCCTTAAACCCCATTTTGGTGATTAAAATTTTTTACTGTTAGGGCATCAATTTTATGGGACCATTTCCCCCTTCCTTTCACTATCTATACATTTTAGTGGCTGTAGATTATGTGTCCAAATGGGTTGAGGCAATTCCATGCCGGATTAATGATCACCAAACAATGATCAAATTTTTAAAAGAAATTTTTTTTTCTCGGTTTGGAATTCTGAAATCAATCATAAGAGATGGGGGAGCTCATTTTTGTAATCATCCTTTCAGGAATTTGATGAAAAAATACTTGATTTTTCACAAAATTGCAACCCCTTCTCATCCATAAACTAGTGAACAGGCTGAATTGGCTAATCGAGAGATCAAATTAATTTTAGAAAAAATGATAAATCTAGACCGCAAAGATTGGTCTTCAAGACAAATCGATGCACTCTGGGCATATCGCACTACATTTAAAACAATTTTGGGCATATCTCCTTATCGATTAGTCTATGGCAAGCCTTGTCACCTACCTGTGGAACTGGAACATAGGGCATACTGAGCCATTAAAGCAATGAAATTTGACCTAGACAAGGCTGGACTGTCAAGGAAACTTTAGATTAATGAATTGAAAGAATTGAGAAATGAAGCATATGATAATGCTAAGATTGTGAAATTCAAGATGAAATTTTTTCATAACAAGAACATAATGCGGAAGTCTTTTGAACCTGCTCAAAAAGTCTTGTTGTTTAATTCAAGACTCCACCTCTTTCTTTGTAAGTTGAAGTCAAGATGCACTGGACCTTAAATTGTCAAAAAAGTGTTTCGACACAGAGCAGTAAAAGTGGAAAATCCCTCAAACGGTAACATCTTTACGGTTAATGGGCAGCAGTTGAAACCAATTTTGGGGGATTTTGTTAAAAATGTGAAAATCATTCTTTTAATGGACCTAGAATATCTCTCTGAAATTTGCACCTATCAACACAAAAAGGGGTTGAGTCAGGAAAAACCCGATCAAAACCAACCCAAAAGGACGCCTTTTTAAGGCATCCTCCCCCTTTCCTCTTTTTCCCCACCGCCTTTTCCTTATTCTTTCTTCTTCTTCTTCTTCTTCTTCTCTTTCTTTGGTGTTTACTGTCTTTTGTAAACACAACCCAACTCCCAACAACCCCATGACCATACTCCCCAAAGACCCAGTACTTTGTCTCATGATTTGCATTTGTTTACTCTATTTGTACATGGATCTTCATCTTCTATCCGCACTTACAATCAAGGAATTTCATCCAAGCAAAAACGTAGATCTACGTAGACAAGATTAATTTGTGTATTTTCCTTGAAGGTTTCGATAGATAAACAAGATCTCTACCTTTCAACCTCATCTCCAAGCTCAATATATCGGTAAATTCGAAACATTGATGACAATGTTCAGTTTAGGTTGGGGGTGAGAACTACAGTCCATATTTTTCACCTGTAAATTTTTTTGTTTTTATGGTTGTTGTTGCTGTTTCTAATCATATTGTGTACCCTGCCTTGTATTTTGTATAATTTAATGATTATGTCTGTGAGTCAGCTTTGATCATCTTTGTAACTAGCGGACGTTAAATAACTAGATAGTGAGTCTTAAAGCATAGAAAGCATGGATGTTAAATTTTTTTGGTTTAGTTTGGGAGTTCTACACACTTTTTGATCTGATGTGAATGTTGTGATCATGACAAAAGCAAGATTGGTAAGAAAGAATGAGATCCGAGAAACTCAAGCAAAACCCCTCAGTGGTAGAAGCACTTTTGCTAAATGTCGTCGTGCGAAAAGACTTGGTGCCTGTAAATAGTGTGGTAGAGTCTTTCACGAGAAAAGGTATAATTAATGTTCTGAACCAATTTTTGGCCGCGCACTCGATTGATTAGATTGGATAGTGAATGGGCTGAGTAAGGATTACCCTGATATGCTATGCTATTCTGGTACTATGCTTAACCAGTTTGTGAGAGAAGAAATTGGGAGGGTCATTGGTTATTCTAACTATATGGATATAGAGGGAGACTAGATTATTCTTTGTAAGAATTTTACTTTGTTGGGATGAAAGCCAAGGGTCCAAATTTTTTGTAAAAAGTGTAAAAATCTTTTTGCACAAACTCTTTTGACTGAAATGAAAATATGGGCCGAGTAAAGAACGTCTCAAAATACCAAAAGGAATGTCCCAAAATACGAACCTTAAGCGTGGATAGGGACTTGTCTTGAGATGCTATGAATTTTTAATTCAAACTTGTGTGTTTAGCCTTCTCTGATTGTGTATAGTGTAATGTAGAAAAAATTTTGATTTTTGATTCAACATTCGAACGCCAAGTAACATTTGAAC
This sequence comes from Ilex paraguariensis, assembly GCA_963454935.2. Taxonomy (NCBI): domain Eukaryota; kingdom Viridiplantae; phylum Streptophyta; class Magnoliopsida; order Aquifoliales; family Aquifoliaceae; genus Ilex; species Ilex paraguariensis. The sequence continues at coordinate 133,658 of CAUOFW020000913.1, forward strand.
GTCACCTGCTTGCAGTACTTGACCTCTGATGGAAACAAAAAGTACTGGGAGCTCTCAACATTCGAACACCAATAGACCGTTCGAACGAGAACTTAACGTTCGAACAACAATAGACCGTTCGAACAAAAAGTGCTTATAGTACTTTGGTCTCTGACAAACTTCAAAAGTACTGGGAGTTCACCATGTTCGAATGCTACCCATATTCGAATGATCTGTTTAAAATCCTTTAAGACACGTTCAAACATTCACCACATTCGAACGACACTTCTCAAGCTATAAAAGCCTAGATCGTCTTCCCCATTTTAAAATCCCCAAAACCTTTCAAAATCCTCAAAACCCTAGTGTAAACACCACCCATTTATATTTATATATGTATGTAGGTTTATGTAGCAAGTTATTATTTCTTTTGGAAATGTTAATATGGAAATTCGAGAAAATAGTAGTTAAAACTTAGTTTAACTTGCAAATATATGAAATTGTTGTAATAGAACTTGTACCAACTAGGTTGGATGTACAAAAACATGTTGAATAAGCTTGGGTTGGATTTGGAAGGGTTGGAATGGGTTTGAAATGAAAAATAGAGGAAATAGGTAAATTTGGATAGGACCTACCGGTAGTACGCTATCTAGTGGATTCGAACTACCGGTTGTAAATGTCAAGTAATTTTGAACTACCGGTAGCTCAACAGGTAGTAGGTTGCTAGTGTATTCGAACTACTGGTAGCTAGATACGAACTACAGATAAATAGTTAAAAAGTCGGGATTTTCTGCTTTTAAAACCCCACTTACACTACATTTACTCCCATTCTTTCCCACCACTCTCACCCACACCTATTAGAACCCTAATAGAAAGACTTAGAGAGGAAGAAAGAAGGGGAGAACAAGAGTTCTAAAGGGGATTAAAGATCAAACCTAGCTTCTCCAAGAACATCAAGGTAGGGGGTCTTCTTCCGTTCTTGTCCATTGATGCTAGGGCTAATATATATGTATTTCTTGACTCCTAATCATATGTATTTGCTATGAGTTCTTTGTTCCTTGGTCTTTTTGCAATTATTAGTGTGTTTTAAACAATGTTAGGGTTGAATACCCATGAAATCTCATTTTCTTGATATAAAACCCTAGTTTTTCAAAAGAGATGGATTTTCTTCTTGATTCTTCCTTTGTTCTTGACTTAGAAAACTTTAGTGCTTTGAGTTGAGTACTAAAATGATATTGATGACGATCTCTTGCATTTTATTTAATTGTTTTATTGAAACACTACATGTGAAATTTGGGATTTATGGAATTGTGTGCTATTTGAGGAAATTGTTGGTATTGTATCTGTTGTGTGGTTGTTGGATAAACATGGGCTACTATTGACCGGGTATCTTGGAGTGGGTAGACGCCTTCTTACTTTGTGTGGGTTAGAACGTTTTCTCCCACTCGTAATGGGGTTAGTGCCTTGCGAGGACTAAATCATTATCGCTTACGGGTTACCGTGGAAAAAGAGGCTAGTATACTACTATTTTGTTGGATACGTTACTGAAATGGTGTTGGCATATGCCTTTCCTAAAGATTGGATATCCTTGTGAGGATTTGTATGGGTTGTACGTGGGCCATGATATTTTTTATGGTATTCATGCGAGTTCTTACTTCATACCAGAGATACGAATACTGTGGTGGGTTATTATTCATTGTATAAAAAATGGTTTCTACAAGAATCTTGAGAAGTATGAGATTCCGCAAGAACTTGGGAGAAACGATTTATGGTGGAATGAGTTACTAGTTGTATATTAGTTTCATTTATGTGTTAAATTACTGCTGTTGCTTAAACTTGAGATCTGTTTAAATGTCTCTGTTTTATTTCAAAATTCATATATGTTATTTGTGAAAGGTGGCTGACCATTTTTATATGCTTTTCTAAGCCTTGTTCGATTTTGAGAGGAATGTTGCTACGGAGCTTAGTGCTCACCCCCCCTACAAACTACATTTTTAAGATTATGTACTAGAGGAGGATTTGGGAAATGAGGAACCAGCACACTAGGAGATTCCCACAGACGAGCATGTTGATCCCTAGGGGGATGCTTTGAACAACATTATTTTTATTCTAGACTAGGAAATTTACTTTGGAAATATTGTGAAGTCTAGACTCTTTTGTAATTTTGCTGTGAGTTTATGTTTAATTCTCTTGGGATGTAATTGCCATAGCTTGGCATATTCTTTTGGATATAGTGGCCAGGGTTGGCCTATTCTTTGGGATAATATTTTAAATTATATATTTGATGAATGAAATTTCTTTATAGATGAATTATTTAGTTGCTTTCATGATGTGAATGATTTTTAGTTTGTAATGCTGTCTAGGGTGGGTTTTGGGGCATTACACCTAGGGTAATTTTTTCATTACTAGACCTTAAAGCACCTCCCATTCTCTAATTTTACCTAAAATCAACCCTCCCAAAGCCATTCCCACCTCATTGATCGTCATTCCCATAAGAAAATCAAACTTTTCAAGACCTAACACCCTCAAACCCAAAAAATCATGCCTCCAAGGGTCAAGCTACCTGCCAGGCGTTATACACCAACTCAGGAGCCCAATATGGTAGAGGAGGTCATTGAGGAGAGAGAGGGGAGGCCCACTGTAAGGATATATGATCGAACCTCTGCTCTAAAAGCTGACAGGTATGAGATTTTTTTCCAAAATCAAGTTGTTGTCTATGGGCGAGATGTGATCTTGAGTGATTTTGAGGAATTGGGAATTTTTACGGATATAGAGTGGAGGGGTTGGTCATTGTACTTAAGAAAAGGCAAAGAGGCCATAGTTGACTTGGTGCAGGAGTTTTACTCCAATGCCAAAATAGTCAACGGATCGTTGAAAAGCTATGCGAGGGGAACTCACATCGACGTGGATGAAAACTATATTTGGAAGTTTAGACAAGAGGTACCTTGAGTACCAAGTCCCACATATTCCCCAAGGAAAAACGTGGCAATGAACATAGTGGGGGTGGAGTTGATTGCGGTACCTACTTTTTCTTGGGTGGGGAAGAGATTTTTTAGACAAGGAGAGTAAACAGATAAGAATAAAATGTTGAATTTGATTGTAGTATCAAACGTCGCCCCCATTGGACAAAAAAAGGAAATTCTCCCTGAAATGGCCAGGTTGCTTTACACACTTTGGAAGGGCCATAGCATCGACCTCCCCTCCTTGGTTTTGATAGAAATGAAGAACGGTTGTGACGTGAAAAGAAACTCCCACCCGTTTGGCACCCTCATCACGGATATGTGCAAAGATCATGGGGTTAGGGTGAGGCCAGAGATGAAGATACAAAGACCAATAAGGCCATTGAACAAGGCTTCCTTTCAGAGAAGTCAAGGTCACAGTGGCACCTCAGCAGCTAGACAAGAAGAGCCCCCTACTCAAGGAGTGGATGAAGTACAAGATGAGCTCGACCAAAAGGAGGAAAGAGAAATAGAAGAAGAGAGAGAGCAGCCCCAGGAAGCAGGCCCCAAAATTAGTACTAGAAACTATTTACAAGACATCTTGCTTAGCATTGAAGCTAAGCAAGATGAGATTCTTAGACTTCTAAGGGGTGAACCTGGTGGAGATAGTGGAGATGGAGGTGAAGGAGGAGAGTGAGGAGGATTATTTCTATTCTTGATGGGTTGGTGTAGTTGTTTCTTTTTTGGATGAATTCTTCTTTGATGGTTTGTTGTGTATGTTGTGTATGTTTCTTCTTTGATAGGTTATTGTAGAAGATTTTGTGTTTTGCGGTGGAGTTGAATCTTCAATGTTGACGTTGATGTAAATAATCATATTTTATGAAATGAATGTTTCCGTTTATCCCTTTTATCTGTTTAAATGCATGTGTAGGATTAACATTATACTGTTATTTGTTAGTAAAAGATGGAACAAATGTGGATTTTGAGATTGTTTGTTAAAGTAACTAAGCATATGATCAGTTTGACACATTAACTTAGCAACCAAGACTTGTAACCACATTTCTCGAAAAACTGGTATTCTCTCTGTGCTCAAATTGTCAAATGTACATTAGTATTTGTTATTCTTAAGGTACAAGATGATCAGATTCGAAAATGGAATCGATATATAACCAACATTCTCTGAAACACCCGACATAACTAGTGGAGATGACAAAGAATGCCATGGTAAGTTTTGAGCTTTACGATGATTTTGAGAGAGTATCAACATTTACTCAAGTAAGCTCTTTCATTTTTATTTTTTCAATAATCTCATTAACCTTGCTTTGATTGACGCAACTAAAGTGATCTATTGACATATCCCATAGGGAACCTTTGCATACAACACATACATATGCACATACTTGAGAAAGGATCTTAGGCCATCTTTGATTTGACTTTGAGCCTTAGCCATTTCTTTTAAAAGAATATCCCTAGTCAGCCATGCTTGAGCCTTGAATGAATGATTTATTTTTTGAAAAACCCATATGATAATCGAGCCACAAGAAAATGCGCTTAACACACCTTGCTATCTAATTTTCTTGCACTCTCTTATAAATCAGTATAATACAGAAAGGTAAGAAAAATAGAAAAGAAGATGGTGGCTACTGTTCAATGAAAGAAAAGTCGGTGGAAACAACCAAAAGGAAAATAGACAGATAAATAGGGAATTGCCAAGAAAGTGAAAAATGAGAAAAATGAAAGAAAGAAATACAAATTCTTGGCAAAAGACCGAAAAGAAAGAAAGAGATGTGTTACATTACATAAGGAAAAGATAGCTTTTTGAATACCGTTGACGTCATTTTGTTAGTCACTGACCTTTGGCCACATTACAACCCTTACAAAGCCCTAATTGATCTCAAGTCTGATGCATGTGTGCGTTATCAACCAAAAATTGGGGTATGTTTAGTAGTATTCCTTTAACTACATCAATTATCTTCTATGAGATTATGCCAAGAACATGATTGGTCTACTTTCTTAAAAATTTCACTCCCTTTCTAACTGTGCATGTGATTATTCGATTGACCATCCTCTGATCACATGCCCTTTGAGAGACAAGTCACCATAACCAGAGCAAGTTTTTTTGCTGAGGGCACTTCTAAGAGAGGTTTAGGAAATCAAAGCTAACCATGGAAGGTGGTAAAGTGAAATGTTTGTTATGTAACAATTCTTGTTTCTAGAATGACCATTCCTATTACGTAGGGAATTCCAAATGCCAATGTGATTGATGCTAATTTTTGCATAGAATAATACCTACAAATGAGGAGCATGCGGGATGTAAGTCGAAATTGAGGGTTGGGTGTTTCAACGACCATGATGCTAATTTACTTTAACCAGCAATCCCACATACACATCTGTTCGACTTAAGTTTGTGGGTAGCTTTACTGAAAACCCTCACAAGACAACACTTGTCCATTAGGGTAAACCTAGTGGTTCAACTGCTTGTTGTATAAACTAACTGCAACCAGATGACCTACAAAAAAGGCATTAAAAATAGTTTTACATTTCAGTGTTGTTGTCATACTAGAGACTAGCAATATTTAGGTTAGGGAGTGTGATTAGTAGTTAAAATTAGCATATTACTATGCTCTTTTAATGAGTAATTATACTTTGATGGAGTTTAAATGATGACATTTCAAGCCATAAATTGTATAAGGGACTAAAGGAAATGAGTATCAAACTTTCATGCAACACCAACATATTCTGGAGAAAATTGGAAAAGCTTGGACCAAGCCAAGAATGTTTGAACGCCAACTCATGTTCGAACGTCAACTTGAATTGATTGAAGACCAGACTGCTAAGACATAGCGTGTTGTAGCCAAAAAAGAAGATTCAGAGGTACTTGAGTACCACGTTTGAACGCCAACTCACGTTCAAATGTCAACTTGAAATGATTGAAGACCAGACCGATAAGTGTAAAGCACCAAGATGTGCATGGTGGCTTGATCCGAAATGTGTACACCCAAGTGCAGGTGGTCAAGCTATATTAATAATCCAGTTAAGTCCAGAGTTGAATCCACAGAGAACTATGATTAGTGTTTTGAAATAGCAGTGACAGAGACCAAGTAACTGGAAACCTTGAGAGTTTAAAGTTATGGGATTTCCTGAATAGAATATAAGATTCTTTCCGCAAGTTTTCTAGACAAAATATAAGATAAATTCAAATGTAAAACAATCACCATTTAGCTCGAGGATCACAACATGTAGTTAATCATCCGGTTTATTATACTTGTGTTTTATAACTCAATTAACTCTTGTGTCAATAGCAAGTTAATTGGTAGATAAAGATGGACTGTGAGAATTAAGCACATGATTCCGATGCCTTTCTAGAAGTTTACAAGAATTGTCTGTGTTGAGACTCAACCTGACTATAAACAAACAAGTGTTTCTACAAGGCATCCAACTATGACATTAATGTTCCATTCTTTAGATAAAGCACAATAATGGTGAAGATTGAAATGTCGTCATGAAGATCTAGTCGGGGTACTTGCCTTGAACCAATGAGTCTTTCTATGCAAGAGTCATTTGTGACATAGAAAGATCTCATGGTTATAAAAAGTACCTATGCTTTACTAGATACATTCAATCATTCAATGAGCAAGTAAAATATAAAGCATTAAAGCACAAAAGAAATGCACAAGTATAACTTCTAAATAATTTTTACATATTCATCACCTCTCACTAAAGAGTGAATGAGGAACTATTCACTCTTCATGGCTTTGGTAAAGCTAGAAAAGTGAGTGATACTCATCCCACCAAGTAGAGAACTTACAAGGTAAAGTATAATAAGCGAAGAGCCGATCTTCAATGAAGAATGAGTGAATCACGTTCCACCCTTCACGGCTTTGGTAAAACTCTAGAAAAGTGGAAGAGTTTCATTCTTCTAAGAAGGAAGGATGCTCAAGCAATGGAAGTGAAAGACATGAACAATAGAAGTAGAAGAAAACAAGTCACATTTGGAGGGTGGCTTCCTCAACCAACATATGAACTAACTCCCTTGATACAAGCAAATATAACATACATCTAACTACATGAGTGGGAGTCCAAGCCTCCATCAAGCTCTTGACTAGTTCTTGGTGTAGTCTAAGCCTTACAAACCAAGGTTTAGCCTTTTACAAGAACTATCCTCCCACTCAAAGACTCTCCCAAGGGGAGTATTTATAGGCAAGGAGGAGGGGGAGACAAGGGAGTGTGAAGGAATAGTGTATGCCACCCAAGTCCAAGTGAAAAGGCAACTACTCTGCAGCCTGCTTGTGGTGGACGTTCGAACATGAGTTGGCGTTCGAACATTGTCTCTGTTTTTCCCTACAGACGTTTGAACGTTGTCTGGCGTTTTAACATTTTTTGATATCTTTGTTTTGTGAGCATTTGAATGCTAGAAGGGGCCTGACCTTCTCACTCAAGTGGCCTATAGTCTTCTATGGAGACCTATTTCCACACTCTACATATCTTGGCGCCTTGCACTCATCACTTGATGTTCAATCAATTCAAGTGGATGTTCGAACGTGGTACTCAAATACCTCAGAGTCTTCTTTCTTGGCTGCAACACTCCATCTCTTAGTAGTCTGGGCTTCAATCAATTCAAGTGGATGTTCGAACGTGAGTTGGCATTCGAATGTTCTTGGCTTGGTCCATGCTTTTCCAATTTTGCTCTAGAATATGCTAGTGTTGCATGAAAGTTTGATATTCATCACCTTTAGTCCCTTGTACAATTTATGGATTGAAATGTCATCATTTGAACTCCATCAAAGTATAGTTAGTCTTAAAAAAGCATAGTAATATGCTAATTTTGACTACTAATCACATGGAGTGTGAAAATAGGTTTCCACAGAAGACCACAGGCTACTTGAGTGAGAAGGTCATGCCCCATTTGGCGTTTGAATGCCCATAAAGGAAAGACAGAAGAAACGTTTGAACACCATATAACGTTCGAACGCCCATAAAGGAAAAACAGATGCAACGTTCGAATGCTAACTTACGTTTGAACGTTCTTCACAGGCTGGCTGCAGAGTAGTTGAGTTTTCACTTCGACTTGGGCGACATACACTATTCCTTCACACTCTCTTGTCTCCCCCCCCCCCCCCGCTCGTCCTCCTTACCTATAAATACTCCCCTTGGAGGAGCCTTTGGAAGGAGGGTTTTTGGGGTAGAAGACTAGAACTTGGTTTGTAAGGCTTAGACTATACCAAGAACTAGTAGAAGAGCAAGATGGAGGCTTAGAATCCTACTCATGTAGCTAGTCTTAGATGTATGTTATATTGCTTGTATCAAGAAAGTTAGTTCATCTTTTGGTTGAGAAAGCAACCCTCCATTTGTTGGTTGAGGAAGCAACCTTCCAAAAATGACTAGCCTTCTTCTACTTTCATTATTCATGTCTTTGACTTCCATTGCTCGAGCTCCCTTCTTTCTCAGAGGAGTGAAACTCTTCCACTTTTCTAGAGCTTTACCAAAGTCGTGAAGGGTGGGATGTGATTCACTCATTCTTCGTTGAAGATCGGCTCTTTGTTTCTTGTGCTTTACATTGTAACTTCTCTACTTGAAGGGATGAATATCACTCACTTTTCTACCTTGACCAAAACCATGAAGGGTGAGTAGTTCCTCATTCACTCTTTTGTAAGAGGTGATGAATATGTATAAATTATCCAAAAGTTATATTTGTGTATTTCTTTTATGCTTTAATGTTTTATATTCCACTTACTTATTGAATGATTGAATGCATCTAGCAAAGCTAAGGTACTTTGTGTAATCTTGGGTTTTGTCTATGTCACAGATGCCTCTTGCATAGAAAGACTCGTTAATTCAAGGCAAGTACCCCGGCTAGATCTTCGTGACAACAGTTCAATCTTCACCATTATTGTGCTTTATCTAAAGAATGAAACATTAATGCCATGGTTGGATACTTTGTAGAAACACTTGCTTGTTTGTAGACGGGTTGAGTCTCAGCGTAGACAATTCTTGTAAACTTCTAGAAAGGCATTGGAACCATGTGCTTAAATCTCAGAGTCCATCTATATCTTCTGATTAACTTGCTGCTGACACATGAGTTAATTGAGTTAGCATAAGTATAGTAAACCGGATGATTAACTACATGTTCTGATCTTCGAACTAAAGGGTGACTGTTTACATTTGAATTTATCTCATATTTTGTCTAGAAAACTCATGGAAAGAATCTTATATTCTATTCAAGAAGTCCCACAACTTCAAACTCTAAAGGTTTCCAATTACTTGGTCTCTATCACTGTTCACTTCAGAACACCAATCATAGTTCCCTGTAGATTCGACTCTAGACTTAACCGGATTATTACTACGGCTTGACCGGCTACACTTGGGTGTACACATTTCGGATCAAGTCAACCTACAAACTTCTTTTTCCTATATCCAACATTTGAAACATATGCCTGTATACTAACTAGCATTGGGATGTCAAAAATAAGTTTGTCCAAGGGACGCAAACTAATCACATATGAATCACATCATAGCCTTAAATGCTATTTTGAGTATCCACCTACATATTTCCTTTCAAAACCCGTGTATGTGAAATGAATATGTAATTTAAGGATTTAATCAATAGAATCCACATTCACTTAGCTATCCAAATTTAGCTTTGATGCAAGACTCATTAAGGGCTTCTCCCAACAATGAATCACACTATGATTATCCTAGCATGCTGTCCATGTGTATATATGAGATAGAATCTTATGCACAAACTGAAGTATGCTCACATATAATCCAAAAATGAAGCAAATGCATAAAAATGAAACAACCTTGGCATAATCTCATTAAAGGAATGTCAGGGCACTAGATAGCTAAATTAAATTTTCTTTTTCTTTAAAAATGTGCCTTTTGCATGCTTTCTCTAGATCATTTAGGACTTTCAAGGGTTATAATGGGGCATTTGGGTGATACTGAGGCAAATGAAATGAAGGAAAAAGGACAGCAAAGAGGGTTATTCCGAGGCATGACCTTTATTGTCAACAATTTTCCCTTTTTTGTGAAATTTTTAGCTTATCACCTTCACCTCACTCTTTGTTTCTTTTCCCTCCTTTTCCTTAACATTTTCCTTTTCTTTTCCATTCAACATTTTGAATTCAGCAATCATTTATCCCTATTTAGGTTCCCTCTCCACATTTTCTTCCCTTTTATGATCAATTACAATGAATTCTCAAAAAAACCAGGGTGTTGTAGATTTTTATCATTTTGCACCTGCTTGGTCAATTGTGTGGCATGAAAATGAATTTTTCATTTAAGGCCCAATCATGTCACTAGGGATATATTTTAAACAAGAAAAATGCAAAGGTCAAATAATTCAAAGATGGCCTAAGATTATCTCTAGATAAGCATGGGGAGGCATCTTGGCATTTCAAGACAAAGTTAATCAACTATTCACATACACTCTAACAGAAGCAAGTATAATGAGATTATTGAACAGATTTTGAATTTGAAAAATTGTTCTTTTGAGTAAATGTAAGTTCCCTCCAACAAGGATTAACACTAAAGCTCACATGGGTACTTACTTCATCTCCACTATGTACGTCAAGCTCTTAAATGTGGGTCCAATCCGTAAATTGCCAAAATAACACATTCAAGGTGCACTATAGTTGAATTCGAAAGAAAACACATATGTGATACTCCGGCATAGGATAAACTTCTATGATGTGCTCATGTACTTAAAGTTCGAAATGAAAGTCAAGCAATCACAATTCCCATAACAATTAGGATGGGGGAATATAGTTCAATATTAGATATTTTTTCACAAAAATTGTCCAAAATTTTCACATTTCCCACTATTTTATACAAAAATTGGTGGAACATGTAAATGGTGCACCTCAACCCCTAACTTAAACCATGCATTGTCCTCAATGGAACCATGCCATGAGAAAAATGAAAGTAACATGGGAAATGAAGTACTCACTTTTTTGTCTTTTTTTTAGACACATTAAAGGGAAAATGAAACACAAAAAAGCTTGATTTCTCCCACAACTAAAACTCTCAAATGATATTGAATAATATTTGTTACGATGATGTTCAAAATGAATTGAGCCCAAATTAGGGAGATGAAAATAAAAATATAACAATAAAAGAATCTAACTACCATGTACATGAAAACAAAACAAAAAGGACTCATGTCAATTCAGCTTTAATTCATATATGAGCTTGTGCCTATTGATATTTTTGATTTTAAAATTTGTTTGGTGTGGAAATGTCTTTCCTAACCAATCTATCAAACAATATAAAAGATAACTATTCAAAATTCTCAACAAAACAGAGGTGCACACAAGTTTATGCAATTCCAACAATGGAGCCTACAATTTCTCTTTATAAATTTATACACCTAACTCCATTTTAATGCCCTCTCCAAGTTGACAATTGTGAACCTCAACACCACTATTTTATGACAAAGTGACCTTGGGCTTATTAGGCTCATGTGAGATAATAACTTCATTAAAATTTTCACAATCAAGAGTGGTAGGAGATTCTGTAATGCTCCAAAACCCACCTTGGACGGTATTACAATCTAAAAACCATTCACATCACGAGAGCAACTAATAATATCTATAATTAAGATAATTTCATTCATCATTCATAAATATCTACAACATTATCCAAAAGAATATGCCGAACTATGACATCTACATCCCAAAATAATATATCAAACTATGACAATTACATCTCAAAAGAATCAAGCTTAATCTTTCAGCGGAATAAACAAAATATGGTAGTCTTTAGATTATCTCAAAATAAATTCCCTAGTCTAAAACCTAGGAAAAAAGAGAATATAATTCTAGACGTCCATCTTAGAATCTACGTTCCCATCTATTGGAGCTTCCCAATGTGCCTGTTCATCTATTCTGAGCTCTTCCTCTAGCACATAATCTGAAAAATATGTTGTTTGAAGGGGGTGAGCACTAAGATCTGTAGCAACATCCTCTCAAACTCGAACAAGGTTTACAAAACATATAAAATAGTTCGGTCTCACTTTATAAAATATCATACATAATTTTGAAATAAAATAAGGACATTTCAAACGGATCTCAAGTTTACAAAATAACAATAAATTAAGTGAAGTAATAACGCCAAATTACAAATAACAAATCATTTCCCACCATAAATCATTTCTCACAAGTTCTTGTAGAATCTCATACTTCCACAAGCTCTTGTAGAAAACCGTTTCTGGTACAATAAACCATAAACCCACAACTTGCATTTGTATATTAGGTATTTTGGTTGCTTCTCATGAATGCATACCATAATTCTACCTCATTCACCCACCACAATCACACAATCCCAAACATTTTAGGAAGGACGTATGCCGTCTCTCATAGCATTGACGAATCCTTCCCAGGAAAGGTATACCAACCCTCACCCTCGAACATACGTGAATAATAGTTGTTCCTCTCACAAACAACAAACCACTACAAGTGTTAGGGAACCATCTCACCCCCACTGGGATAGACTAACCTCTAACACTCTACGGTAGTGCTTGAATGTAATTCAAGTCCATCACAATGACCATACAAGAGATGCAATAACAAGTATTTTCTCAAATCACAAGGAAATCCAAAATCCTCAAATTTCAAAATTTGTAATACAAGAGAACAATTTAAGAAAATAAGCAAGAGATCAGCACAACATCATTTTATTACTCAATACAAAGCACTAGGGTTTGGAAATCAAGAACAAAGGAAAAATCAAGAGGAAAATCCATCTCTCTTGAAAACTAGGGTTTTAAATCAAGAAGCAAGAGATTTCATGGGTATTCAACCCTAACTTTGTTTAAAACATGATAATAATTGCAAGAAGACCAAGAAATGATGATTTCATAACATATATATAAGATTTAGAGTCAAAGAATACATATATATAAGCCCTAGTCTCAATGAACAAGAATGGAAAAAAAGCCCTACCTTCTTCTTCCTTAGTGTTCTTGAAGAACTTGAGATTCAATCTTTCCCAAACTTGAATCAATCCTTTAATCTTTTGTTTTCCATTTCTTTCTTCCTCTCTAAGCTTTTCTAGGGTTAGAAATGTTGAAATGGGGCTTAGAGAGGCATCATTATGTATTTATGGGGTGAAAATTGGACCCTAGATTGCGACTTAAAATTTCTAGAACTTACAGAGCGTACCGGTACGGTAAACTCTCCAGACAGTAGTGTACCGGTATGTAGTACTGAGTCTGTTCAATTTTGCTTGTTTCCTTTGTTTTTTATTTCCAATACATTCTAAATCCTTCCAAAACCAACCTAAACTTATACAACATACATTTGGACATCAAATATAGTTGGTACAAATTCTATTAGAAACGATTTCATATATTTACCCGGGTTTTACCATATTAGCATTTCAAAAAGAAATGATTACTTGCTATATAAAGATAAGAGTGTGGGGGTTTACAATCCACCCCCCCCTTAAAGAAAGTTTCATTCTCGAAACTTAATCGTCTAGTTAGTTTATCTAATTCTCATTTGGCCATGATGTTGCCACTTCTATTCATCCTATAACCATTAAGCCAAGATTAAAATAGAACATCATATCCTAATTTTAAATCCATCCCTTCAACTTATACCGTCACTACAATTAGTGAAGTCCCCAAGTTTACCTTCATTCACTACTTTTGATTATTCTTTATACTCAATAATTCCATGTGATTGTCTAAACTAATTCTATATCATGCATAATTGCTAGATCTTCAACTTATTTCCTATTCAGCGGATATCACTTCTCTTTTGAATTTACTAATCATTTTAAAAATCTCATGTTTGCTTTTTACATGTAGCTTATCCATAAGTATTTCACAACAACCAAATTCCATTTCATTAATGGGATTACTCATCGTTCCTATACCCAAATTACGTTATAATTCAAACCTTAGCAATGCCATTACGACAAGATCTACAACGATTCCTTAAATAGATGTATCATTCCTAATGACTTTGTTTCTCACTAGAGTAGAGAAACTAACAATATTTAAAATCTAATAATACTTCACATCCTTTGGACACTTATTAGTTTCGGTAGTTTGGTGGACATCGCAGGATTCCCAAAAATTATAACCATCAAACCATACACCAAATTTTCCAAGAAATTGAATCTCACTCTTCATGCTTATACTCTCTACATTCACCACCGTAGCCGTAACTAATGGTTAATTCCACTAATATTGAATCTAATCCAATGGCTCGCTGCGCACTCTGATATAAATTAACATCAACCAAGTCCCAGATCAAACTAGCCACTAGATAAGAACTCCTATTGATTAATCAATGTTCCTCAATTTACCCACATTAGTCATCATAGTCTTAATCATTATTAGTAATCCCCAAGATATTAATGATCTGCTAGTTACTAGGATATCCATAGTCATTTATCCCAAAAATTACACAAGGTTTCTACATCCATGTCAAAGTCAATCTTCATAGGTATCATCATTGATTCTTCAAATTAGATCTTTCCAATTATCATTACTCACCATAAAGTTCAAATCTTCCATACTCATACTAACAATCCTCAAGTATAACTAATTATACCTATCTTAGCGAAGTACTAAAAGAGACAAGAGAAAGAACTTCATATTCCCCAACACGACCCAATAACATTAAAAGATTTCATGGAACAATAGAGGTTCATAACAAACTTTGGATATTATTCATATTTTAATACTTATTTGATATATCTAACCTCGATCTTTTTAAACCTCTATAGTCTTTAATCCTACAATATGTAGGGTCAAATGTAACTACTATAATTTAGTCAGTCCTTCAAGATTTCCTTTTTACATGTCTATGAGTTCGTTTCCATATCTCAATCTCAAATTTCCAATCAAAATTTGTAAATACAAATGAACTATTAACTACACACTCACCCAAGAGATTCTTGATTGGTAATATTTTAGAGAGTCTAATTATAGTGAACTAGGTCCACAACAAAATAAGATTACCCTAATATAACGTCCTCAATGAGTATCCTATATGTGACCCTTCTAATCCATCAATACTTCCAACGTAAATTTAATCAACTCTCCGTCATATTTTCAAACCAATATTGGTAACTTCAAGTTTGTGGTTATGAAAACAAACTCTTATCCATTTAAGCACCATAACCACAATTCCTATTGGTATTCCAAAATAGGCTCCCATTTGATGTTACTTCACCATATTATTTCAATTGATCATATTTGAGAATTATACTATCTCATACCATCATACTTACCCTAGAAGAACATATAATACTCTCATGGTTCAGATCATAAAAACAAAACAACATTCATTCCTTAATTTCTATGAATTTTAAGTAACACACATAACCTTCTATAACTTTATTATTCAAAACTTAGTCCATCTTAAAAACATCTAAGTAAACCTTACCTCCACACATTCAAATTGGGTTATCACATCTCCTTGTCTTCCAAAATATAAGAAATACTAAGAGTAAAAGAGAATACTTAGAGCCGATAAGGCACCAAGTCATAGTCAAATTTTATATTGTTATCCATCAAAATACTTAAACCACATGGGGGCATCTCTAAGTCTAAATCTAAATAGTGATGGAAGCTTGCTTAATAATAAGTCCTTCAGAGTCTAAGAAGAAAAGCATGACATTTTGCTATTCAAAGAATACCACATTGCAAATTTTTGATCAACTTCGAAAAATAAATTGATTAGCTCAGGTATTTATAGCATGTGTGACCTATATGGTTGGAAAGATATACGAGTTAGGATTCTAACAAAAAAGGGTGCACCATTTGGACTTTCCAACAAAGAGTTATGATCAAATTAGTGAAAGAGAGTCTGTTTGACTGATGGTTTTGCTATACTTGTCCAACTCGGGTTTGGGTGTCTTTTGTCACAAATCCTATCTCATACCCATTTCTAATATAGATAATATGACTTGCATAACGATCCATGCCTAACATCATTTACAAACCAAACTTCAAATTACCATCCATCTCCTAGAATAGTCCGAAACGACATGATATAAAACTAGAATATACATCCCAAATTTTCATCAACTCCTCAAAGCTAGCTAATCCATGAATTCTAGCATATAATTAATCCCTAAACTAACTAAGCAACACATCACACATTTCTTTTAAACATACAACTTCAAAAAAATTCAACCCTAGAGTTTCTTTAACCAAACCTAATACTCCAGTGATAGTCCACAACCTACAACTCCCATGTAAGACCTAATTCCTAAGCTCTGATACCAAAATTTGTAACGCCCCAAAACCTACCTTGGATGGCATTACAATCTAAAAATCATTTACAACACGAGAGCAACTAATAATATCCATAATTAAGATAATTTCATTCATCATTCATAATATCTACAACGTTATCCAAAAGAAAATGCCGAACTACGACATCTGCATCCCAAAATAATATATCAAACTATGACAATTACATCTTAAAAGAATCAAGCTTAATCTTTCAGTGGAATAAACAAAATATGGTAGCCTTTAGATTGTCTCAAAATAAATTCCCTAGTCTAAAACCTAGGACAAAAGAGAATATAATTCTAGACGTCCATCTCGGAATCCATGTTCCCATCTATTAGAGCTTCCCAATGTGCCTGTTCATCTACTCCGAGCTTCTCCTCCAGCACATAATCTGAAAAATATATTGTTTGTAGGGGGTGAGCACTAATCTCTGTAGCAACATCCTCCCAAACTCGAACAAGATTTAGAAAACATATAAAACAGTTCGGTCTCACTTTACAAAATATCATACATAATTTTGAAAGAAAATAAGGACATTTCAAATGGGTCTCAAGTTTACACAATAGCAATAAATTAAGTGAAGTAATGACACCAAATTACAAATAACAAATCATTTCCCACCATAAACCATTTCCCACAAGTTCTTATAAAATCTCATACTTCCACAAGCTCTTGTAGAAAATCATTTCTGGTACAATAAACCATAAACCCACAACTTGTATTCGTATCTCAGGTATTTTGGTTGCTTCTCCTGAATCTACACCACGATTCTACCTCGTTCACCCACCACAATCTCAAATATTTTAGGAAGGGCGTATGCCGTCTCTTATGGCATTGACGAATCATTCCTAAGAAAGGTATACCAACCCTCAGCCTCGAACTTACGTGAACAATAGTGGTTGCTCTCACAAACAACAAACCACTACAAGTGTTAGGAAACCATCTCACCCCCACTAGGATAGACTAACCTCTAACACTCTACGGTAATGCTCAAATGTAATTCAAGTCCATCACAGCGACCATACAAGAGATGCAATAACAAGTATTTTCTCAAATCACAAGGAAATCCAAAATTCCAAATTTCACAATTTGTAATACAAGAGAACAATTTAAGAAAATAATCAAGAGATCATCACAACATTATTTTATTACTCAACACAAAGCACTAGGGTTTCAAAATCCAGAACAAAGGAAAAATCAAGAGAAAAATTCATCTCTCTTGAAAACTAGGGTTTTAAATCAAGAAGCAAGAGATTTCATGGGTATTGAACCCTAAATTTATTTAAAACATGATAATAATAGCAACAATACCAAGGAATGATGATTTCATAACATATGTATAAGATTTAGAGTCAAAGAATACATATATACAAGCCCTAGTCTCAATGAACAAGAATGGAAGAAAAGCCCTACCTTCTTCTTCCTTAGTGTTCTTTCATTTCCAATCCATTCCAAATCCTTCCAAAACCAACCCAAACTTATACGACATAAATTTGGACATCAAATATAGATGGTACAAGTTCTATTACAAATGATTTCATATATTTACCCAAATTTTATCATATTACCATTTCAAAAAGAAATGATTACTTGCTATATAAAGATAAGAGTGTGAGGTTTATAGATTGAACATCAATTTGCATTCCATAGAAATGATCATCCTCAATACATTGACTATGCTTAAGATGTTGTTCTTCATAATTAGTAATCGTATCATTAGTCAATGCAATAAGGTCATCTCTAATTTCAGAAAATTGTTGGGCTACTTTGGCATTGACTTCCTGTTGGTATAGCATAATCTCGCAAAGAGTATTTTCCAATTCTTGGTTGGTTGAGTCCTCATATGTTGGATAGTGGCAAAGTTCATTTGGAGGTGTAAGATCGGATGAAAAATTAAAAGGCTCATTCTCTTAACCATAACTTAGATAAGTCGTTACAACATAATGGTCGGGGTAAAAATTTTTGGAGGCCAATATTGAAATTGATCCTTCATATGCAAAGTCTTGAACCGTTTAATTTAATGGGCACTCATTAGTGATGTGCTTCTACTCATCACAAATCTCACACACAATTTAAAATTTGGGGCATATAACACATTTTCATAAAAATTATAAAACATTACATAAAACACAAACTACAACAAACTATTTATAATCAAGGAAATAGTTTTTATGAAACATAAACTACAACAAACTATTATCTCCAACCTACCCGGAGCACCACTCCTTTATGCATACTTGTACTTGTGCAAGCACATAACTTCCTTGTTAAACCGGGCTTGTTGGTATTACTTCCTCAATTCCATGGAGTGGAACAAGAAAATTCTTACCTACACATTAAGGAATTTGAGGAAATAGTTGGAACTTTCATTTCAAATCATGGCATGGAAGACATGGTACACATGAAATTATTCCCCTTCTCCTTCAAAGACAATGCAAAAAATTGCTTGAATTCATTGAAACCCTATTCGATAAGTTCTTGAGCACAAATGTTATCTAAATTTCTAAACAAATTTTTTTCAGTGCCCAAGACAATTGTTCTAAAGAAAAAAAATTCAAAACTTATAGGAAAAACCAAATGATTAGTTCTATAAGTGTTGGGGTAGATACAAGGACTTGTTGCACTCCATTCCACATCACGAATTCGAATCATGACAATTGGTTAGTTTTTTATACGAAGGATTTAGACCAAGTGCTAGATCGCATTCACCCTAATCTCCAAACACTAACCTAGACCAAGTGTATATGGCTTATAATGATAGGTGAGTGTCACTCTCCATCGGGTTTGGTTCTAGAGATAGGGAAAATGCGTGTGTACAAAAGTGCTCTCCAAGCGCAGAGAAACTTTTGAGTGTTGTGTTTTACTTGGAATTAAGTATTCCAAGGTCGTCTCCTCAGGGAAAGAAGGTTGAATCGTGTAAAGGTGATTTTTGTAAAAATGGAAAAGTATAAAATCTTGTGAGTTTGTGTTTTTGGTGAGTGAAGTTTTTGACTAAAATGCAATGGAAACAAGGTTGGCTAATCTAAAGTGGTCATTCCAATGGCAATGCCAAAACAACTGAAATCATTCTTACAATGGTGTCTGGGTGTTCGATTAATTCATAGGAAATCAGGGACTAAAGTGGAGGTGTAGGCTCAAGCATACCCCCGTGACAATTCTACGATGTATCAAGAGCTCACAACCACGTCCACACTCAACCTAGTCAAACCAAACACTTTACATTACCAGGGAGACTAGAGGAGAGTTGATTTAGCATACCCAAGAGGAAATCTCCCTTGGATTAGCGAACTTAAAACTTAGTTACTCATAATAAATACAAAGACATACAATGTGTAAAGAGACATGGGAATGAAATAAAGATTAAAACTTGCATTAATGTAAAGAAAATGTAACTACAAAGATAAGTACATTTAATACCAATTTGGAAAGCTTGAGAGGAAAAACTTAAATGCAAACATGGTAGATTCAAGGATACACAACTAAACTTGAAATACATTTGAAATAAATGACATTAAAGTGCAATAAATGAATATTACAGGAACCTTATAGCTTACCACAAGTGAAATGGGTAAGAAATGCAAAAATCAAAACTTTCTCTCTCTAAACTATGTCTTCTTCCTTGAGCTTCTCCTTCTAAAATGCTGAATAAATGGTCTACAATGGTGTAACTCCCTTTTCATTTTGGTCCATGAGGCTCCTATAGCTTGTGTGTGCGGGCCTCCCATCAATGAGAGGTGAGTTGATGGCTTGGACAAGCTAGGACAAGAATAGCTAGCAACCACTATGCCTCCCTCCTCTCTTTTCCTCATAAATGCATTATCCTCCAAAGACCAACCCTAGGTGCAGGGAGGCATGCTGGGATGTGTAACATGTTAGGGATGTGTGGGAGAAGCAAAGTGGGCCCCACAATCAAGGAGAACTTGAGTTACAGAATATGACATTTTTCAGCAAAACCTTCTAGAAGGTTTTTTTCCAGTGTGCAAATCCTCCTGGAAGGTCAAAGCAAAACCTTCCGGCAGGTTTTCTCTAGAGTGCAAATCCTTCCGAAAGGGTTTGGCAGGGGCAGATGTAGAAGTTTTCCAGTGTGCAAACCTTCTGGAAGGTCAAAACAAAATCCTCCAGAAGGTTTTCTCTTGATTTGACTTTTTCTTGATTTCTTCACATTCCAAGCCTCCCGTTAAGCCACCCCTATCTCCATTGACTTTGAGCACTACGATGGGGGATTAACTCAAGCCATATCCCACTCTTTACCTACAATCACACAATGACTTCATTACTTGTTTGATTAATTGCATTTCTTACCATTTCCACCACTATAACAAGTATAAAAGGGGTATGAAAGCATACATGATGTGCAATATTTTGTGCTAATCACACCCCCCAACTTGAGTTTTGCTAGTCTCTAGCAAACTTTATTTTCAAACCACAAAGTATAAAAGTACAATAATCCATTTATGCACATACATTGCTAAACAATCAAAATGCAAAAATCACAGTGCAATTAAAGAAATAGACTTGGGTAAGATAAAATGAACAGCTGTGGTACTTTTCATTAATTACATTCAAAATTTCAGTACAAGGATTTAGAATTCAAAAACAAAATGGCCCAGAATCCTAGAGACACTTCTACTAGGTCAATCATTCTAATCCTATATGTGCAACATCTATAAAAAAAACAAAAAGAAACAAACAAATAACAGGAAGACACAACTACTCGTCGTCCTTATCCTTCTAATCCTCAGCACTCTCCTCATCACTCTCCTCATCACTCTTGTCCTCCTTGTCACACGAGTCATCATCGTCAAAACCCTCTATGTTGACGATAGTAGAAGCCATAGGTACAGAGGTAGAGGGCCCTGGCAGAGGAGGTAGAGAGGTCCACAGTGTAAAACCCAGGTAAATTTGAACCTTTTCCAAAAAAGGGCTAATTTGCCACTATAATGTGGAATTAAAATACATATTTCTATAGAGCTCAGCTGATGCAACGAACTTCATTGTTGGATTCATCTCGTAAAATTGAGTTACCCAGACAATTTTTGTCGAATTCTGAGATAGTTAAAATTTTCATGTTTTATGAAATAACTGGGAGTCGGGCGACCTCACAAACGTCCCTAAAAATAAAATTTATAAAATTTCCTTATTATTGAAGGAACTTTCAAATAAAAATAATTTAAACTTAAACCTGGACAAAATTAAGTCGTTTGGGGATAAAAACGGACCCGAAAATGGGGAACATGCGGTGCGACTGATTCGTGTGTAAAGTTAACAAATTTTACTATGCCTTTTAGTACTAATTGTGCTTTGATGGGGTTTAAGTAATGACATTTCAGGTCCTAAAGTGAACAAAGGCTCAAGAACAACAAAAATCACACTTGAATGTAACACCAGCACAATAGAGAACAAAATTGCAGAAGGTTGGAACAAAGCAAGAACGTTCGAACGTCAACCCACGTTCGAATGTCCTCTGAAATCCTGCCAAGACCAGCTGCTGAGACATGGCATGTTGTAGTCAAAAAAAGGAAAATGCTAATGTACTTGAATACCACGTTCGAACGCTAACTCACGTTCGAATGTCCTCTAGAATCCTGAGAAGACTACACCACTGGAGCCTGGAATGTTGCAAGAACCACAGAACAGAAGTACTTGAGTACAACATTCAAACGTCAATCCAAGTTTGAACGTTGTCTTCAGTGACTGAGGATCAAGTTGCTAAGTGTAAAGTCAAGGTTGTTCAAGACGTATGGAAGTAACTAAGTCAGTGACCACAAGCCACTTGAGTGGAAGGAATCAGACCCCATCTAGCATTCGAACGCCCTCAAAGCAAAGACATAGAAAACGTTCAAATGCCATATCACGTTCGAACGTCATTCAAGAAAAGACAGACTTAACGTTCGAATGCCAGATAACATTCGAACGTCCTCTGCAGACTACCTACAAATACAGTTGATTTCCATGGGCGGCAAACACTATTCACTCATCCTCTCTTATCTCCTACCCCCTTACCTTTCCTTGCCTATAAATACTCCCATGTTGGGAGCTTAAAGGGCATTCTTCCTCTTGTAGAGTAAATAAGGGAGCAACATTTTCTCTTGTAAAGTAGAAATTTTTAAGTAATCTAGTTCTTGAACATTTCTTATCTATGTCTATGTTTTCATTTGTATCAACCATGATGGAGGCTTAGACTCCCCTTGTAGTTGAAGTCTTTTATTTACTCATGCTAAGTCTTTACATTCATATTGTGACAACCATGATGGAGGCCTAGACTCCCATTATAGATGTACTTGCTTTTATTTACAAGTATCAAGAGAGATAGCTCAACTTTTGGTTGTGGTGGAAACTCTCCAAAAGTAACTAGCTTTCTTCTACTTTCGTTATTTATGTCTTGCACTTCCAATGCTTGAGCTTCCCTCTTTCTTATAAGAGTAAAACTCTTCCACTTTTCTAAAGCTTTACCAAAGCCGTGAAGGGTGGGACGTGATTCACGTATTCTTCATTGAAGATTAGCTTTTCGTTTATTGTACTATCACTTAGTAGCTCCTCCACTTGGAGGGATGAATACCACTCACTTTTCTAGCATGACCAAAGCCATGACGAGTGAGTAGTTCTTTATTCACTCTTTAGTAAGAGGTGATGAATATGTAAAGATTACTCGGAAGTTATGTTTGTGCAACTCCTTTATGCTTTAATGATTTATATTCCACTTGTTCATTGGATGATTGAATGCATCTAGAAAAGTTAAAGTACTTTGTATAACCAAGGGTTCCTTCTATGATACGGATGACTCCTGCATAGAAAGACCCAGTGGTTCAAGGCAAGCACCCCGATTAGCTTTTCATGACATCTTTTCAATCTCCAACATTATTGCGCTTTATTCAAAGAATGGACCATTAATGCCATGGTTGGATGCCTTGTAGAAACACTTGCTTGTTTGTAGACGGGTTAAGTCTCGGCACAGACAATTCTTGTAAACTTCTAGAAAGGCATTAGAATTATGTGCTTAATCCTTACAATCTATCTTTATTCTCTAACTAATTTGTTGTTGACACGGGAGTTAATTGAGTCATAAACCACAAACATAATAAATTGAATAATCAATTATATGTTCTATTCCTCGAGCTAAAGGGTGGCTGTTACATTTTGAGAATCTTATATTTTGTCTAGAAAACTCTTGGAAAGAATTTGATATTCTATTCAAGAAACCCCACAACTTCAAATCCTCAAGATTTCCAGTTACTTGGTTTCTATCACTACTTACTTCTAAACACTAATCATAGTTCCCTGTAGATTCAACTCTGGACTTCACCGGATTATTACTACAACTTGACCGCCTGCACTTGGTTGTACACATTTTAGATCAAGTCAAGTTTTTGGCCCCGTTGTCGGGGAACCAAAAAAGGTGTTTTTGAGAAAAAGGTGAAAAGACTTTCTTATCTGTGTGAATATTTGTGTATAAATTTGTTTTAATTATTTTTTATGTCTGAGAACGCTCCTCAATATCAAAATTTGCTGGCAGAATCTTCTGGGTCTGTGAACCAACCTAAACCATCTTTACTTAGATCAATAGCAGACTCTTGTGAAAGTAGAATGGCAAATGATGAGAGACGATGAGAAATTCCTATGAGGCAGGAGGAAGTGCCTAACATTCGAACTTTGCGGGATTACTTAAATCCCACAAGGAATAATGTCCCATCTTGTTTTGTTTTCCCTGAAGATGCACCCCTCTTTATTGTAAAGACGGGGACAGTTCAACTACTCCCTCTATTTCGTGGACTCGAAATGGAAAATCCATATCTGCACATAAAAGAGTTAGAGGAAGTATGTTGAAGTTAGCTAAAATGAAACTTTTTTCATTTTTGCTAAAAGATAGAGCTAAACAATGGCTACATTCTTTAAAAACTTTTTCAATACTTGACTGGCGGGCACTGCAAAATGAATTTTTTAGAAAGTTATTCCCTTTACACCGCACTAATGCATTGAAAAGACAACTCATGAATTTTTCGGTCAAAGAAGGAGAAACCTTTTACCAAAGTTGGGAGACATTCAAGGATCTACTCCAGTCTTGCCCGCACCATGCTTTTGAGAACTGGACTTTGGTAGGATTTTTTTATGACTCATTGTCCACTAGACTTCGTCAGTTTGTCGAAATGATGGCTCAAGGAGAGTTCACGAGTAAGAGTCCGGAGGAGGCATTCAATATTTTTGACATCATATCTGACAGTTCTCAGATATGGGACTCAGCCTCCCCTACCATTGTTAAAGCCAAACGATCTACTTCCTAAGGGGGTAAGTATGTCTTGAAAGAAGATGATGACCAAAGAGCCAAAATGTCCACCCTGTCTCGAAAGCTTGAATCTTTAGTGATGAAAAAGGTTCATCAAGTTGATGTTAGCTCTCCCACAGAACAAGTGTGTGGAATCTATGCACTGACAGGACATCCTACTGGGGAGTGTCCTACAATCCCAACATTCAAAGAGGTTTTGTTGGAGCAAATAAATGTTGTCTCCAATTTCTACAAGCCCTACTCCAACCCTTACTCTGAAACATACAATCAAGGGTGGCGGAACCACCCGAACTTCAGTTGGAGAAACACCCAGCCAACTCCAATGAACCAACAACAAGGTTCACACCCACCACCCCAAGGACCTCCCGTATACCAAGCATACCAACCACCACATAAAAGGAGCCTTGAGGACACACTAAATCAGTTCATGCACAGTCAAATGAACTACAACAATAGTTCCACTCAGGATTTTATTGATTTCAACATGCAGACCACTCAATCTTTCAAGGATCTTAAAAGTCACATTCAAAAGTTGACCCAATCTATGACCACACATGAGAAGGGCAAGTTTCCTGCCCAACCAAAACCACCACAAGGCCAATTTCAAGTAGAAAACCCTTCAAACATGGAAAATCCACAAGGCCAAGCCCAATCTATCACTACCCTAAGAAGTGACAAGGTGATTGACAAGACCATCAGAAACATGCTAATCCCAAAGCCAAAGCCAAAGCCAATCCTAGTCAATTCACCACTCGAGCTTGAACCAACTGAGCCTGAATGTTTGCAAGAAGAGGAACCTGAGCCCACGATTGAACAAGAACCAGAGCCATCAAGGGAAGAAGAACCCTCATGTTCTATTCCTGCTCCTTTTCCTCATAGACTCAAAACTACACAAAAGTTGAATAATCAGCCAAAAATTTATGAGCTTTTCAAGCAAGTAAAAATCAACATCCCACTTCTGGATGCAATGAAACAGGTTCCATCTTATGCCTAGTTTCTGAAAGACTTGTGCACAGTCAAGAGAAGATAGAATGTTCAAAAAAGAGCCTTCTTGACAGAACATGCTAGTGCCTTGTTTCAACACAAAACCTCTCCAAAATACAAAGATCCAGGGTGTCCGACTGTGTCGTGTGTCATTGGAAATTTTAAAATCGAACAACCACTGTTAGACCTACGAGCAAGTGTTAATTTGCTCCCATTCTCTATTTACCAACAGTTGGGTCTAGGATAGCTCAAACCCACAAATGTCGTACTTCAGTTGGCAGATAGATCTATCAAAATTCCTAGGGGTATTGTTAAAGATGTACTTGTTCAAGTGGATAACTTTGTGTTTCCTGTTGAGTTCATCGTACTTGATACTCAGCCAACAAAGTATTCAGAGAACCCAATTCCCGTCATTGTTGGTCGACCCTTCCTAGCAACTTTAAATGCACTAGTCAATTACAGGAATGGGGTCATGAAATTAACCTTTGGTAATATGACTCTTGAGCTGAATATTTTCAATGTTGCCAAACACCCAGGAAAGGAAAAGGAAGTGGAAGAAATAAACTCCATTGAATCATTGGTCTAGGACCATCTAAATAACACATTCTGTGAAAATTCTACTAAACTTTTTTTTGTCAGAATCCATCACATCTGAAACAATAGATGATGATCCAAAGAATTGCCTAACTCGTGCTATCAATACATGGGCCCCCAAATACGAGGAGCTTTCACCAAGTGGCACAAAGCCATTCTCATCAAGTGATAGGCCACCAAAGCCTGAATTGAAACCTCTCCTATCTGACCTCAAATATGCATTCGTAGGAGAAGACGAGTCATACCCAGTGGTAATTTCATCTAAGCTCACAGACTTGCAAGAGTCTAAACTGATTGGAGTTCTTAAAAACCACAAAAGCACCATTGGGTGGACCATCGTTGATTTGAAAGGTATAAGTTCCTTAATCTACAATCATGCCATATACCTTGAAGAGGACTCAAAACCCTCTCGTCAAATGCAACAACGATTGAACCCTCACATGAAGGAAGTTGTGAAACTGGAAGTGCTCAAACTCTTAGATGCAAGGATAATCTTCCCCATCTCCGATAGCAAATGGGTTAGTCCAACCCAACTTGTGCCCAAAAAGTCTGGGGTCATAGGGGTCAAAAATGAAGCAAATGAACTAGTACCAACTCGAGTCGTCACAGGATGGCGGATGTGTATTGACCATTGAAAACTCAATTTGGTAACTAGGAAAGATCATTTTTGCTTCCATTTCTTGACCAGGTTCTAGAAAGAATTACAGGCCATGAATTCTACTGTTTCCTGGATGGGTATTCCAGATACAATCAAATTGAGATAGCACTCAATGATCAAGAGAAAACCACATTCACATGCCCCTTTGGCACTTTTGCATTCAAAAGGATGCCATTCAGACTTTGAAACACTCTTGCAACATTCCAAAGATGCATGTTGAGTCTGTTCAGTGACATGGTTGAGAAATTTTTGGATGTCTTCATGGATGAATTCTCTGTGTATGGTGACTCATTTGACTTGTGTCTGGCCAATCTAGAAAAAGTGTTGATAAGATGTCAAGAAGCCAATCTGGTGCTTAATTGGGAAAAATGTCATTTCATGGTAACACAAGGCATTGTCTTAGGTCACATTGTGTCGTCTAAGGGCATGAAAGTTGACAAGGCCAAAATAGATCTGATTGGGAACTTACCTGCTCCTAAGACTGTAAAAGATATCTGATCATTTCTGGGACATGCAAGGTTTTACAGGAGATTCATAAAAGATTTTAGCACCATAGCTAAACCCATGTGTCATCTCCTCAGTCAGGACGTAATCTTTGACTAGAATGATGCGTGCCAAATAGCTTTTGATAAGCTTAAAGACATGTTAATTTCTGCCCCAATAATGCAACCCCCTGACTGGACTCTACCTTTGAACTCATGTGTGATGCAAGTGATTATGTTGTAGGTGTTGTGTTAGGACAACGAAAAGATAAGAAACCATATGTGATTTACTATGTAAGTAAGACTTTGAATGAAGCTCAAATGAATTACTCTACCACTAAAAAAGAATTACTTGCTGTAGTTTTTTCTTTGGAGAAATTTCGTTCTTATCTCGTTGGTTCTTCTGTTGTTGTATTTACTGACCATGCAACACTTAAATTTTTACTCACAAAGAAGGATGCTAAGTCTAGACTCTTAAGATGGATACTCTTACTTCAAGAGTTTGACCTGGTCATTAAGGACAAAAAGGGTGTCGAGGATTTGGTGGCAGACCATATGTCCAGGTTAACTTATGAATTTCACGAGGATGGACTACCGATCAATGAGAAATTCCCTGATGAACAACTGTTCATAACTGATGAGACTCCATGGTACGTTGATATTGCCAATTTCCTTGCTACTGGAACACTCCCTCCATCTTTTTCCCCCATGGACAAAAAGAAATTTTTGAGGGAGATTCGTAACTTCTTTTGGAAGATCCATACGTATTTAAGTACTGTAAGGATCAAATCATAAGACGTTGCATCCCCGCTTAGAAAAACAGACATGTAATAACCTTTTGTCATTCTGAAGCATGTGGTGGGCACTTCTCCTCAAGAAAAACCGCTGCAAAAATCTTGTAGTGTGGATTTTACAGGCCCACACTTTTCAAAGATGTCCATGCCTTTTGTTTTAATTGCGATAGATGCCAAAGGTTGGGCAGCATTTCAAAAAAAATATGATGCCTTTGAATCCCATTCTGGTGATTGAAATATATGACTGTTGGGGCATCGATTTTATGGGACCATTCCCCCTTCCTTTGGCTATCTATACATTTTAGTAGCTGTAGACTATGTATCCAAATGGGTTGAGGCAATTCCATGCCGGAATAATGATCACCAAACAGTGATAAAATTTTCAAAAGAAAACATTTTGTCCCAGTTTGAAATTCCAAAATCAATCATAAGTGATGGGGGTGCTCATTTTTGCAATCGTCCCTTCTAGAATTTGATAAAAAAATATTTGATTTTCCATAAAATTGCAACCCTTATCATCCACAGACTAGTGGACAGGCTGAATTAGCTAATCAGGAGATCAAATTAATTTTGAAAAAAATGGTAAATTTAGATCGTAAAGATTGGTCGTTTAGACTAACTGATGCACTCTGGGCATATCGCACTGCTTTTAAAACAATTTTGGGCATGTCTCTCTATCGATTAGTCTATGAAAAGCCTTGCCACCTACCTGTGGAATTGGAGTATAGGGCATATTGGGCCATTAAAGCAATGAACTTTGACTTGGACAAAACTGGACTTTCAAGAAAATTTCAAATAAATGAACTGGAGGAGTTGAGAAATGAAGCATATGAAAATGCTAAAATTGCTAAAACCAGGATGAAAATTTTTCATGACAAAAACATCGTACGGAAGTCTTTTGAACCTTCTTAGAAGGTCCTGTTGTTCAATTCAAGACTCCGTCTTTTCCCTGGTAAGCTAAAATCAAGATGGACAGGGCCTTATATTGTCAAAAAGGTGTTTGATCATGGAGCAGAAGAAGTGGAAAATCCATCAAACAATAACATCTTTACTGTTAATGGTCAGCGGTTGAAACCATTTTTTGAGGATTTTATTAAAAATGTGGAAACTGTTCTTTTAATGGACCCAAACAATCTCTTCGAGAATTGCGCCTGCCGACACAAAAAAGGGTCAGTTCAGGACAAACCCGATCAAAACCGACCCAAAAGGATGCCTTTATAAGGATTCCCCTCCATTTCTTTTCCCCACCGCCTTTCCCTTTCTCTTTTTCTTCTTCTTCTTCTGCTGCTTCGTCTTCTCTGCTGTTACGATCCTCTGGAATAACGACCCATCTCCCAACAACACCATGACCATATTACCTAAAGATCCCATCCTGTGTCTCATGATATGCATTTGTTTACTTTATTTATACATGGCTCTTCCTGTCTGCACTCAGAATCAAGGGTTATCATCCTAACCCAGATCTGCAACGAGATGTTTGATTTTTGTATTTTGTTTGTAGGTTTCATCTAATGAACAAGATCTCTTCTGTTCAACCTCATCTCCAAAGCTCACCATATCGGTAAATTCAAAAAATTGGGGACAATGTTCAGTTTAAGTTGGGGGGAGAGAACTACAGTTCATATATGTCTATGCCTATTGAAAATGTTTTAAAATTTTGTTGTTGTTGTTGCTATTTCTGATCAGTTGGTGTACCTTGTGATCATGAGAAAAACAAGATTGGTAAAAAAGAATGAGACCCGAGAACAAGAAGAGAAGCTTCTGTGTGGCCGAAGCACCTATGCTAAATGCTGTCATGCCAAAAGACTTGGTGCCTATAAACAGTGCGGTAGATACTTTCACGAGAATAGATATAATCAATGTTCTGAACCAATTTTTGGTCGCGTACTCGATCGATTAGACTGGATAGTAAATGGGCAGAGTAAGGATTATCCTGACACGCCATCCTATTCCAGTACTTTGCTTAATCGGTTCATGAGAAAGGAAATTGGGAGAGTTACTGGTTGTTCAAATGGCACGGAGACAAATGAAGACTCGGATTAGAGTAGTTGGGATGAAAGCCAAGGGTCTGAATTTTTGTAAAAAGTGTGAAAATATTTTTGTTTTGTACAAAATCTTTTGAAATGAAAAACATGGGCCGAGTAAAGGAACATCCCGATATACCAACCAAAATCGTGGGTAGGGATTTGTCCTGAGACGCTACGAAATTTGGTTCAATTTTTTGTGAATAAAATTCTATAATTGTACATAATGTAGTGTAGAAATGTTTTAGTTTTGGTTTAACGTTCGAACGCCAACTGACGTTCGAACGTTAACTACTTACAGTACTTTGCTTTTGATGAACTCTCTGATGAAACCAAAAGTACTGGAAGCTCAGCCCATTTGAATGCCAATAGACCGTTCAAACATGACTCAACGTTCGAACGCCAATAGAACATTTGAACGAAGAGAGCTTACAGTACTCTGGCCTCTAACAGAACTCAAAAGTACCGGGAGCTCCTAACGTTCGAACGAACATCCCCGTGCGAACAATATTTCAAAAATCCTTCTACAAACGTTTGAACGTTGGTGACGTTCGGACATCACAACTCAGAGTATAAAAGCCTGAACGTCTGATTCATTTCGAAATCTCCAAAATCCCTCTAAATCTTTGAAACCCTAAAGCTCATTTTTCACTCCTTAGAACTCAATCCACCCTCAGAACTCAAGAAAACTTAAATTTGACCCTCCCCAACTCATTTTCACCTCAAAAGCTTCAATCCCATAGAGAAATTTCCAAGTTTTTAGCACCCTCGCAACCTCAAAGACGTTTGAACGCCATGCCTAGGGTGAAACTTCCTGGCAGACGCGATCTACTAGCAAATCAGGAGCCAAACTTTGTTTAGGAAGTGATAGTGGAGAGAGAGCGAAGGCAAAGAACAAAAACATACGATTATACCCGGTTCCCAAGTGCCTTAAAGGCCGAAAGGTATGAAAACTTCTACCATAAGCATTCTGTTGTTTGTGAAATGGACGTCGTACTTCTGATTTTGCTGAATTGGGAATAGAGGAGGAAATAGAAATGAGGGAATGGGTTTGGTGTTTAAGAAATGGTGGGGAAGCTGTTGTCGATTTGGTGCGGGAGTTCTACTCCAACGCCAAAATCATCAACGGCATAATTCACACTTACGTGAGAGGTATCCACATTGACGTGGATGAGGCGTACATAAAAGAGATAAGAACAGAGTTGTCTCGAGTAGACAAACCCATATACCTTCCAAAGAAAGATGTACCAATGGATAGGTAGGAAAAGAATTGACTGGGGCAGCCAACTTTTCTTGGACTGGGAGGAATTTTGTAAAACAAGGGGAGTTGACAGATAGATATAAAATGCTAAACCTGATTGCTGTCTCCAACTTCTCTCCCATAAAAAGATCAAATGAAATTTTGCCAAAATTGGCTTGCTTGCTCTATGCAATTGGAAGGGGCCATAGTATTGATTTTCCCTCCCTCATTTTGAGTGAAATGAAAAAAAGGATGTGATGTGAAAAGAAGTGCACTTTTGTTTGGCACTTTGGTGACGGAGATGTGCATCGACAGTGGGGTGAAGGTGAAACTTGAGATAGAGGTGCAAATGCCAATGGGGCCACTCAATAAGGGATCTTTCAAGAAAAGACGAGGGCATAGTGGTACCCCGATTGCTAGGCAAGAAGTGCCCCCTCCCGAAGGTGTTGATGAGGTGCACGAAGAGTTAGATCGAGAGGAAGAGAAGGGGCTAGAGATAGAGTACATGCAGACTCAGGAGCAGCATGATCAGGCAGGCCCCAACATGACCCCTCAGCGGATATTAATAGACGTCATGCTTAGCATTGAAGCTAAGCAGGATGAGATCCTAAGGCTTTTGAGGGGTGGTACTGGTGGTGCTAGTGGTGGACCTAGTGGTGCTGATGGAGATGGGGGAGATGATTGATTATTTCTGTTCTTGAGTGGGAGTAGTTGATTTCTGTTCTTGATTGTTTGTTGTTTGTTATTTAATTTTTGGGAGATTTCTGTATTGTTGTAAAGGAGTTTCTTTTGATAATTCTTGTGGATGTTTTGTCATACTTGTATATGTCTTTTTAGAGTTGATTGTGGATAGTTGAAGTTATGTTTTGAGAGGATGAATTACATCATTGACATTATTGTAAACAAGTATTCTTTATGTAATGATTGAACTTTACGGTGTTTTCTGAGAGGATATCAACAATTACTCAAGGTAAACTCTTTCACTTCTAATCTCTTTCAATAATCTCATTAAACTTGCTTTGATTGATGCAACTAACGCGATCTATTTTCATAACCCACGGGGAATTTTTGCATACACGTACATATGCACATACTTGAGAAAGGATCTTAGGCCGTCTTTGGATCGACTTTGAGCCTTAGCTAATTCTTTCATAAAGTATATCCCTAGTCAGCCATGCTTGAGCCTTCAATGAATGAATTTCTTTTTGACAAAACCCGTGTGATAACCGAGCCACAAAAGCATTGATTTACCATACCTTGCTATCTCATTTCTTACACCCTCTTACAAATAAATATGATACAAAAAAGCAAGAAAATAGAAAAGAAAAAGGTGGTCACTGTTCAATGATAGAAAAATCAATGAAAACAACCGAAAAAAGAAAAGATATAGTGAGACAGGGGATTGCCAAGAAAGTGAAAAATGGGAAAAATGAAAGAAAGAAATCCCATCCACAAGCAAAGTGTCGAAAAGTTAGAAAGAGGTGTGCTTTACTGCATAAAAAGATAGCTTTGGATTACCTTGACGTCATTTCATTAGCCACTGACCTCTGGCCCCATTACAACCTACAAAATGTCCTAGGTGATCTCAAGAGTGATACATATGTATGTGATCTTCTACAACTGGGGTATGTTAACTAGAATTTTTTTATTTACATCAATATTCTTCCATGAGATTATGCCAAAGTAAAGCTTGTTTTTCTCAAAACTTCACTCTTATATTAATTATGTATGAGATTTTTTCACTACCCATCTTCTAATCACATGCCCTTTTGAGAGATATGTCACTATAATCGGAGCAATTTGTTTTGCTAAGAGCATTCCTAGAGAGGATTGTGTAATCAAAGCTATCCATGGAAGGTGAAAAAAGGGAATGATTGTTATATACCAATTCCCGTTTCCAGTATGACCATTCTATTACTCAGGGAATTCCAAATTCTAATGGAATTGGTGCTAATTTTTGCATAGAGTAAGTACCAAGGAAAGAAACAGGGGATAAGTCACAATTGAGGGTTGAGTGTCTCAACGACCATAATGCTTATTCATTTTTTTCCAGCAATTTCACACACACACTTGTTTGACTGAAGTTTGTGGGTAGCTTCATTGAAAACCCTCACGAGACAACACTCGTCTTCTAGGGTACACCTAGCAGTTCAACGCTTGTTACATATGCTAAATGCAACCGATGACCTACGAAAAAGGCATTAGGAATAGATTTACCTTTCATTATTATTGTATTACTAGAGACTAGCAATATTTAGGTTAGGGGATGTGATTCGTGCGTAAAGTTAACAAATTTTACTATGCCTTTTTGGACTAATTGTGCTTTGATGGAGTTTAAATAATGACATTTCAGATCCTAAAGTGAACAAAGGCTCAAGAACAACAAAAATCACACTTGAATGTAACACCAGCACAATAGAGAACAAAATTGCAGAAGGTTGGAACAAAGCAAGAACGTTCAAACATCAACCCACGTTCGAAAGTCCTCTAAAATCCTACCAAGGCCAACTGCTGAGACATGGCGTGTTGCAGTCAACAAAAGGAAAATGTTGAGGTACTTGAGTACCACGTTTGAACATCCTCTAGAATCCTGACAAGACTACACCACTGGAGCTGGAATGTTGCAAGAACCACAGAACAGAAGTACTTGAGTACAACATTCGAACGTCAATCCACGTTCGGAACATTGTCTTGAGTGACTGAGGACCAAGTTGCTAAGTTAAAGTCAAGGTTGTTCAAGACGTATGGAAATGACCAAGTCAGTGACCACAGGCCACTTGGGTGGAAGGAATCAGCCCCATCTGGCGTTCGAACGCCCTTAAAGCAAAGACAACAAAAATGTTCGAACGCCATATCACATTCAAATGTCATTCAAGAAAAGACAGACTTAACGTTCGAACGCTAGATAACGTTCAGACTACTTGCAGAATAGTTGATTCCTATGGGCAGCAAATACTATTCACTCATCCTTTCTTATCTCCTACCCCTTTACCTTTCCTTGCTATAAGTAATCCCATGTTGGAGCTTAAAGGGCATTCTTCCTCTTGTAGAGTAAATGAGGGAGCAATCTTTTCTCTTGTAAAGTAGAAAGTTTTAAGTAATCTAGTTCTTGAACATTTCTTCTCTATGTTTATGTTTTCATTTGTATTAACCATGATGGAGGCTTAGACTCCCCTTGTAGTTGAAGTCTTTTATTTACTCATGCTAAGTCTTTACATTCATATTGTGACAATCATGGGGAGGCCTCGACTCCTTGTAGTGTACTTGCTTTTATTTACAAGTATCAAGAGAGATAGCTCAACTTTTGGTTGTGGTGAAACCCTTCAAAAGTAACTAGCTTTCTTCTACTTTCATTATTTATGTCTTTCACTTCTAATGCTTGAGCTTCCTTCTTTCTTAGAAGAGTGAAACTCTTCCACTTTTCTAGAGCTTTACTAAAGCTATGAAGGGTGGGATGTGATTCAC
>CAUOFW020000914.1:0-56937 GCA_963454935.2 Ilex paraguariensis
GGTGTTATATGCATTCAATTAGAGTGATGCTATTGTAAACTGAATATCTATATGTACTTCTTATAATATAAATGTATGTGATGTGGTTTAGAGCTGAGAAGTTTGAAAGAGTTGTCTTTTTATTTATAAAGCAACCAAAATTCATGGACACAAAGCGTGGATTGTAGTAATTATTATTTTGTCGCATAACAAAAAGATAGATAAAAACAGGTTAAATATTCTTTAGGGTAATTTATATTTTTCTCATTTGAACTATTACTTTTATTTTATTTTATAATTTGTNTATTGCCAACTTCTAAGTACAAAGAATTCTTGTTGACAATAGCAGTTCTGCAGACATCTTGTTCGCAGAAGTCTATTACAAGCTCAACTTGGGGAGAGAAGGACTGCAGTCCACCAAGTCGCCCCTCATCGGATTCTCAGGGGAAAATGTGTATCCTCTAGNTTAATTTTGTTTTATTTTACTTTAATTAATAACGAATGTTAATTTTTTGATGATAAATGAATAGTTAATTGATTTGTATTGTTAATTACACATGTACATGTCAAAAAGAAGAAAAATAATTATTTATGACTTATGCTCCAATTTTTTTTTCTTTGATCGATTTTTTTTTCAACTATTTGATTACAGAAAAGATAAAATAAAGTGATATTAGACATATAATGGGAAGTTTTTTGGGATTTTTTTCTCTCATTTGAAAGATTTTTATGTTTATTATTGTTTATTAGAGTGACGTGAAATAAAATTCATAATTTAAAATGTAATGTGAGAAATTTTATAATTGACATGCATTGTACATGTTACTTGAATGTTTGCAAGAGGAAAATTAGACTGTTTCGATTTACTTCAGATGTTGAAATTGTTAACATATTGAGATGAATTGTGATGGATAGAAAGAAGGTTGATATTTTCTGGCATAAGAATAACCGACACAAATCAAGGAATTGTCCAATCTTAGAGAGATTAATCTAAGTCTAGCTTGATTATCAGATTTCTACCGTTTATTGTTCAAATAATGGTACATTTTTCTCAACTTTTATCAAAATTTTCTTATACCAAATTAATGTAGGTGATTAGGTTAATTAGTGTATCCAACTAATTTTCACAAATCAGCCTGACGACTTTCATTATGCTACATCATCTAATATCTCTCAAAAAGTTTGACATTCGCAGCATTATTCTTATTGTTCACACATATTGACCAACTGAATGAACCATCGAACCTGATCAAAAAAATGAATCATCGAACCTGATGGATCAGACTCAAGGGTCCAACTCCTGTTATAAGTTCAATTTGAATAAAGAGCCCAATTTAAAAAGATTCAATGGGTCTAGCCCAAGAGAAGTTCACACTCAGTCAAGCTCATCAGGTTGTCGAAGAGCTACATTACTAAGGGAGTAAGCAGGATCATCCAAGAGTCTTTTTCACGCCGTCTTGGAGGAAGTCAACCACCACGTCATCATTTGACCGGATCTTATGGGAAATGCTATAACTGCCTCATATGTTGAGAAGATAGCACCAGCTCCACTAAATTAGCTTTTTAGTTACTGATAAACCGCTTCAATCTATTAGGAGACGACTATAAATTGTAAGTTCCGCCAACACTTGTGGGACATCTCACACAATTGAGCACATCTGCTATCGCTCTCATCTCTCTCTCATTACTTGTATCTCCTTACTCTCCCTACACTTCTCAAAGTAATAAAATATCTAGCTCGTCCTAGCCCTTCATAGTGGACATAAGTCACGTTGACCTCCATGACGACCCGTTAGTGCTAACCATGACTATTGCCAACTTCTAAGTACAAAGAATTCTTGTTGACAATAGCAGTTCTGCAGACATCTTGTTCGCAGAAGTCTATTACAAGCTCAACTTGGGGAGAGAAGGACTGCAGTCCACCAAGTCGCCCCTCATCGGATTCTCAGGGGAAAATGTGTATCCTCTAGGATCCATCACCGTCGACGTAACACTCTAAAGCTCCACGATTATGGTGAACTTTTTGGTGATAGACTACCCTTTAGCCTACAACGTTATTCTGGGGCGACTCGCTATTAACACCCTAAGAGCTGTGCCCTCCACTTATCATCTGATCCTCCATTTTCTAACACCAAATGAAATCGGAGAGGTCCGAGGAGATCAAATTGTTACAAGAGAAAGCTACGACTCCTCCATGAAGACCAGAACAAGAAGCACTGCAAATAGAGGTCCTCGACCCGAGAGATGATGCCACATTGGAAAGAGAACCAGTAGAAGAGCTCACACTAGTGGTCCTAGATGAGGAGCATCCAGACAGAAAAAGTATATATTGGCTCTTCCCTTCCTGAAGATTTAGCCCGCCAACTTACAGATTTTCTTAAATGCAGTATGGATGTTTTTGTATGGTCGCATAAAGATATCGAGGGCATCGACCCTGGGGTCACCAACCACCACCTCAATATCGACTCTCATTACGAGATTGTTCGCCAAAAGCTAAGGAGCGCCACCACTGAAAGGGCACAAGCGATGGACAATAAAATGGGAAAGTTGATAGAAAACGAGACAATTAAAGAAGTGGCCTATCCAATGTGGCTATCAAATATGGTGATGGTGACTAAAGCCAACGAAAAATGGCACCTCTATGTTGACTTCACCGAACTCAACAAGGCATGCCCTAAAGACAACTACCTGTTGCCACGGATCAACCTCCTCATCGACGCCACTGCAAGCCACGAATTGCTCACCTTTGTGGACGCATACTCCGGATATAACCAAATCAGCATGCACCCTCCAAACCAGGAAAATACATCATTCATCATTCCGAATGGGACCTACTGTTACAGGGTCATGCTATTTGGACTAAAAAATGTGGGAGCAACTTATCAACGATTGATGAACAAGATATTTCAGTCTTAGATCGAGAGAACAATGGAGGTATACATGGACGATATACTGGTAAAAAGTCTTGTTGCAGTAGACCACATAGACCACCTTCAAGAAACTTTCAGTATTCTTAGGTCATATTGCATGAAGTTAAACCCTGAGAAATGCGCTTTTGGCATCGAATCAGAAAAATTCTTGGACTTTATGGTCAACGAGAAGGAAATTAAAGCGAATCTTGACAAGATTAAAGTTATCCTGGACATGAAATCACCCACTACAACCAAGGAACTCCAATGCCTTAATGAAAGAATTACAGCACTCAACAGATTTATCTCTAAGTTTACAGATAAGTGTTTACCCTTCTTCAAGATTATTCGAAAAGCCTTTAAGTAAGGACCCGAGGCAAAAGAAGCTTTTCAAAAGCTCAAAGTTTATTTGGCTACGTCTCCCCTCCTTTTACATGCTATGCTAGGTGAAACACTATATTTGTACATCTTTGCTTTTACATCGATAGTAAACTCCCTCCTCATCAGAGAAAACCAAGGAGGGCAAAAATATGTTTATTACGTGAGCAAGACATATCGAAGAACAGAAATAAGATATTCAAAGTTAGAAAAGTTGGTGCTCGCCCTAATCTACGTTGACTTCGATCGGAGTCTGCAATTTTTCTCTGACTCCGACTCCAACTCCAACAAATTTTGACTTCGATGGAGGCATAGGCGAAGCCGATGTCAAATTTTTGAAGTCTTGCACTCCTCTAGATTATGTCTAGATCCAAATAACATTATTGAAAATTAAATAATTTAATAGAATTATTGAATTAATAACAAGTCTTAATATTAAATGAGATACACCATCAATTCAACAGTGATAACAAATTATAAAATTAGATGAATAAATTATAATCCAATCCGTCTAACCAACCACATAACCACGAAATCAAGCATTAATTTCAGATATTTGGAGTCAACTTTATCAATTCATCCTGACCATTTATTTAGATCCTACGTTATTTAAAACTAAATATTTTTATTCGTCCAATCCATCTAAATAACATTATTCCTAAAATTATCCCTATCGAAAGAGACAGACAGCGGACCGGGTTCACGAAGGTTGTAGAAGGTTAGAGAATCATCTTCTTTACATTTGACGTCACAGATAATTTTGCTCAGAAGACACGCGAAAGTACCAGACTCATCTTTGTTCCTCCTATATATACCTTGCTCATCTCCTCCACTCTCATCGTGAAAAATCGCTCAAAGCATCTCACACAATAACAAATCTACTGCAAATTTTCATCCCAAACTCTCAATTCAAGCATACCCATAAAAAATGGCGCTTATTCCGAGCATTTTCGGTGGTCGCCGGAGCAACGTCTTTGATCCATTCTCTCTTGACATTTGGGATCCATTTGAGGACTTTCCCTCCTCGACCACCCTCTCTGACCTTCCCTCTTCAGCTTGTGAGACCTCTGCGTTCGCCAACACTCGCATTGATTGGAAGGAGACGCCGGATGCTCACATTTTCAACGCCGATTTGCCGGGACTGAAGAAAGAAGAGGTGAAAGTGGAAGTGGAAGAGGGGAGAGTTTTACAGATTAGCGGAGAGAGAAACAAAGAGCAGGAGGAGAAGAACGACAAGTGGCACCGCGTGGAGAGGAGCAGTGGGAAGTTCCTCCGGCGGTTCAGGCTGCCGGAGAGTGCAAAGGTGGATCAGATCAAGGCTAGTATGGAGAATGGTGTGCTTACTGTGACAGTTCCAAAAGAGCCCGAGAAGAAACCAGACGTCATGGCTATTGACATCTCAGGCTAAATGTTTTTATGGATTGGTCAATACGTGTTTGTGGAGTCTCTTAATTCAATATGTAATGTCACAGTATGTCTAATGTTTTTGTAAGTGGTGCTATATGCATTAAATTAGTGGTTTGGTATTGTAAACTATATGTACTTCTTTTAATATATATGTATGTGATGTGGTTTAGAGCTTTCTTTTTATTTATAAAGGAACCAAATCACTATCTTCACACCTTAATCTCAAGGAATTCAAACCCAAAATCAATCATGAACACAAAGCGTGGAGTGTAGCAATTATTATTTTGTGGCGTATTCATATTATTCTAATTGATGGTGAATGTTAATTTTTTAACAATAAATTTACAGTTGACTGATTTATATTGTCAATAAATAATTATTTATTGCACATGTGCATACGTCAAAAATAAGAAAAATAATTATTCATGACTTAAGCTCCAAATATTTTTTTTTCTTTTGATCAATCTTCTTTTTCAGCTATTTGATTGCAGAAGAGGTAAAATAAAGTGATATTTAAGCACATAGTGGAAAGTTTTTTGGGGTTTTTCTCTTTTTTTTTTGAAAGATTTTAAAGTTTGCCGTTATTTATTAATGTGAAATAAAATTTATATTTTAAAATGTAATGTGAGAAATTTTATAATTAAGAGTGTAAAGTGAAATAAGAATAACAGTTAGGTTATTTGTTCAAGAGAGTAAAATATAATTTACTCTATTTTTATATCAAGGACTACTAGCTAGTGAATAAAAAAAATTGAATGGAATGCCATACTTTTGCCTAAGCTTTTCAATCAACCAATCCTTATTTTAGGGGCGCCTTTTGCAATCACATTGCAATTTCTCATTAGGCAGAAAATTGTTGCACCGAGAAAAATCGGGTAATTCATTTTGACATTTATTGTACATGTTACTCGAATGTCTACAAGAGAAAAACTAGACTGTTTTGGTTCCCTTCAGATGTTGAAATTGTTAACATATTGAGATGAATTGCTATGGATAGAAGGTAGACATCTCCTAGCATGAGAATAATAGACACAAATCAAGAAATTGCCCAATCTTAGAGAGATTAATCTAAAAGTCCAGCTTTGGTTATCTGATTTTTACCGTTTGTTGTTCAAATAATTGTACATTTATCTCAACGTTCATCAAAATTTTCTTATACCAAATTAATGTAGGTGATTAGGTTAATTAGTGTATCCCATTAATTTTCACAAATTAGCCTAACGACTTTCATTATGCTACGTCGTTTAATATCTCTCAAAAAATTTGATATTCACAGCATTGTTCTTACTGTCCAACACATATTGGGCAACTGAATGAACCATCGAACTGACTCCGACTCTATAAGTATTCACAATTAATCCAATAATTACGATGAATTAAATCTAACTTCTTATTTTCGACTCCGACTCTAGACGGAATGATTTTTTGCCTCCGACTCTGACATACAATGCCTGCAATTCCACTTCCGCTACGATTCCAATTAATGGAGTCGGATTGGAGTTTTCAGAGTTCCCCAAGAAAAAAAAATAGGCTTTTTCGAAAAAAATTTGAGTCCAAAAATCGTCATAAAAGAAGCAAATGCATTGCACAAAGATTAATCAATCCAAAATCACCCAAATTCGTTAAAATGGATAATAGATTTTGTGACAGCCCGTATATAAATTAATCATTTAATTAGGTCATCAATTATGATTATATATAATTAAGGAAAATTTTTAGAAATTTCAAATAAATAAATGGACTTCAAATATGAATTTTTTATGTGAAAACGGATCGAATAACTATAATATAAGTCATATTTTGAGTTAAAAATAATGTGTTATTCCAATGATATAATAAATGTGTAATATATTTATATACACTTACATATATAAAAAAAAATACACATGCATATATATAGGTGTCCAAATATAAGAGTAGAAGTCAATTAACTTGTGCTCTATTTCAAAAAAAGAAAACAAAATAAAACATATGGCCAAACCAATGGACAAATGTCCATGTGATGCAAACATATGAGGTCACCAAAGTGACGTTGGAAGCCAAGAATTTGGCTATAAATAACCACGAAGCCATGGCCAAAACGTAGAGCAAGAAAAGAAAGAGAGAAAGAGAGAGATAAATTAATGAGATTTTGAGTCAAAAATTAAATAGCGAATACTTTTGATCATTATCTTGTTTGGGAAATTTCAAATTTCATATCTATTTAAGTTATTTGATGTACAGGATAGTATACAAGATGCTTCTATATTTTAAATCTCTTTGCAAAGAGTATTCTTTAATTATGTGAAATTTGTATTTTTATTAATTATTCTGATTGATACAAAATTCTGTCAATTTTATCGGTCGGCCAGTACATGGGGCTAAATACTCTAGAATTAATTGGTACATGTACGAAGTGTACTTGGGACATATTTAGTGAAATATGATTATAGCCCTGTAGGGTGCGATTGTGATTACAACCCTGAGGGGTGTAATAGTTCGATATAAGTATGAAATTTAAATGTCCAAGTATTATTTGTTATGTCACCAAGAAAAATCGAGTGTGAAGCTATATTTGATAGAAATTGAGCTATGTGACTTGTCAAATGTGATTCTTGATTATGATATGAATTATTTAGTATTTGATCATTCATATTTTACTCGTTGAGCATATTGCTCACTACAAGAATAAGGGTCTTTTGTGACAAATTTTTTACGGCGGCTATGTTTAATGTCATAAAAGACGTATTTGAGACAATTTTTTGTGACGATTGTATTTGCCGTCACAAAAAACGTGTTTCTATTAATATTTGTGGCAGTTATTTTTTCTGTCGTAAATAATGTCATAAACTCAAAAGAAATTTGTGTATTTAAGACATCTGTTTTTCATGTCTTAAATAATATTTTATAAATTCAAAAGAATTTTTTATATTTATGACAGCTACTTTTTTCATCGTAAATAATATTTCATAAAATATTAAAATGTTGTTTTTGATTAAAAAATATTTTATAGCCTAAAGAAGAAAAACTCTAAAAAAAAATTTGTAGTAACAACAACTATTTTTCATGTTACAAGTAATATTTTATAAATTTACGTTGTTTAACATCAAAAGATAATTTATAGTTTAAAGAAAAAAAATTAAACTCTACAAACTCAAGTTTTTATATCAAAACTATGGGTGCCAAAATATGACACGATCTGTTAACACGACATAAAATTAGTGGGTTTGAATCTTCCTTAAGCCACATGTTTAGTAAATTAGTGGACCCGTCACAATACGATTATAAACGAATCAGGTATTGGTGAAAACAGTTAGAAGAAATGTATAAGATATGACTCGTTTATATACTNTGTGAGAAATTTTATAATTGACATGCATTGTACATGTTACTTGAATGTTTGCAAGAGGAAAATTAGACTGTTTCGATTTACTTCAGATGTTGAAATTGTTAACATATTGAGATGAATTGTGATGGATAGAAAGAAGGTTGATATTTTCTGGCATAAGAATAACCGACACAAATCAAGGAATTGTCCAATCTTAGAGAGATTAATCTAAGTCTAGCTTGATTATCAGATTTCTACCGTTTATTGTTCAAATAATGGTACATTTTTCTCAACTTTTATCAAAATTTTCTTATACCAAATTAATGTAGGTGATTAGGTTAATTAGTGTATCCAACTAATTTTCACAAATCAGCCTGACGACT
Organism: Ilex paraguariensis; assembly: GCA_963454935.2. Classification (NCBI taxonomy): domain Eukaryota; kingdom Viridiplantae; phylum Streptophyta; class Magnoliopsida; order Aquifoliales; family Aquifoliaceae; genus Ilex; species Ilex paraguariensis. The sequence continues at coordinate 8,364 of CAUOFW020000914.1, forward strand.
TTCATTATGCTACATCATCTAATATCTCTCAAAAAGTTTGACATTCGCAGCATTATTCTTATTGTTCACACATATTGACCAACTGAATGAACCATCGAACCTGATCAAAAAAATGAATCATCGAACCTGATGGATCAGACTCAAGGGTCCAACTCCTGTTATAAGTTCAATTTGAATAAAGAGCCCAATTTAAAAAGATTCAATGGGTCTAGCCCAAGAGAAGTTCACACTCAGTCAAGCTCATCAGGTTGTCGAAGAGCTACATTACTAAGGGAGTAAGCAGGATCATCCAAGAGTCTTTTTCACGCCGTCTTGGAGGAAGTCAACCACCACGTCATCATTTGACCGGATCTTATGGGAAATGCTATAACTGCCTCATATGTTGAGAAGATAGCACCAGCTCCACTAAATTAGCTTTTTAGTTACTGATAAACCGCTTCAATCTATTAGGAGACGACTATAAATTGTAAGTTCCGCCAACACTTGTGGGACATCTCACACAATTGAGCACATCTGCTATCGCTCTCATCTCTCTCTCATTACTTGTATCTCCTTACTCTCCCTACACTTCTCAAAGTAATAAAATATCTAGCTCGTCCTAGCCCTTCATAGTGGACATAAGTCACGTTGACCTCCATGACGACCCGTTAGTGCTAACCATGACTATTGCCAACTTCTAAGTACAAAGAATTCTTGTTGACAATAGCAGTTCTGCAGACATCTTGTTCGCAGAAGTCTATTACAAGCTCAACTTGGGGAGAGAAGGACTGCAGTCCACCAAGTCGCCCCTCATCGGATTCTCAGGGGAAAATGTGTATCCTCTAGGATCCATCACCGTCGACGTAACACTCTAAAGCTCCACGATTATGGTGAACTTTTTGGTGATAGACTACCCTTTAGCCTACAACGTTATTCTGGGGCGACTCGCTATTAACACCCTAAGAGCTGTGCCCTCCACTTATCATCTGATCCTCCATTTTCTAACACCAAATGAAATCGGAGAGGTCCGAGGAGATCAAATTGTTACAAGAGAAAGCTACGACTCCTCCATGAAGACCAGAACAAGAAGCACTGCAAATAGAGGTCCTCGACCCGAGAGATGATGCCACATTGGAAAGAGAACCAGTAGAAGAGCTCACACTAGTGGTCCTAGATGAGGAGCATCCAGACAGAAAAAGTGTATATTGGCTCTTCCCTTCCTGAAGATTTAGCCCGCCAACTTACAGATTTTCTTAAATGCAGTATGGATGTTTTTGTATGGTCGCATAAAGATATCGAGGGCATCGACCCTGAGGTCACCAACCACCACCTCAATATCGACTCTCATTACGAGATTGTTCGCCAAAAGCTAAGGAGCGCCACCACTGAAAGGGCACAAGCAACGGACAATAAAATGGGAAAGTTGATAGAAAACGAGACAATTAAAGAAGTGGCCTATCCAATGTGGCTATCAAATATGGTGATGGTGACTAAAGCCAACGAAAAATGGCACCTCTATGTTGACTTCACCGAACTCAACAAGGCATGCCCTAAAGACAACTACCTGTTGCCACGGATCAACCTCCTCATCGACGCCACTGCAAGCCACGAATTGCTCACCTTTGTGGACGCATACTCCGGATATAACCAAATTAACATGCACCCTCCAAACCAGGAAAATACATCATTCATCATTCCGAATGGGACCTACTGTTACAGGGTCATGCTATTTGGACTAAAAAATGTGGGAGCAACTTATCAACGATTGATGAACAAGACGTTTCAGTCTTAGATCGAGAGAACAATGGAGGTATACATGGACGATATACTGGTAAAAAGTCTTGTTGCAATAGACCACATAGACCACCTTCAAGAAACTTTCAGTATTCTTAGGTCATATTGCATGAAGTTAAACCCTGAGAAATGCGCTTTTGGCATCGAATCAGAAAAATTCTTGGACTTTATGGTCAACGAGAAGGAAATTGAAGCGAATCTTGACAAGATTAAAGTTATCCTGGACATGAAATCACCCACTACAACCAAGGAACTCCAATGCCTTAATGAAAGAATTACAGCACTCAACAGATTTATCTCTAAGTTTACAGATAAGTGTTTACCCTTCTTCAAGATTATTCGAAAAGCCTTTAAGTAAGGACCCGAGGCAAAAGAAGCTTTTCAAAAGCTCAAAGTTTATTTGGCTACGCCTCCCCTCCTTTCACATGCTATGCTAGGTGAAACACTATATTTGTACATCTTTGCTTTTACATCGATAGTAAACTCCCTCCTCATCAGAGAAAACCAAGGAGGGCAAAAATATGTTTATTACGTGAGCAAGACATATCGAAGAACAGAAATAAGATATTCAAAGTTAGAAAAGTTGGTGCTCGCCCTAATCTACGTTGACTTCGATCGGAGTCTGCAATTTTTCTCTGACTCCGACTCCAACTCCAACAAATTTTGACTTCGATGGAGGCATAGGCGAAGCCGATGTCAAATTTTTGAAGTCTTGCACTCCTCTAGATTATGTCTAGATCCAAATAACATTATTGAAAATTAAATAATTTAATAGAATTATTGAATTAATAACAAGTCTTAATATTAAATGAGATACACCATCAATTCAACAGTGATAACAAATTATAAAATTAGATGAATAAATTATAATCCAATCCGTCTAACCAACCACATAACCACGAAATCAAGCATTAATTTCAGATATTTGGAGTCAACTTTATCAATTCATCCTGACCATTTATTTAGATCCTACGTTATTTAAAACTAAATATTTTTATTCGTCCAATCCATCTAAATAACATTATTCCTAAAATTATCCCTATCGAAAGAGACAGACGGCGGACCGGGTTCACGAAGGTTGTAGAAGGTTGGAGAATCATCTTCTTTACATTTGACGTCACAGATAATTTTGCTCAGAAGACACGCGAAAGTACCAGACTCATCTTTGTTCCTCCTATATATACCTTGCTCATCTCCTCCACTCTCATCGTGAAAAATCGCTCAAAGCATCTCACACAATAACAAATCTACTGCAAATTTTCATCCCAAACTCTCAATTCAAGCATACCCATAAAAAATGGCGCTTATTCCGAGCATTTTCGGTGGTCGCCGGAGCAACGTCTTTGATCCATTCTCTCTTGACATTTGGGATCCATTTGAGGGCTTTCCCTCCTCGACCACCCTCTCTGACCTTCCCTCTGCAGCTTGTGAGACCTCTGCGTTCGCCAACACTCGCATTGATTGGAAGGAGACGCCGGACGCTCACATTTTCAACGCCGATTTGCCGGGACTGAAGAAAGAAGAGGTGAAAGTGGAAGTGGAAGAGGGGAGAGTTTTACAGATTAGCGGAGAGAGAAACAAAGAGCTGGAGGAGAAGAACGACAAGTGGCACCGCGTGGAGAGGAGCAGTGGGAAGTTCCTCCGGCGGTTCAGGCTGCCGGAGAGTGCAAAGGTGGATCAGATCAAGGCTAGTATGGAGAATGGTGTGCTTACTGTGACAGTTCCAAAAGAGCCCGAGAAGAAACCAGACGTCATGGCTATTGACATCTCAGGCTAAATGTTTTTATGGATTGGTCAATACGTGTTTGTGGAGTCTCTTAATTCAATATGTAATGTCACAGTATGTCTAATGTTTTTGTAAGTGGTGCTATATGCATTAAATTAGTGGTTTGGTATTGTAAACTATATGTACTTCTTTTAATATATATGTATGTGATGTGGTTTAGAGCTTTCTTTTTATTTATAAAGGAACCAAATCACTATCTTCACACCTTAATCTCAAGGAATTCAAACCCAAAATCAATCATGAACACAAAGCGTGGAGTGTAGCAATTATTATTTTGTGGCGTATTCATATTATTCTAATTGATGGTGAATGTTAATTTTTTAACAATAAATTTACAGTTGACTGATTTATATTGTCAATAAATAATTATTTATTGCACATGTGCATACGTCAAAAATAAGAAAAATAATTATTCATGACTTAAGCTCCAAATATTTTTTTTTCTTTTGATCAATCTTCTTTTTCAGCTATTTGATTGCAGAAGAGGTAAAATAAAGTGATATTTAAGCACATAGTGGAAAGTTTTTTGGGGTTTTTCTCTTTTTTTTTTGAAAGATTTTAAAGTTTGCCGTTATTTATTAATGTGAAATAAAATTTATATTTTAAAATGTAATGTGAGAAATTTTATAATTAAGAGTGTAAAGTGAAATAAGAATAACAGTTAGGTTATTTGTTCAAGAGAGTAAAATATAATTTACTCTATTTTTATATCAAGGACTACTAGCTAGTGAATAAAAAAAATTGAATGGAATGCCATACTTTTGCCTAAGCTTTTCAATCAACCAATCCTTATTTTAGGGGCGCCTTTTGCAATCACATTGCAATTTCTCATTAGGCAGAAAATTGTTGCACCGAGAAAAATCGGGTAATTCATTTTGACATTTATTGTACATGTTACTCGAATGTCTACAAGAGAAAAACTAGACTGTTTTGGTTCCCTTCAGATGTTGAAATTGTTAACATATTGAGATGAATTGCTATGGATAGAAGGTAGACATCTCCTAGCATGAGAATAATAGACACAAATCAAGAAATTGCCCAATCTTAGAGAGATTAATCTAAAAGTCCAGCTTTGGTTATCTGATTTTTACCGTTTGTTGTTCAAATAATTGTACATTTATCTCAACGTTCATCAAAATTTTCTTATACCAAATTAATGTAGGTGATTAGGTTAATTAGTGTATCCCATTAATTTTCACAAATTAGCCTAACGACTTTCATTATGCTACGTCGTTTAATATCTCTCAAAAAGTTTGATATTCACAGCATTGTTCTTATTGTCCAACACATATTGGGCAACTGAATGAACCATCGAACTGACTCCGACTCTATAAGTATTCACAATTAATCCAATAATTACGATGAATTAAATCTAACTTCTTATTTTCGACTCCGACTCTAGACGGAATGATTTTTTGCCTCCGACTCTGACATACAATGCCTGCAATTCCACCTCCGCTACGATTCCAATTAATGGAGTCGGATTGGAGTTTTCAGAGTTCCCCAAGAAAAAAAAATAGGTTTTTTCGAAAAAAATTTGAGTCCAAAAATCGTCATAAAAGAAGCAAATGCATTGCACAAAGATTAATCAATCCAAAATCACCCAAATTCGTTAAAATGGATAATAGATTTTGTGACAGCCCTTATATAAATTAATCATTTAATTAGGTCATCAATTATGATTATATTTAATTACGAAAAAATTTTAGAAGTTTCAAATAAATAAATGGACTTCAAATATGAATTTTTTATGTGAAAACGGATCGAATAACTATAATATAGGTCATATTTTGAGTTAAAAATAATATGTTATTCCAATGATATAATAAATGTGTAATATATTTATATACACTTACATATATAAAAAAAATACACATACATATATATAGGTGTCCAAATATAAGAATAGAAGTCAATTAACTTGTGCTCTATTTCAAAAAAAGAAAACAAAATAAAACATATGGCCAAACCAATGGACAAATGTCCATGTGATGCAAACATATGAGGTCACCTAAGTGACGTTGGAAGCCAAGAATTTGGCTATAAATAACCACGAAGCCATGGCCAAAACGTAGAGCAAGAAAAGAAAGAGAGAGATAAATTAATGAGATTTTGAGTCAAAAATTAAATAGCGAATACTTTTGATCAAAAACCTTTTTTGGGATATTTCAAATTTCATATCTATTTAAGTTATTTGATGTCCAGGATAGTATACAAGATGCTTCTATATTTTAAATCTCTTTGCAAAGAGTATTCTTTAATTATGTGAAATTTGTATTTTTATTAATTATTCTGATTGATACAAAATTCTGTCAATTTTATCGGTCGGCCAGTACATGGGGCTAAATACTCTAGGATTAATTGGTACATGTACGAAGTATACTTGGGACATATTTAGTGAAATATGATTATAGCCCTGTAGGGTGCGATTGTGATTACAACCCTGAGGGGTGTAATAGTTCGATATAAGTATAAAATTTAAATGTCCAAGTATTATTTGTTATGTCACCAAGAAAAATTGAGTGTGAAGCTATATTTGATAGAAATTGAGCTATGTGACTTGTCAAATGTGATTCTTGATTATGATATGAATTATTTAGTATTTGATCATTCATATTTTACTCGTTGAGCATATTGTTCACTACAAGAATAAGGGTCTTTTGTGACAAATTTTTTACGGCGGCTATGTTTAATGTCATAAAAGACGTATTTGAGACAATTTTTTTGTGACGATTGTGTTTGCCGTCACAAAAAACGTGTTTGTATTAATATTTGTGGCAATTATTTTTTCTGTCGTAAATAATGTCATAAACTCAAAAGAAATTTTTGTATTTAAGACATCTGTTTTTCATGTCTTAAATAATATTTTATAAATTCAAAAGAATTTTTTATATTTATGACAGCTACTTTTTTCATCGTAAATAATATTTCATAAAATATTAAAATGTTGTTTTTGATTAAAAAATATTTTATAGCCTAAAGAAGAAAAACTCTAAAAAAAAATTTGTAGTAACAACAACTATTTTTCATGTTACAAGTAATATTTTATAAATTTACGTTGTTTAACATCAAAAGATAATTTATAGTTTAAAGAAAAAAAATTAAACTCTACAAACTCAAGTTTTTATATCAAAACTATGGGTGCCAAAATATGACACGATCTGTTAACACGACATAAAATTAGTGGGTTTGAATCTTCCTTAAGCCACATGTTTAGTAAATTAGTGGACCCGTCACAATACGATTATAAACGAATCAGGTATTGGTGAAAACAGTTAGAAGAAATGTATAAGATATGACTCGTTTATATACTATTTACATTATTGGACAAACCGTTCAGAAAAATATTGCGTGGCCCTCTGTTGATATATATTTTAACTTCTTTTAGTTCTTTATTGTATATATATATATAAAGCTGTCAATTTTTGACACAACACGTTAACACGCCACGAACCAAACACGAAATAAATGGGTTGAACACGAAATTAAATGGGTCAACACGAAAAAAAAAGTAAGTTGGGTTCATGTCAAAATCAGGTCAACTTGATTTTGACATGTTTAACCCGTATATTTTAAACAGGTTAATATAATTCGACCCGAACCCGACCTACCCGTTTCTTACCTGTTTAACCCATTTATCCAAATATATAAAAGCAACAAAGAAAAAAACATAATCCTAACCCACCACCACCTTTCCCTTTTTTTCCTTTTTTCACTGTCACCCGCCGCTAGTCACATTGTCCGGAGGAGGAGAGGAGGGCTCACTGTTCAAATGCCCTCATCATTCTTGTCATTCATGCCTACATTATTGCTCAACCGAAAAGGTTTGTCCCTCTCTCTCTATGTTGTTGTGTTCTCTCCCTCTCTCTGCCCGCTGCGACTCAATCGAAGTGTAGAACAGTTAGATTCGGATTACAGCACACAGCACTCATACATTCCCTTGGCCACAAACTGTGTAATATTTCCCCATGCTTTTTATTTGTGTTGGGTTGTTTTTAATTTTGTGAAGAGCGAGGGCAGACAAAAATAAGAGGATAGGCATAACACAAATCATTTATTACAACATGATGACCATCAACCCATCAAAAAAGAGTTAAAGACAAATCGAAGTACTCTATAAAATGCTTCAGGCCTCAAGTTATCTACATATCTAGATGGTCCAATCATTCTTACTCTCACAAAATGCCCTTCAGGTCTGTCCCTCTAGTGTCATTCAGCTTCAACAGTTCTATTAAAAGATCTCATAGGCAACTGATGTAGATTAAAGAAACCATACCCAACATGACAGCCCTCATTTTCTGCGCATTACACAACACACAACAGGAAGATTTATTGCAACTTGCTTACATTTTTCTTTACTTACCTTTATAAGTTGTATTGGAAGTTTGTGAATTTTTTTTTTTTTGTATTTTGACCAAAAATGTACTGCATTGTATGTGTGTTATATATTTTGCTTACATATTTTTTTTTTTGGCATTTGTGTTGGGAACAAATGAATTCACTTCCATTGAATGACGAACACATTGATGGACCTGCCCCTGTAGCTGATGATGTTGCCATGGCTGAATCAAATCATGCTTCTGATATTCAAGATAGGCTAGAACTGGATGGTGTTGATAAACCAACAAATAAACGTCAACGAAGGTTCACCTCAAAAGTATGGGGAAACTATACTTTTCTTAAAGAACCAAGTCCAGAAGGATTGCTGAGATGCGAAAGTAAGAAATGTAAGCAAGTTTATAATATTGATAGTAAGCACGGCACTGGGAATTTCAAGCGACACACTGCAACTTGTTTGAAGCGAACCACCAATGATATTGGTCAACTACTTATAACCCAATCCAATGGTGCTTTGGGATCTAGGCCTTTTAAATTTGATGCAGGGAAATTTAAAAAGTTATTGATTTGTGCAATTGTTAGACATGAACTTCCATTTCAATTTGTTGAGTATGGTGGCATTAGAAGTCTTTTCACCTACTTATGTCCCCAAGTCATACAAATTTCTAGGAATACTGCTAGGGTGGAAGTTATGAAACTGTATGCTATGGAGAAAGGGAGGATTTCTCGAGAACTGCAAGACTTGCCTGGTAGGATTTGTTTGACTTCTAACTTGTGGACTTCTATTGTTATTGACGGTTACTTGAGTTTCACTGCACACTACATTGATAAAGATTGAGTGTTGAAAAAGAGAATTCTGAATTTCTCTTACATGCCTCCTCCCCATACTGGAGTTGCTTTGTGTGAGAAGATTTATAGTTTGTTAAATAATTCAGATATTGAGAAAAAACTATTTTCACTTAGTTTAGACAACGCAGCTGCAAATGATGTGTTGGTTGATTTGCTTAAAAATCAACTTAATCTGCAAGATGCATTGTTGTGTGATGGTAATTTATTTCATATCCGTTGTTGTGCTCATATTTTGAATTTGATAGTTCAAGAAGGTTTGAAGGAAATAGGTGAAGTTGTTGAAAAGATTCGGGAATGTGTGAAATATGTAAAGGGATCTCAAGTTAGGAAGAAAAAGTTCTTGGAATGTGTTGCACAAACATCTTTAAACAGGAAGAGAACTTTGAGGCAAGATGTTCCAACTAGGTGGAATTCAACCTATCTCATGCTTGCAAGTGTCATTTACTATCGTCGTGCATTTTCTCATTTGTAACTAAGTGATTCTAATTTTAGACATTGTCCAACTCAAGAAGAATGGGATACAGTGCAAAATATTTGTAGGTTTTTAGAATCTTTCTATAATACTACTTGTTTTTTTTCTGGTTCCAAGTATTCTACCTCAAATTTGTACTTTCCAGAAGTTTTATTGATTCAACTTAATTTAAGTGAAGAGATGAAAAATTCGGATGTTTTCATGAGGAGGATGGCACATCAGATGTTTGGGAAATTTGATAAGTATTTGTCAAAGTATAGCTTGTAGAGAGGAGAACTCTAATATGTGGGTTAATTGTGCAGGCATTGAAAGCTTGTAGTCTGCTTGTAGTTGCCTGCTGGCCTTGCTGGAGCAGATCGGGAGCTTGAATGATTTTTCTTTTTTGTTTCATGTTTTGAAGGATTAAAGTCATTTAATTGGAAATGGATATTAGGAAATGGTTTCCTTTTGCTTTTTGTAATTCTTTGAATTTTATGTAATAAAATCTTTGGATTTTTTTTAAAGGTGTTAAACAAATAGAATTTAATTTGTGGGTTAAACAGGTTGGATTAAACGGGTTAACATGTCGTGTAATGTGTTGACTCGAAAATGACCTGTTTATTAAAAGTGTCAAACATGTCAGGTTCGGGTAACACATTTAATAGTCAGGTCAAATTAGTGTTTTCACATCTCGACATGATTATTAAAAATGTCAGGTTAGTGTTTAGGAATTTTTGACACAAACACGAAACAAACCCGACACGAAAAGACTCAACCCGACACGTCTGACACCCCTATATATATATATATTATTTCAGTATTTTAACAATAATTTTATAATTTTTTCAAATGACACTAAAAGAGTAGATGGTTCAAAAAAGATGTTCAATTTTTTTACATTAATTTCTTATACTCATAGATCGTTATGTTTTATAAAAGTACATATTTTATATTTTATTTAACTCGTGGGATTTTTTTTTTATATATAAAAATATTGCTATGTTTTTGAAAATGTTAATTATATTTACTTTTGTGTTTATCTATATATTAAATTGGGTAGTTGTATAGATATGAATGGGTATTTGGTCTAATTNACTCGTGGGATTATTTTTTTTTTTATATGAAAATATTGCTATGTTTTTGAAAATGTTAATTATATTTACTTTTGTGTTTATCTATANTTTTTTTTATATATAAAAATATTGCTATGTTTTTGAAAATGTTAATTATATTTACTTTTGTGTTTATCTATATATTAAATTGGGTAGTTGTATAGATATGAATGGGTATTTGGTCTAATTGTACTCCTTACATTGTAAAAGTTTTATCTTCTTGAGGTGAAGGGTTCAAGTCTCCTTCTCCCGTTCCCCACCAAAAAAAAATTGTATGGAATGTATATATGCACAGGGTATATAATATTGGTTNGAATGGGTATTTGGTCTAATTATACTCCTTACATTGTGAAAGTTTTATCTTCTTGAGGTAAAGGGTTCAAGTCTCCTTCTCCCGTTCCCCACCAAAAAAAAATTGTATGGAATGTATATATGCACAGGGTATATAATATTGGTTACGAACAGTCCATAATAATTTAAAAAATATATGTTTTTTTTTTGTGACAGCATCATTGCTGTCATAAATATATCTTCTATTTTTTACAATAGTCAAATATGGTATTTGAGGCAGCACTTTTGCCACCATGATAAAAACAAAAGTATCGAATTTTTTGTGACAATTTATTTACGACAGAATCTTGTCGCCGTAAATATTATTTAAGACAGACCGTTGCTGTCGTAAAAATATTTTGAGACCACACTTATTATAGCGAGGCAATACCTCCACAAAAAATATTTGTGACGGCAAATAAACTTTTTATGACAGCACTTTACCATCATAAAAACCTTTTTTTCTTGTAGTGGTTTATTGTCATATTGAATACTTCTCCACTTTAATTATTCTTTTCAGGATGATAATCTCGGAGAGAATGACCAAAGTTGATATTTGAGGAATCGAAGGTAGACAAGTCTTGATATGATTTATAATTTTGTGGGTTTATTATGGTAATATATAATTTGAACAGATTTGTTTTTATATTGAGAAGATTATGTTTATTGTTATTTGGAGATCAAAATTGTGATTATAAATTTATTAAGACAATTAGAACTTTGGTCTTGTATTTGAAGATTTATTTATGATTTATTGCGATCGATTGATTTAATCAAGCAAAGAATCCGGGAAACTGGAGTGTTACAGATTTTCTCAAATTTAATTACTAGATCGAAGTTTACCTCATCGAAGTAGGCGATGGTCGTGGCCTGATGGGGCAAGCAGTGGATCGAAGCTACTAACAGTGGGGAGAGAGAGAGAGAGACAGACTGTGGAGTTGTGATTCTTGTGGAACAGTGGAGGCAAGCGATAATTGTTGTCTGTGGAGACGCAAAGAAGGCGGGAAGAGAAGAGAGATATATTAGAATTTATGGTTGGGGGTGGTCTTATATTTATATATGTAATCAGATAATTTATAATTTAATATGGGTTAGAATTAGATGAATTTTTTTGATGTGTTTATGTTTTAATATTTTATATTTATATCTATATAATATTTTTACAATTTATATAAAATTATTAATTAATAAAAATCGAAGTCGGAATTTTTCTGGATAGGCCTTTTGATTCAGACGCTAACTCCGATCAAAGTCTACAATTTTTCTTTGACTCCAACTCCAACTTGTTTCACTCCGACTTCGACTAGAGTCTACAAATTTTCTCTGACTCCAACTTCGACCAAGGCGAAGCCGGTGTCAGATTTTTGAATTTTTGCACACCTCTAAATTATGTCTAGGTCCAAATAACATTATTGAAAAATTAAATAATTTTTTAAAATTATTGAATTAATAACGAGTCTTAATGTTAAATGAGATCCATTACCAATTCAACAACGAAAACACATTAAGTTACAAAATTAGATGAGTAAATTATGATCTAATCCATATAACCAACCACATAACCAACAACATCAAGCATTAATTTCAAATATTTGGAGTCGACTATATGAATTCATCTTCACCATTTATTTCAGACTTTTGGTCGTGCATTTATTGAAGTTAAATATTTTTAATCTATCTAATTCGTCTAAATAACATTATCCCTAAAATTATCCCTATTTAAAGAGACAGAAGGAGGAGTGGGTTCACGAAGGTTGTAGAAGGTTGGAGAATCATCTTCTTTCCATTTGACGTCACAGATAATTTTGCTCAGAAGACCCGCGAAAGTACCAGAGTCATATTATTCCTTTGTTTGACAGGATTGAAGGGATTAAAGGTGGGATTGGATTAAAATAGTGAAATGGCTCACTTATTCTTGATTTGGTTGGAAAAATTAAAAAGGGCTCCTCGTGGGATTGAAAAACTCGACCGTAGGTTATAAAGCCAAGAATCCCATCTGCAGGTGATTCAACAATCCCTTCTACTGTGAGGGATTGTTGAATTGAGAAGTAGGATTAAATGGCTAACATCTAAAATACCCTCTACAGTAAAATACCCTCCAAGCATTTTTACCTCTATTCTCCTTACCTTTCACTTTCACACTGGTCCCCTTTCTCCATGGAAGTAGCAGATCTGACCTTGGAAGTGCTCGATCTGCTGATGGACGATGGTGATGCTCGAACTATTGATGGACCAAATTTGTCCATTGAAGTGCTCGATTTGGCCATGGAAGTAGCTTCTATGTATACCCATTTGTTCTCTCTCTCTGTATTTGTCTTTGTCCCTATCTGATGCATAAGGCGAACCATGAAAAGATGAGGATTTTAACCAACTTAAAATCCACTTACTAAGGTAGTTGTTTGGTTTATTTGCACTTTTTTCCCCTCATTATTAAAAAATTAGCACATAACTCTCTTTTAGAATGGAAGCTCATGATTTCAACGCAAAGTGTGTGAAAATATTCAGTGTACCTCAATTTTGAATAAAATGGTTTGGGTTATATTAAAAAATAATAATTATTCTGTGGTGTTTTGTCTCATTACATTTTAAAATTTTAAGATCTTAAAAAATTGTTGCTCACCCATTTGTTTCCTTGTACAAGAAATTTTCAAAAAAAATTTACACTTGTATTAAAACAACATATTTTAAATTGACATGACGTGTGCTAGTGATTCATGCAATATTATTAAAATGTCCTACTATTTTGGATAATAAATTGCATTTTAGTCATTTGAAAATATTTAATATGGTTTGGATTAATTTTTCTATTTATTGAAAATAAACAATTAAGTTTTCATCCCAAACTCTCCATTCAAGCATACCCATAAAAAATGGCGCTTATTCCGAGCATTTTCGGTGGTCGCCGGAGCAACGTCTTTGATCCATTCTCTCTTGACATTTGGGATCCATTTGAGGGCTTTCCCTCCTCGACCACCCTCTCTGACCTTCCCTCTTCAGCTCGTGAGACCTCTGCGTTCGCCAACACTCGCATTGATTGGAAGGAGACGCCGGAGGCCGATTTGCCGGGACTGAAGAAGGAAGAGGTGAAAGTGGAGGTGGAAGAGGGGAGAGTTTTACAGATTAGTGGAGAGAGAAACAAAGAGCTGGAGGAGAAGAACGACAAGTGGCACCGCGTGGAGAGGAGCAGTGGGAAGTTCCTCCGGCGGTTCAGGCTGCCGGAGAATGTGAAGGTGGATCAAATCAAGGCTAGTATGGAGAATGGTGTGCTTACTGTGACAGTTCCAAAACTGCCCAAGAAGAAACCAGACGTCAAGGCAATTGACATCTCGGGCTACATGTTTTCATGGATGGGTTTGCATGGATTGATCGCGAATGGGAGTGTGTGGAGTCCCTTAATTCGGTATGTAATGTCACCGTGACAGTGTGTAAGTGGTGTGATGTGTATTCAATTATTAGTGGAATGCAATTGAAAATTGAATATTTGTATCTATTTCTTTTCGTAGAAATGCATTAAATATGAGTAATATTACGTGGATTTAAAAAATAAATTTAAAAATTAAACTTGATAATATCAACTATTGATTTCACTGTAAGTCCCAATATTTATTGGGATCCACTACCTATTCAATAGTTGAGATTATTAAGTCTAATTTTTAAATTAATCTAACATTACCCATAAAATATTTGTGACTTGGTTTAGAGTGATGTGGTTTAGAGTTTGAAAGAGTAGTCTTTTCATATACCATCTTTGACACTTTAATCTCAAGGAATCCAAATCCAAAGTGTGGATTAAATATTTGTTTTTGGTAAATTACAATTTTTTTAAATTATTATTTTTATTTTATTTTATACCCTCAACTATAACTTTATTTAAGTTCTAAAATTTTTTTTTTTTCTGTAGCCGATGCAAAAGAGGGAAAATAAAGTAATATTAGTTAATAATGGTAAGTTTTATGGGATTTTTTTTCCCTCTTAAAGATTTTCAAAATTGTTATTATTTATTGAAGTGATATTAAATAAAATTAATATTTTATTTAATAATTAGTGATTAGGGTAATAGTTAAGAAAATGAAATAAGAACAATAATTAGGGTAAAGTGAAATAAGAACAATAATTAGTGATTAGGGTAATAGTTCTGGGGAATAAAGTATAATCTTTTTCCTCAAAGGAGTACTAGCTAGTGAATCAAAAAAAAAATTGAATGGAATGCCGTGCTTGTACCTGAGCTTTCCAATGAAGCAATCCTTATTTTAGTGGCATCTCTGCAATTACATTGCAATTTCTCATTAGGCAGCAAATTACGACCATCACTGAAAAACCATAAAGCAGATTTTCCATCCACATTTTGCACCGAGGAATATCGGGTAATTCATCTTTCACGTGTACTGTTCATGTTACTCGAATGTCTCCAGTAGAAAAATTAGACCGTCTCGGTTTCAGATGTTGAAATTGCAAACATATTAAGATGAATTGCTACGAATATAAAGAAGGTTGCATAAGAATAACAGACACAAATCAAGGAATTGTCCAATCTTTAAGTGAGATTAATCTAAGTCTAGCTTGATTTATTAGATTTCTACCAACCGTTTATTTTTCAAACAATGTTACATTTACCACATCTTTTATTAAAATTTTCTCATACCAAATTAATGTAGGTGATCGGGTTGATTAGTGAATCCCTCTAATTTTCACAAATCAGCCTGATGACTTTCATTATCCCACATCATTTAATATCTCTCAAAAAGTTTGATATTCACAGCATTATTCTTATTGTTCACACATTTTGGGCAACCGATGATGGTTCATCGAACCGGTTTGGATGTCCGACAACAACGGAAAATTTAAGAATAATATTAGTTGAATTTAATTTATAAACACAAGTATTTGTAAGGACGCACGATCGATCAATTCAATAATGACAAAATGTCCTGAATTTTCAACCACATCCAAAGAACAGAATTCATAGTGCAATGTCCTGAATGTTCCAGCTTCCAACTCAAGCTCATCGTTCAATATCTAAGCCAATTATCAATTATGCGGTCTACATCATTTAACATTTAAACTAAAAAACCTAACATCCACATTCAACATTCCCGACCAACATTCAGAAATTGAAGAAAATATCACCAAGAAAGTTCACTCGAAAATCAAGTTCAGTACCCAAAATCGTAACATCTATTATATACCCGTTAAGCATTTACATATCAAAATACACCCAAATGATTTCCAGATCAAAACCCACCAAATCATCCACTCACATAGCAAGGTGTAAACACTTACAAGATGAAGAACACCACCAAAACCTAACCCTAACACACGCAACTAGCAGAGAAACGCAAACAGAAGACTTAATAATACCAGGAAATTAGTAGATCAATCAACCAGAGATCTCAATCGATTTGACGTCAGGCTTCTTGACCTCCTCTTTGGGCACAGTAACAGTCAATACCCCATTCTCCATAGCCGCCTTGATCTGCTCCACCTTCGCATTCTCCGGAAGCCTGAACTTCCTAACGAACTTTCCAGAACTCCTCTCCACGCGGTGCCACGTGTCTCCCTTCTCTTCCAAATCCTTCCTTCTCTCTCCACTGATCTGTAAAACCCTATCGTCCTCTACCTCCACTTTCACCTCCTCTTTCTTCAGCCCCGGCAAGTCGGCCTTGATCACGTGCGCCGTCGGAGTCTCCTTCCAGTCGATGTTCGCGTGCGCGAACGACGACGTTTCAGAAAAGGAGGAGGGGAAGTTGGAGACAGAACGGAATGGCCAGTTCTCGAACGAATCGAACACGTCGAGAGGGAAAGGGTCGAAGGTGTTGGGTCGACGGCCGAAGAAGTTTGGGATCAGAGACATTTAGGGAGTGTTTGGCTGAGTAGAAAATTAGAGAAAATTGTTGAAAAATAAGTCAATTTGTTTTCCGAGTATTTTGACAATGAGGGAGGTTTTGGGCGGGGCGGTCGTTATAAGGAGTTTTGGATTTCCAGAGGGTTCTGACTCCAGAACGTTCTAGGCTCACGAACACTTGGTGACGCTTTTATTCTGATTCTGTTTAATTGCCATAAAGGACGATACTTTGCTGAATTTATTCAAAGAGACCGTCAAAAATTATAAACCTACTTACGGTGAATAAATATTCAATACAATTCTGACACAATGACGTGGTGGTGTAACCATTATATTAAATATTTTCTTGCATGATTGTCTAGCTTGCGGCAACCATTTAAGCAAACTTGCACCAATTTTTTTTTATTTTTTGGAACAAAAACTTGAACCAATTCGCCCATTTGTTTTTGAAACCATGTCATTGTGGCAATAATCTGCTCATTCTGTATGGCTTCTTTGCAGTTATGGCTCACCTTGAGGACGAGTGGATAAAAATCTTTGTTTGAGAACACAACTGTGAAAAATTCAAGCAATTTTAGATAAGGGTGTCAATTGGTGGGCCCGGCCCAATGCTCATCCTGTAAAATAAGCCCAACGCAAGGCCTCACCTGAAAACTGGCCATCCCACCACAAAGCCCGAGTAGCCAAGGCATGAGCCACGCTGCTGACTCCAGCCCGCAGGCTGACTAAAGGTTCCACCCGCTGTACCCGCCTGCCAACCCGCAAGTTTTCATGTTTTAGTTATAAGTTTTAGTTTATAATTCATAAATTATATAAGAAGTAAGTTATAAACTTAAATCATAAATTAGCATTCTTAGGGGCTGTTTGTTTGAAGTATTAGAGTGGTACAAATGGGTGGTATTAAGAAAATAGTACGTAAGGCCCACCTTATACCTTGTTTGTTTGACATTTTATCATTGGTACTATTTTTCATATCGTAATACCGACCCGACATGAACAGTGACTTAAATGTCTTGTATACGATATTATTGAATATCACCTACTAGGTGGTATTATCTTCCCGGTACAAATAAAAGGACGGTATAAGAGACTAAAATGACACAAATGTCCTCATGTATAATTATCTTTTTAAGGTTACAAAGTTATAATTGTCTTTTTATCACCCATAGTTACAATTGTTGACTTTTTTAAATAGGTATTACACAGATAATATTTGTGATAAACAAACAAAAAGAACGATGGGATTATAGTTTAAAACTAGATATAATATATCATTGGATAGGAGTGCAATGAAAATGATTTCTAATACCACCCAAATCTAATATTCAAAACAAACAGCCCCTTAGGGTACAATTTCACAATTAATAATTAAAAAACTTACGATTTGGTTTTGACCCGACCTGCCCCAATAATCTGGTAACCAGCAATAATTGTGGACCATGGGCCAGACAGCGGCTCAAGAACTAGTCCGAATCCGTCACGGTGCAAGCCCCAGTTTTTAAATACTTGGTTGATTGATATAAATTTGATTAAAAACTTCTACCTCCACTTTGATTTGGATTACAATTGATTTTATCTATCTGATTCGCTGACCGACTTAAGTTTGGCTTGGACAAATAATACTCACACTATATTTTCAAGTACATTGGTTAAAAATCCTTATAGGTGATTCAGAGATTAAGTAAGTCTGGCCTCTGATAATTCAAAAGCCTCTTGTTCAACACTTCTCATGTTTTTAAGAGCTAGTGATCTTTGTTCCTAAAGGAACATGTTCTAAACTCGCTCGAGTTACAGTAGTTAATATTTGAGTTCAAAGAAATAGTTATTACAAGTTTGAACACCCTATAACTAAAAAAAAAATATATATTTCTTAAAAATCCATGCTAGAAAAGGGAAGGAGGGAGAACTCAATATATCTGTTCACTTGTTACTATGGACAGGAAAGCTTATTTGCCTCACATGTATTAACATTACCTTCACGAAGTCAATTTATGAGAAAAATTAACTCAGCAAATCAATTCAGACTCGATCCTTGATCCTTGAACTATATTTACAAAAATGAGAACAGATTGAATTTTCTAGATTTACAATTCTTTTGCCCCTTCAATGTCCTCCAAATCATCTTCTTCAACAGCCACAACCTTTGCAACACCAAGCCTCGACGAAGTGGCTCTAACCTTGAATGGTAGTCGGGCATTGCTCGTTGTAACATTGCTGTTCACAGCACCACATCCCTCTTCCTCTTTCTTCAAGTCCCCAGGAGGCAAGAAACAATCCATCGACAGTCCCTTGATGTTAAAGTCCACTTCTTCAATCGTCCAATCCTCTTCCATTTGCGTACTGGAATGGCTTTCTGAATTCTCACCAGACCTCACTAATGAAACAGACGTACTACCAGCATGTGCGATGTTAATGCCATCGAGGATCCGATAATCCTGTATTAATGACTCCATGGTCGTCTCCCAGAAGACACTGTTATTTCCAGGGACTTTGATATTAATGAGGTGAGTGTCTTCAAGTTTCACCAAGAGGCCTGTTCTTTGACTGAAGTAGCCCCAAACAGTGTGTCTCAGTATCTCAGCATTGCTGCTGCTTCTTGCTCTCAGTGTTGAGGACTCAGCTTCAAGCTTCAGTGCAAAGCAGTCTTCGTTGTTGATAGTCTTCTCACCGATGCAGATGGAATTGGAAAATAAAATGGCAGTGGACCTTGGATCAAGACCCTGTTTATGTGATTTAATTAGCAAGATCCAAAAAAAAAAAATGTGACCTAATTATGAGCAAAAAGGTAGGTACTCAGTCAACTTGTGTTGAATTTCGAAACAGATAATTTCTTAATTCAGTTCGTATCACTTTGAGTTTACGTTGTGTTTGGGTTGTCACAAACATCCCACAAAACCACAAACATGAAGACTGAGATTCCCTCGAATAAATCCACCACACATATGTCCCTTATAAACTAAAATTATGCTTGATCGGCATCATAGCAGAAATAAATCATAACCATATAATTCAAACAATGATGATCAAGAAATTAAAAGACTTTCTTTATATGATACCAATTAAATAGACTCATTGGGTCCAAAATTGGATTACTTGGTTTGATGCTACCACAATCCATCGTTATTCTATTAATTGATTATATCATCTTTGTGTCCTTATTTTGTTAGGCTCAAGCTGTGTAGCTGCTCGTATAGAAAATTACCACAACTCATTATGGGTGATCAATCTAAAACTATTAGTCTGTACAAAAAGGATGAGCAGAGCTGGGATAAGAAAACAAACAGAAATGTTTGACAACAATGAACTTTAAGAATTAGAGGAATTCTAGGTGAACATTAGACATAGAAACTCAGCTGGGTTGTCACTTGTCCAGGCCAGCTATTCCAACACCCAAGTGTAATCTAATAGGTCAAGAGGTTTGAATTTATATGATAATCAATTCATTAGGGCCATGTGGTCCAAGAGCTGACATTCTCTACACTAAGGACATGACATTGACACCAATCATAGCGTTGACATCATGATCCAAACCGTAGAACTCTAGTGGCTTAAGATATATATGTACAAGAAATGGAGAGGTCCTTTTGTTTGGTATATTCATGGTGCATGTGAATAGACCACAAATAAATGGGGCAAAGTGATGAGTTGTGTGAATATGAAAGGAATTTAAGAGTAGGCCCTGAGATCCTCTTTTCTTAAAGTTAAAATAATCACAAACAAGTAATGGTCTACCAGTTTTAACAACTGGCACCCAGATCCTCTAAAGTTACGACTTAATGACACCGTGAAGTGCGTGAAGTTCAGGAGATCTGGACTGCACGTTCAAAATTGTGTGGCTTGGAATGGTTGTCACCCATTCCTCTAGTCGATGAAGCTTCTAAGCTACATCATCTTGATCATGTAGCTTGGCCGCGTGATTTTGAATGTGCAACGCCCATCTCCTGAACTCCACCACCTTCATGGTGCCAGAACTTCACAATTAGTTCTAGGTAGGTAACAGATCAAGAGCCAGTTATAACCGAGTACAACCACTTGTTTTCCCCAGTTTAGGCCTCATATAGCATGGTAATCTGTAGGAAAAAAGGCAACTACTAGGAATCATTGATCACCCCCTTCCAGAATCTTTTTTCCGATTAATCAAACCACCCTCAAATTTCCCCCCTTCCATTATAATAATACATTTCTACCTCTTTCCGACCCTAAATAATTGGGATTAAGGTTTTGCACCTTTTCTCCTGGCTTTAATGCCCATTTATTGTAGTCACCACCTTACCATAAGTTCAATAGTGAGTACCACAGAATCTTTTAAACTTCAAATCAAGCACACCACATTGTCAAGAAGTATATGGGTTATGGTTTGGTGGAAAAAAAAAACAAAGCAAGGACGATAAAGGGAATTTAAGGAAAGTGCGCCGTGAGCCCACCAAAACAATACACCGGCATCCATTACAAGGAGCTTTCGGGCTGTTTTCTAAGCCCCAGCTAGTTCTATCCTGGCCAAGTAACCAAAGCCGGGGATCTAATNCTGGGGAATAAAGTATAATCTTTTTCCTCAAAGGAGTACTAGCTAGTGAATCAAAAAAAAAATTGAATGGAATGCCGTGCTTGTACCTGAGCTTTCCAATGAAGCAATCCTTATTTTAGTGGCATCTCTGCAATTACATTGCAATTTCTCATTAGGCAGCAAATTACGACCATCACTGAAAAACCATAAAGCAGATTTTCCATCCACATTTTGCACCGAGGAATATCGAGTAATTCATCTTTCACATGCACTGTTCATGTTACTCGAATGTCTCCAGTAGAAAAATTAGACCGTCTCGGTTTCAGATGTTGAAATTGCAAACATATTAAGATGAATTGCTACGAATATAAAGAAGGTTGCATAAGAATAACAGACACAAATCAAGGAATTGTCCAATCTTAAGTGAGATTAATCTAAGTCTAGCTTGATTTATTAGATTTCTACCAACCGTTTATTTTTCAAACAATGTTACATTTACCACATCTTTTATTAAAATTTTCTCATACCAAATTAATGTAGGTGATCGGGTTGATTAGTGAATCCCTCTAATTTTCACAAATCAGCCTGATGACTTTCATTATCCCACATCATTTAATATCTCTCAAAAAGTTTGATATTCACAGCATTATTCTTATTGTTCACACATTTTGGGCAACCGATGATGGTTCATCGAACCGGTTTGGATGTCCGACAACAACGGAAAATTTAAGAATAATATTAGTTGAATTTAATTTATAAACACAAGTATTTGTAAGGACGCACGATCGATCAATTCAATAATGACAAAATGTCCCGAATTTTCAACCACATCCAAAGAACAGAATTCATAGTGCAATGTCCTGAATGTTCCAGCTTCCAACTCAAGCTCATCGTTCAATATCTAAGCCAATTATCAATTATGCGGTCTACATCATTTAACATTTAAACTAAAAAACCTAACATCCACATTCAACATTCCCGACCAACATTCAGAAATTGAAGAAAATATCACCAAGAAAGTTCACTCGAAAATCAAGTTCAGTACCCAAAATCGTAACATCTATTATATACCCGTTAAGCATTTACATATCAAAATACACCCAAATGATTTCCAGATCAAAACCCACCAAATCATCCACTCACATAGCAAGGTGTAAACACTTACAAGATGAAGAACACCACCAAAACCTAACCCTAACACACGCAACTAGCAGAGAAACGCAAACAGAAGACTTAATAATACCAGGAAATTAGTAGATCAATCAACCAGAGATCTCAATCGATTTGACGTCAGGCTTCTTGACCTCCTCTTTGGGCACAGTAACAGTCAATACCCCATTCTCCATAGCCGCCTTGATCTGCTCCACCTTCGCATTCTCCGGAAGCCTGAACTTCCTAACGAACTTTCCAGAACTCCTCTCCACGCGGTGCCACGTGTCTCCCTTCTCTTCCAAATCCTTTCTTCTCTCTCCACTGATCTGTAAAACCCTATCGTCCTCTACCTCCACTTTCACCTCCTCTTTCTTCAGCCCCGGCAAGTCGGCCTTGATCACGTGCGCCGTCGGAGTCTCCTTCCAGTCGATGTTCGCGTGCGCGAACGACGACGTTTCAGAAAAGGAGGAGGGGAAGTTGGAGACAGAACGGAATGGCCAGTTCTCGAACGAATCGAACACGTCGAGAGGGAAAGGGTCGAAGGTGTTGGGTCGACGGCCGAAGAAGTTTGGGATCAGAGACATTTAGGGAGTGTTTGGCTGAGTAGAAAATTAGAGAAAATTGTTGAAAAATAAGTCAATTTGTTTTCCGAGTATTTTGACAATGAGGGAGGTTTTGGGCGGGGCGGTCGTTATAAGGAGTTTTGGATTTCCAGAGGGTTCTGACTCCAGAACGTTCTAGGCTCACGAACACTTGGTGACGCTTTTATTCTGATTCTGTTTAATTGCCATAAAGGACGATACTTTGCTGAATTTATTCAAAGAGACCGTCAAAAATTATAAACCTACTTACGGTGAATAAATATTCAATACAATTCTGACACAATGACGTGGTGGTGTAACCATTATATTAAATATTTTCTTGCATGATTGTCTAGCTTGCGGCAACCATTTAAGCAAACTTGCACCAATTTTTTTTTATTTTTTGGAACAAAAACTTGAACCAATTCGCCCATTTGTTTTTGAAACCATGTCATTGTGGCAATAATCTGCTCATTCTGTATGGCTTCTTTGCAGTTATGGCTCACCTTGAGGACGAGTGGATAAAAATCTTTGTTTGAGAACACAACTGTGAAAAATTCAAGCAATTTTAGATAAGGGTGTCAATTGGTGGGCCCGGCCCAATGCTCATCCTGTAAAATAAGCCCAACGCAAGGCCTCACCTGAAAACTGGCCATCCCACCACAAAGCCCGAGTAGCCAAGGCATGAGCCACGCTGCTGACTCCAGCCCGCAGGCTGACTAAAGGTTCCACCCGCTGTACCCGCCTGCCAACCCGCAAGTTTTCATGTTTTAGTTATAAGTTTTAGTTTATAATTCATAAATTATATAAGAAGTAAGTTATAAACTTAAATCATAAATTAGCATTCTTAGGGGCTGTTTGTTTGAAGTATTAGAGTGGTACAAATGGGTGGTATTAAGAAAATAGTACGTAAGGCCCACCTTATACCTTGTTTGTTTGACATTTTATCATTGGTACTATTTTTCATATCGTAATACCGACCCGACATGAACAGTGACTTAAATGTCTTGTATACGATATTATTGAATATCACCTACTAGGTGGTATTATCTTCCCGGTACAAATAAAAGGACGGTATAAGAGACTAAAATGACACAAATGTCCTCATGTATAATTATCTTTTTAAGGTTACAAAGTTATAATTGTCTTTTTATCACCCATAGTTGCAATTGTTGACTTTTTTAAATAGGTATTACACAGATAATATTTGTGACAAACAAACAAAAAGAACGATGGGATTATAGTTTAAGACTAGATATAATATATCATTAGATAGGAGTGGAATAAAAATGATTTCTAATACCACCCAAATCTAGTATTCAAAACAAACAGCCCCTTATGGTACAATTTCACAATTAATAATTAAAAAACTTACGATTTGGTTTTGACCCGACCTGCCCCAATAATCTGGTAACCAGCAATAATTGTGGACCATGGGCCAGACAGCGGCTCAAGAACTAGCCGGAATCCGTCACGGTGCAAGCCCCATGTTTAAATACTTGGTTGATTGATATAAATTTGATTAAAAACTTCTACCTCCACTTTGATTTGGATTACAATTGATTTTATCTATCTGATTCGCTGACCGACTTAAGTTTGGCATGGACAAATAATACTTACACTATATTTTCAAGTACATTGGTTAAAAATCCTTATAGGTGATTCAGAGATTAAGTCTGGCCTCTAATAATTCAAAAATCTCTTGTTCAGCACTTCTCATATTTTTAAGAGCTAGTGATCTCTGTTCCTGAAGGAACATATTCTAAACTTGCTCGAGTTACAGTAGTCAATATTTGAGTTCAAAGAAATAGTTATTACAAGTTTGAACACCCTGTAACTAAAAAAAAAAGTATATTTCTTAAAAATACATGCTAGAAAAAGGGAAGGAGGGAGAACTCAATATATATCTGTTCACTTGTTGCTATGTACAGGAAAGGTTATTTGCCTCACATGCATTAACATTACCTTCACGAAGTCAATTTATGAGAAAAATTAACTCAGCAAATCAATTCAGACTCGATCCTTGATCCTTGAACTATATTTACAAAAATGAGAACAGATTGAATATTCTAGATTTACAATTCTTTTGCCCCTTCAATGTCCTCCAAATCATCTTCTTCAACAGCCACAACCTTTGCAACACCAAGCCTCGACGAAGTGGCTCTAACCTTGAATGGTAGTCGGGCATTGCTCGTTGTAACATTGCTGTTCACAGCACCACATCCCTCTTCCTCTTTCTTCAAGTCCCCAGGAGGCAAGAAACAATCCATCGACAGTCCCTTGATGTTAAAGTCCACTTCTTCAATCGTCCAATCCTCTTCCATTTGCGTACTGGAATGGCTTTCTGAATTCTCACCAGACCTCACTAATGAAACAGACGTACTACCAGCATGTGCGATGTTAATGCCATCGAGGATCCGATAATCCTGTATTAATGACTCCATGGTCGTCTCCCAGAAGACACTGTTATTTCCAGGGACTTTGATATTAATGAGGTGAGTGTCTTCAAGTTTCACCAAGAGGCCTGTTCTTTGACTGAAGTAGCCCCAAACAGTGTGTCTCAGTATCTCAGCATTGCTGCTGCTTCTTGCTCTCAGTGTTGAGGACTCAGCTTCAAGCTTCAGTGCAAAGCAGTCTTCGTTGTTGATAGTCTTCTCACCGATGCAGATGGAATTGGAAAATAAAATGGCAGTGGACCTTGGATCAAGACCCTGTTTATGTGATTTAATTAGCAAGATCCAAAAAAAAAAAATGTGACCTAATTATGAGCAAAAAGGTAGGTACTCAGTCAACTTGTGTTGAATTTCGAAACAGATAATTTCTTAATTCAGTTCGTATCACTTTGAGTTTACGTTGTGTTTGGGTTGTCACAAACATCCCACAAAACCACAAACATGAAGACTGAGATTCCCTCGAATAAATCCACCACACATATGTCCCTTATAAACTAAAATTATGCTTGATCGGCATCATAGCAGAAATAAATCATAACCATATAATTCAAACAATGATGATCAAGAAATTAAAAGACTTTCTTTATATGATACCAATTAAATAGACTCATTGGGTCCAAAATTGGATTACTTGGTTTGATGCTACCACAATCCATCGTTATTCTATTAATTGATTATATCATCTTTGTGTCCTTATTTTGTTAGGCTCAAGCTGTGTAGCTGCTCGTATAGAAAATTACCACAACTCATTATGGGTGATCAATCTAAAACTATTAGTCTGTACAAAAAGGATGAGCAGAGCTGGGATAAGAAAACAAACAGAAATGTTTGACAACAATGAACTTTAAGAATTAGAGGAATTCTAGGTGAACATTAGACATAGAAACTCAGCTGGGTTGTCACTTGTCCAGGCCAGCTATTCCAACACCCAAGTGTAATCTAATAGGTCAAGAGGTTTGAATTTATATGATAATCAATTCATTAGGGCCATGTGGTCCAAGAGCTGACATTCTCTACACTAAGGACATGACATTGACACCAATCATAGCGTTGACATCATGATCCAAACCGTAGAACTCTAGTGGCTTAAGATATATATGTACAAGAAATGGAGAGGTCCTTTTGTTTGGTATATTCATGGTGCATGTGAATAGACCACAAATAAATGGGGCAAAGTGATGAGTTGTGTGAATATGAAAGGAATTTAAGAGTAGGCCCTGAGATCCTCTTTTCTTAAAGTTAAAATAATCACAAACAAGTAATGGTCTACCAGTTTTAACAACTGGCACCCAGATCCTCTAAAGTTACGACTTAATGACACCGTGAAGTGCGTGAAGTTCAGGAGATCTGGACTGCACGTTCAAAATTGTGTGGCTTGGAATGGTTGTCACCCATTCCTCTAGTCGATGAAGCTTCTAAGCTACATCATCTTGATCATGTAGCTTGGCCGCGTGATTTTGAATGTGCAACGCCCATCTCCTGAACTCCACCACCTTCATGGTGCCAGAACTTCACAATTAGTTCTAGGTAGGTAACAGATCAAGAGCCAGTTATAACCGAGTACAACCACTTGTTTTCCCCAGTTTAGGCCTCATATAGCATGGTAATCTGTAGGAAAAAAGGCAACTACTAGGAATCATTGATCACCCCCTTCCAGAATCTTTTTTCCGATTAATCAAACCACCCTCAAATTTCCCCCCTTCCATTATAATAATACATTTCTACCTCTTTCCGACCCTAAATAATTGGGATTAAGGTTTTGCACCTTTTCTCCTGGCTTTAATGCCCATTTATTGTACTCACCACCTTACCATAAGTTCAATAGTGAGTACCACAGAATCTTTTAAACTTCAAATCAAGCACACCACATTGTCAAGAAGTATATGGGTTATGGTTTGGTGGAAAAAAAAAACAAAGCAAGGACGATAAAGGGAATTTAAGGAAAGTGCGCCGTGAGCCCACCAAAACAATACACCGGCATCCATTACAAGGAGCTTTCGGGCTGTTTTCTAAGCCCCAGCTAGTTCTATCCTGGCCAAGTAACCAAAGCCGGGGATCTAATTGGGAATAGTGAAAGAGAAAGAAAGGGGTTCTATTTAAGAATTCAGATAAACAAATCGAATTGAAAACTTGTGTGAGCCTTTTCTATAACTTCTCTATTAGTTCTAATTATTATATGCTTTTCAAAAAACCATTATCCATTATGAATTCAAATGAAATTAATTGTATGGATTGCGTTCATGAAGCTAAAATCAAAGGAGGGAGAAAAAGTACCTGTAAGGAACGACGAAGTGGCCTAGGAGGACCACGAGAAGCATGGGAATGGTGCCATGGAGTCTGCCTCCAAGCCACCTTACCATCACTACCAGCACTGATCTTACACCCAGAAACCACCAGTTCCAAACACCACAAATCAGGCCTCTTTTGCCACAACAAGAACCCACCCACCTCTCCTCCCCCATTTCTCACACTCTTCATCTTCATCACCTTGCTGTTACTCAATCCGTTACAACCTAAACCTAAACTCTCATCGGCGACGAACTCCGACGCCGTCATCTTCACCTTCCCCATTGCGTACATGCTATCAATGGAGTTCAACGCCTTCTCTCCCCCCGTCGCTGCTATGTACTGCTGCACTATATATTTCGCCATTGAAGCCTCCTGCAAAATCATAATTCATTAGGGACTCCATGTGTTTGAAAAAATGACGCTAAGAGGGGCATGTCACATGACTTACTATGGTGTAGTCTTTGATGTTGTTGTTGATGGGTTGATCACAGCGGATGGGAAAAGGGATGAGTGGCGCACCAACGACGCCAAGCAGTAGTTGAATCTCTGTGTTTCGAGACGGTGGTGATCTTTCTGTGTGTGATTTCATCCATGATTTCATGTTCTGCCATGACCAGTTCTTGTTGAAAGAGAACACCTCTTCTGGGATTGGGACTTCAAGTACGGTCTCGAGCCCATCTTCTCGGTCCAAGTTGGGGCACAGCGTCCTCATATGATACAGAAAGAGAGGAGAATTTAGAGAGAGAAAGATAAAGAAGAGAAGTTTGGCAGAGAAAGCTTGGAAGATGGAAGGTTATGGGCATTTGGTTGTCATTTTGGAGGAGGGAGTGACTTTTGAGTTCTGAAGGGGGATAGAGTCTTAGATTCAAAGGGATAGTCTTGAAGCTGGTAAGGTAAAAGAACATGGCCACCCGACCGGTGGGCCGTCCCAACGTGCAATTCTTTGTCTATGTCGTGGCCGCACGCCTCTCCCTCTCTCCCCCCTCTGTGGGGAAAAAAATATATTTTCTATTTGTCTATTTCATGGGCTGAATATTAACTACAATTGAGTGTTGATCCAATGTGTTGAAGCTCATGGGAGGAGATTGAAATATGAAAAATGTTAATGTTTACCAATTTTTTATATTAAATTTTTCATCTCAAATAATGATGTGGCATAATTTATATTACTGAATGTCAATGAGACCTATTTATCTGATCGTAAAAAATTATGTCACATCTTTTAGAATAAAATTTTGGTAAAAAATGTTAATAAGCATAACATTACCCTTAAAATATACCTATACGAATTTGTCTACCGTCAAAGTAAAATATAGGAGAAATTATTGGGTGCAATGGTTAAATCATATTAACAATGTTAGTGTGNTAATGAGACCTATTTATCTGATCATAAAAAATTATGTCACATCTTTTAGAATAAAAATTTGGTAAAAATTTTTAATAAGCATAACATTACCCTTAAAATATACCTATACGAATTTGTCTACCGTCAAAATCAAATATAGGAGAAATTATTGGGTGCAATGGTTAAATCATATTAACAATGTTAGTGTGGTGTAATCATTCAATAAAAAAATTACAAAATAGATAAAATGGAACTCATTTCCTATCATGATGGTAATTATGTATTATATGACTAGATGATTATGAATTTTTGTAAGACGCACTTGTAAACTTGTTNACAATTGTTGACTTTTTTAAATAGGTATTACACAGATAATATTTGTGATAAACAAACAAGAAGAACGATGAGATTATAGTTTAAAACTAGATATAATATATCATTGGATAGGAGTGCAATGAAAATGATTTCTAATACCACCCAAATCTAATATTCAAAACAAACAGCCCCTTAGGGTACAATTTCACAATTAATAATTAAAAAACTTACGATTTGGTTTTGACCCGACCTGNGATGGTAATTATGTATTATATGACTAGATGATTATGAATTTTTGTAAGACGCACTTGTAAACTTGTTTACTTATTAATGGATAGTTACACTATATAATACTTGCTAACATGTAATAGTTATACCTAATATTTTTTTTCAAATATAGGGGGTAAAGAGGGACAAGAAAACTAGCATGTAGGTGTCTATCAACATATCGGTTTTGGATCGAATTTTGACTAATTTGATTCTAAAAGTCCAATCTGATAATTCNAATGGTAATTATGTATTATATGATTAGATGATTATGAATTTTTGTAAGACGCACTTGTAAACTTGTTTACTTATTAATGGATAGTTACACTATATAATACTGCTAACATGGTGTAATAGTTATACCTAATATTTTTTTCAAATATAGGGGGTAAAGAGGGACAAGAAAACTAGCATGTAGGTGTCTATCAACAGATCGGTTTTGGATCGAATTTTGACTAATTTGATTCTAAAAGTCCAATCTGATAATTCAACGAATTTTATTTTCGTAGTTTATATTCGAATTTGTTTAACAATTTGAAATCTGATTCGATCCAAATANTAGACAGCGGCTCAAGAACTAGTCCGAATCCGTCACGGTGCAAGCCCCAGTTTTTAAATACTTGGTTGATTGATATAAATTTGATTAAAAACTTCTACCTCCACTTTGANTCAACGAATTTTATTTTCGTAGTTTATATTCGAATTTGTTTAACAATTTGAAATTTGATTTGATCCAAATAATTTAATTAACTAAATTTTAACAAATTATACCTACATTTCAACTAATTTTTTTAAAATAATCACTTAATTTTTTTAATATTTATATAAAAATATAAATAATTCAGATTGAATCATAATTGAATCAGATATAAGTATATTCAAATNCGACTTAAGTTTGGCTTGGACAAATAATACTCACACTATATTTTCAAGTACATTGGTTAAAAATCCTTATAGGTGATTCAGAGATTAAGTAAGTCTGGCCTCTGATAATTCAAAAGCCTCTTGTTCAACACTTCTCATGTTTTTAAGAGCTAGTGATCTTTGTTCCTAAAGGAACATGTTCTAAACTCGCTCGAGTTACAGTAGTTAATATTTGAGTTCAAAGAAATAGTTATTACAAGTTTGAACACCCTATAACTAAAAAAAAAATATATATTTCTTAAAAATCCATGCTAGAAAAGGGAAGGAGGGAGAACTCAATATATCTGTTCACTTGTTACTATGGACAGGAAAGCTTATTTGCCTCACATGTATTAACATTACCTTCACGAAGTCAATTTATGAGAAAAATTAACTCAGCAAATCAATTCAGACTCGATCCTTGATCCTTGAACTATATTTACAAAAATGAGAACAGATTGAATTTTCTAGATTTACAATTCTTTTGCCCCTTCAATGTCCTCCAAATCATCTTCTTCAACAGCCACAACCTTTGCAACACCAAGCCTCGACGAAGTGGCTCTAACCTTGAATGGTAGTCGGGCATTGCTCGTTGTAACATTGCTGTTCACAGCACCACATCCCTCTTCCTCTTTCTTCAAGTCCCCAGGAGGCAAGAAACAATCCATCGACAGTCCCTTGATGTTAAAGTCCACTTCTTCAATCGTCCAATCCTCTTCCATTTGCGTACTGGAATGGCTTTCTGAATTCTCACCAGACCTCACTAATGAAACAGACGTACTACCAGCATGTGCGATGTTAATGCCATCGAGGATCCGATAATCCTGTATTAATGACTCCATGGTCGTCTCCCAGAAGACACTGTTATTTCCAGGGACTTTGATATTAATGAGGTGAGTGTCTTCAAGTTTCACCAAGAGGCCTGTTCTTTGACTGAAGTAGCCCCAAACAGTGTGTCTCAGTATCTCAGCATTGCTGCTGCTTCTTGCTCTCAGTGTTGAGGACTCAGCTTCAAGCTTCAGTGCAAAGCAGTCTTCGTTGTTGATAGTCTTCTCACCGATGCAGATGGAATTGGAAAATAAAATGGCAGTGGACCTTGGATCAAGACCCTGTTTATGTGATTTAATTAGCAAGATCCAAAAAAAAAAAATGTGACCTAATTATGAGCAAAAAGGTAGGTACTCAGTCAACTTGTGTTGAATTTCGAAACAGATAATTTCTTAATTCAGTTCGTATCACTTTGAGTTTACGTTGTGTTTGGGTTGTCACAAACATCCCACAAAACCACAAACATGAAGACTGAGATTCCCTCGAATAAATCCACCACACATATGTCCCTTATAAACTAAAATTATGCTTGATCGGCATCATAGCAGAAATAAATCATAACCATATAATTCAAACAATGATGATCAAGAAATTAAAAGACTTTCTTTATATGATACCAATTAAATAGACTCATTGGGTCCAAAATTGGATTACTTGGTTTGATGCTACCACAATCCATCGTTATTCTATTAATTGATTATATCATCTTTGTGTCCTTATTTTGTTAGGCTCAAGCTGTGTAGCTGCTCGTATAGAAAATTACCACAACTCATTATGGGTGATCAATCTAAAACTATTAGTCTGTACAAAAAGGATGAGCAGAGCTGGGATAAGAAAACAAACAGAAATGTTTGACAACAATGAACTTTAAGAATTAGAGGAATTCTAGGTGAACATTAGACATAGAAACTCAGCTGGGTTGTCACTTGTCCAGGCCAGCTATTCCAACACCCAAGTGTAATCTAATAGGTCAAGAGGTTTGAATTTATATGATAATCAATTCATTAGGGCCATGTGGTCCAAGAGCTGACATTCTCTACACTAAGGACATGACATTGACACCAATCATAGCGTTGACATCATGATCCAAACCGTAGAACTCTAGTGGCTTAAGATATATATGTACAAGAAATGGAGAGGTCCTTTTGTTTGGTATATTCATGGTGCATGTGAATAGACCACAAATAAATGGGGCAAAGTGATGAGTTGTGTGAATATGAAAGGAATTTAAGAGTAGGCCCTGAGATCCTCTTTTCTTAAAGTTAAAATAATCACAAACAAGTAATGGTCTACCAGTTTTAACAACTGGCACCCAGATCCTCTAAAGTTACGACTTAATGACACCGTGAAGTGCGTGAAGTTCAGGAGATCTGGACTGCACGTTCAAAATTGTGTGGCTTGGAATGGTTGTCACCCATTCCTCTAGTCGATGAAGCTTCTAAGCTACATCATCTTGATCATGTAGCTTGGCCGCGTGATTTTGAATGTGCAACGCCCATCTCCTGAACTCCACCACCTTCATGGTGCCAGAACTTCACAATTAGTTCTAGGTAGGTAACAGATCAAGAGCCAGTTATAACCGAGTACAACCACTTGTTTTCCCCAGTTTAGGCCTCATATAGCATGGTAATCTGTAGGAAAAAAGGCAACTACTAGGAATCATTGATCACCCCCTTCCAGAATCTTTTTTCCGATTAATCAAACCACCCTCAAATTTCCCCCCTTCCATTATAATAATACATTTCTACCTCTTTCCGACCCTAAATAATTGGGATTAAGGTTTTGCACCTTTTCTCCTGGCTTTAATGCCCATTTATTGTAGTCACCACCTTACCATAAGTTCAATAGTGAGTACCACAGAATCTTTTAAACTTCAAATCAAGCACACCACATTGTCAAGAAGTATATGGGTTATGGTTTGGTGGAAAAAAAAAACAAAGCAAGGACGATAAAGGGAATTTAAGGAAAGTGCGCCGTGAGCCCACCAAAACAATACACCGGCATCCATTACAAGGAGCTTTCGGGCTGTTTTCTAAGCCCCAGCTAGTTCTATCCTGGCCAAGTAACCAAAGCCGGGGATCTAATTGGGAATAGTGAAAGAGAAAGAAAGGGGTTCTATTTAAGAATTCAGATAAACAAATCGAATTGAAAACTTGTGTGAGCCTTTTCTATAACTTCTCTATTAGTTCTAATTATTATATGCTTTTCAAAAAACCATTATCCATTATGAATTCAAATGAAATTAATTGTATGGATTGCGTTCATGAAGCTAAAATCAAAGGAGGGAGAAAAAGTACCTGTAAGGAACGACGAAGTGGCCTAGGAGGACCACGAGAAGCATGGGAATGGTGCCATGGAGTCTGCCTCCAAGCCACCTTACCATCACTACCAGCACTGATCTTACACCCAGAAACCACCAGTTCCAAACACCACAAATCAGGCCTCTTTTGCCACAACAAGAACCCACCCACCTCTCCTCCCCCATTTCTCACACTCTTCATCTTCATCACCTTGCTGTTACTCAATCCGTTACAACCTAAACCTAAACTCTCATCGGCGACGAACTCCGACGCCGTCATCTTCACCTTCCCCATTGCGTACATGCTATCAATGGAGTTCAACGCCTTCTCTCCCCCCGTCGCTGCTATGTACTGCTGCACTATATATTTCGCCATTGAAGCCTCCTGCAAAATCATAATTCATTAGGGACTCCATGTGTTTGAAAAAATGACGCTAAGAGGGGCATGTCACATGACTTACTATGGTGTAGTCTTTGATGTTGTCGTTGATGGGTTGATCACAGCGGATGGGAAAAGGGATGAGTGGCGCACCAACGACGCCAAGCAGTAGTTGAATCTCTGTGTTTCGAGACGGTGGTGATCTTTCTGTGTGTGATTTCATCCATGATTTCATGTTCTGCCATGACCAGTTCTTGTTGAAAGAGAACACCTCTTCTGGGATTGGGACTTCAAGTACGGTCTCGAGCCCATCTTCTCGGTCCAAGTTGGGGCACAGCGTCCTCATATGATACAGAAAGAGAGGAGAATTTAGAGAGAGAAAGATAAAGAAGAGAAGTTTGGCAGAGAAAGCTTGGAAGATGGAAGGTTATGGGCATTTGGTTGTCATTTTGGAGGAGGGAGTGACTTTTGAGTTCTGAAGGGGGATAGAGTCTTAGATTCAAAGGGATAGTCTTGAAGCTGGTAAGGTAAAAGAACATGGCCACCCGACCGGTGGGCCGTCCCAACGTGCAATTCTTTGTCTATGTCGTGGCCGCACGCCTCTCCCTCTCTCCCCCCTCTGTGGGAAAAAAAATATATTTTCTATTTGTCTATTTCATGGGCTGAATATTAACTACAATTGAGTGTTGATCCAATGTGTTGAAGCTCATGGGAGGAGATTGAAATATGAAAAATGTTAATGTTTACCAATTTTTTATATTAAATTTTTCATCTCAAATAATGATGTGGCATAATTTATATTACTGAATGTCAATGAGACCTATTTATCTGATCGTAAAAAATTATGTCACATCTTTTAGAATAAAATTTTGGTAAAAAATGTTAATAAGCATAACATTACCCTTAAAATATACCTATACGAATTTGTCTACCGTCAAAGTAAAATATAGGAGAAATTATTGGGTGCAATGGTTAAATCATATTAACAATGTTAGTGTGGTGTAATCATTCAATAAAAAAATTACAAAATAGATAAAATGGAACTCATTTCCTATCATGATGGTAATTATGTATTATATGACTAGATGATTATGAATTTTTGTAAGACGCACTTGTAAACTTGTTTACTTATTAATGGATAGTTACACTATATAATACTTGCTAACATGTAATAGTTATACCTAATATTTTTTTTCAAATATAGGGGGTAAAGAGGGACAAGAAAACTAGCATGTAGGTGTCTATCAACATATCGGTTTTGGATCGAATTTTGACTAATTTGATTCTAAAAGTCCAATCTGATAATTCAACGAATTTTATTTTCGTAGTTTATATTCGAATTTGTTTAACAATTTGAAATCTGATTCGATCCAAATAATTTAATTAACTAAATTTTAACAAATTATACCTACATTTCAACTAATTTTTTTAAAATAATCACTTAATTTTTTTAATATTTATATAAAAATATAAATAATTCAGATTGAATCATAATTGAATCAGATATAAGTATATTCAAATTCGAATTAATAAAATATAAGATATCAAATTCANTAATTCAGATTGAATCATAATCGAATCAGATATAAGTATATTCAAATTCGAATTAATAAAATATAAGATATCAAATTCAGGTTCTTGTTCGAATTATCGATAAAAAAATATTAATTTATATTCGACTAATCAAATTCAGATCAGAATCTAATTCATTATCCGGTCTACTAGCATGCAGTGAGTTTGAATTTTTCAACTATCTAAAATATCATTGCAAGTTTTGTGTATGGTTGGGTTCATATAAATATTCACATTGTAATTATAAGTTTAAAAAAATAAGTAATTGAGATGATTTTTTCTTGCAAAAAAAAAAAATGGAATATGATACTCATTGTTGTCACTTTTTTTTTTTTTTNTTTATGAGAAAAATTAACTCAGCAAATCAATTCAGACTCGATCCTTGATCCTTGAACTATATTTACAAAAATGAGAACAGATTGAATTTTCTAGATTTACAATTCTTTTGCCCCTTCAATGTCCTCCAAATCATCTTCTTCAACAGCCACAACCTTTGCAACACCAAGCCTCGACGAAGTGGCTCTAACCTTGAATGGTAGTCGGGCATTGCTCGTTGTAACATTGCTGTTCACAGCACCACATCCCTCTTCCTCTTTCTTCAAGTCCCCAGGAGGCAAGAAACAATCCATCGACAGTCCCTTGATGTTAAAGTCCACTTCTTCAATCGTCCAATCCTCTTCCATTTGCGTACTGGAATGGCTTTCTGAATTCTCACCAGACCTAACTAATGAAACAGACGTACTACCAGCATGTGCGATGTTAATGCCATCGAGGATCCGATAATCCTGTATTAATGACTCCATGGTCGTCTCCCAGAAGACACTGTTATTTCCAGGGACTTTGATATTAATGAGGTGAGTGTCTTCAAGTTTCACCAAGAGGCCTGTTCTTTGACTGAAGTAGCCCCAAACAGTGTGTCTCAGTATCTCAGCATTGCTGCTGCTTCTTGCTCTCAGTGTCGAGGACTCAGCTTCAAGCTTCAGTGCAAAGCAGTCTTCGTTGTTGATAGTCTTCTCACCGATGCAGATGGAATTGGAAAATAAAATGGCAGTGGACCTTGGATCAAGACCCTGTTTATGTGATTTAATTAGCAAGATCCAAAAAAAAAAAATGTGACCTAATTATGAGCAAAAAGGTAGGTACTCAGTCAACTTGTGTTGAATTTCGAAACAGATAATTTCTTAATTCAGTTCGTATCACTTTGAGTTTACGTTGTGTTTGGGTTGTCACAAACATCCCACAAAACCACAAACATGAAGACTGAGATTCCCTCGAATAAATCCACCACACATATGTCCCTTATAAACTAAAATTATGCTTGATCGGCATCATAGCAGAAATAAATCATAACCATATAATTCAAACAATGATGATCAAGAAATTAAAAGACTTTCTTTATATGATACCAATTAAATAGACTCATTGGGTCCAAAATTGGATTACTTGGTTTGATGCTACCACAATCCATCGTTATTCTATTAATTGATTATATCATCTTTGTGTCCTTATTTTGTTAGGCTCAAGCTGTGTAGCTGCTCGTATAGAAAATTACCACAACTCATTATGGGTGATCAATCTAAAACTATTAGTCTGTACAAAAAGGATGAGCAGAGCTGGGATAAGAAAACAAACAGAAATGTTTGACAACAATGAACTTTAAGAATTAGAGGAATTCTAGGTGAACATTAGACATAGAAACTCAGCTGGGTTGTCACTTGTCCAGGCCAGCTATTCCAACACCCAAGTGTAATCTAATAGGTCAAGAGGTTTGAATTTATATGATAATCAATTCATTAGGGCCATGTGGTCCAAGAGCTGACATTCTCTACACTAAGGACATGACATTGACACCAATCATAGCGTTGACATCATGATCCAAACCGTAGAACTCTAGTGGCTTAAGATATATATGTACAAGAAATGGAGAGGTCCTTTTGTTTGGTATATTCATGGTGCATGTGAATAGACCACAAATAAATGGGGCAAAGTGATGAGTTGTGTGAATATGAAAGGAATTTAAGAGTAGGCCCTGAGATCCTCTTTTCTTAAAGTTAAAATAATCACAAACAAGTAATGGTCTACCAGTTTTAACAACTGGCACCCAGATCCTCTAAAGTTACGACTTAATGACACCGTGAAGTACGTGAAGTTCAGGAGATCTGGACTGCACGTTCAAAATTGTGTGGCTTGGAATGGTTGTCACCCATTCCTCTAGTCGATGAAGCTTCTAAGCTACATCATCTTGATCATGTAGCTTGGCCGCGTGATTTTGAATGTGCAACGCCCATCTCCTGAACTCCACCACCTTCATGGTGCCAGAACTTCACAATTAGTTCTAGGTAGGTAACAGATCAAGAGCCAGTTATAACCGAGTACAACCACTTGTTTTCCCCAGTTTAGGCCTCATATAGCATGGTAATCCGTAGGAAAAAAGGCAACTACTAGGAATCATTGATCACCCCCTTCCAGAATCTTTTTTCCGATTAATCAAACCACCCTCAAATTTCCCCCCTTCCATTATAATAATACATTTCTACCTCTTTCCGACCCTAAATAATTGGGATTAAGGTTTTGCACCTTTTCTCCTGGCTTTAATGCCCATTTATTGTAGTCACCACCTTACCATAAGTTCAATAGTGAGTACCACAGAATCTTTTAAACTTCAAATCAAGCACACCACATTGTCAAGAAGTATATGGGTTATGGTTTGGTGGAAAAAAAAAACAAAGCAAGGACGATAAAGGGAATTTAAGGAAAGTGCGCCGTGAGCCCACCAAAACAATACACCGGCATCCATTACAAGGAGCTTTCGGGCTGTTTTCTAAGCCCCAGCTAGTTCTATCCTGGCCAAGTAACCAAAGCCGGGGATCTAATTGGGAATAGTGAAAGAGAAAGAAAGGGGTTCTATTTAAGAATTCAGATAAACAAATCGAATTGAAAACTTGTGTGAGCCTTTTCTATAACTTCTCTATTAGTTCTAATTATTATATGCTTTTCAAAAAACCATTATCCATTATGAATTCAAATGAAATTAATTGTATGGATTGCGTTCATGAAGCTAAAATCAAAGGAGGGAGAAAAAGTACCTGTAAGGAACGACGAAGTGGCCTAGGAGGACCACGAGAAGCATGGGAATGGTGCCATGGAGTCTGCCTCCAAGCCACCTTACCATCACTACCAGCACTGATCTTACACCCAGAAACCACCAGTTCCAAACACCACAAATCAGGCCTCTTTTGCCACAACAAGAACCCACCCACCTCTCCTCCCCCATTTCTCACACTCTTCATCTTCATCACCTTGCTGTTACTCAATCCGTTACAACCTAAACCTAAACTCTCATCGGCGACGAACTCCGACGCCGTCATCTTCACCTTCCCCATTGCGTACATGCTATCAATGGAGTTCAACGCCTTCTCTCCCCCCGTCGCTGCTATGTACTGCTGCACTATATATTTCGCCATTG
Organism: Ilex paraguariensis; assembly: GCA_963454935.2. Classification (NCBI taxonomy): domain Eukaryota; kingdom Viridiplantae; phylum Streptophyta; class Magnoliopsida; order Aquifoliales; family Aquifoliaceae; genus Ilex; species Ilex paraguariensis. The sequence continues at coordinate 47,198 of CAUOFW020000914.1, forward strand.
AAGCCTCCTGCAAAATCATAATTCATTAGGGACTCCATGTGTTTGAAAAAATGACGCTAAGAGGGGCATGTCACATGACTTACTATGGTGTAGTCTTTGATGTTGTCGTTGATGGGTTGATCACAGCGGATGGGAAAAGGGATGAGTGGCGCACCAACGACGCCAAGCAGTAGTTGAATCTCTGTGTTTCGAGACGGTGGTGATCTTTCTGTGTGTGATTTCATCCATGATTTCATGTTCTGCCATGACCAGTTCTTGTTGAAAGAGAACACCTCTTCTGGGATTGGGACTTCAAGTACGGTCTCGAGCCCATCTTCTCGGTCCAAGTTGGGGCACAGCGTCCTCATATGATACAGAAAGAGAGGAGAATTTAGAGAGAGAAAGATAAAGAAGAGAAGTTTGGCAGAGAAAGCTTGGAAGATGGAAGGTTATGGGCATTTGGTTGTCATTTTGGAGGAGGGAGTGACTTTTGAGTTCTGAAGGGGGATAGAGTCTTAGATTCAAAGGGATAGTCTTGAAGCTGGTAAGGTAAAAGAACATGGCCACCCGACCGGTGGGCCGTCCCAACGTGCAATTCTTTGTCTATGTCGTGGCCGCACGCCTCTCCCTCTCTCCCCCCTCTGTGGGAAAAAAAATATATTTTCTATTTGTCTATTTCATGGGCTGAATATTAACTACAATTGAGTGTTGATCCAATGTGTTGAAGCTCATGGGAGGAGATTGAAATATGAAAAATGTTAATGTTTACCAATTTTTTATATTAAATTTTTCATCTCAAATAATGATGTGGCATAATTTATATTACTGAATGTCAATGAGACCTATTTATCTGATCGTAAAAAATTATGTCACATCTTTTAGAATAAAATTTTGGTAAAAAATGTTAATAAGCATAACATTACCCTTAAAATATACCTATACGAATTTGTCTACCGTCAAAGTAAAATATAGGAGAAATTATTGGGTGCAATGGTTAAATCATATTAACAATGTTAGTGTGGTGTAATCATTCAATAAAAAAATTACAAAATAGATAAAATGGAACTCATTTCCTATCATGATGGTAATTATGTATTATATGACTAGATGATTATGAATTTTTGTAAGACGCACTTGTAAACTTGTTTACTTATTAATGGATAGTTACACTATATAATACTTGCTAACATGTAATAGTTATACCTAATATTTTTTTTCAAATATAGGGGGTAAAGAGGGACAAGAAAACTAGCATGTAGGTGTCTATCAACATATCGGTTTTGGATCGAATTTTGACTAATTTGATTCTAAAAGTCCAATCTGATAATTCAACGAATTTTATTTTCGTAGTTTATATTCGAATTTGTTTAACAATTTGAAATCTGATTCGATCCAAATAATTTAATTAACTAAATTTTAACAAATTATACCTACATTTCAACTAATTTTTTTAAAATAATCACTTAATTTTTTTAATATTTATATAAAAATATAAATAATTCAGATTGAATCATAATTGAATCAGATATAAGTATATTCAAATTCGAATTAATAAAATATAAGATATCAAATTCAGGTTCTTGTTCGAATTATCGATAAAAAAAATATTAATTTATATTCGACTAATCAAATTCAGATCAGAATCTAATTCATTATCCGGTCTACTAGCATGCAGTGAGTTTGAATTTTTCAACTATCTAAAATATCATTGCAAGTTTTGTGTATGGTTGGGTTCATATAAATATTCACATTGTAATTATAAGTTTAAAAAAATAAGTAATTGAGATGATTTTTTCTTGCAAAAAAAAAAAATGGAATATGATACTCATTGTTGTCACTTTTTTTTTTTTTTAATTTCTTTCTTCTTCATCACTATTTCTTAGGAAGTTGGGCAAGTAGCCAAAAAGGTCGACCACATGTGATCACCTCTCTGACATTATTTTAAGGGGTCCTAATCCTTGGATATTGAAATTTATTTATGGCAATAATGTCAAAATTAAAAATGTCATAGTCCATTTAAAACATCATGAATGTCTGTCTGAAAATTGGCTTTTGGCAGCTCGCAAGACTTCTTCCAACTTTTGGGGAAATATTGAATGTCATGCGGAGTTATTAACTAATGATAGAATATCAAGTGAATTTAATAGATTTTACTATTTTAATAACACTATCAGTAACTAATTTATCTAATAATTGTCATTCTGGAATATTGGAAATTATCAATCTTATTTATAATTTTATAATTAGTCAGTGATACTCGGGACATTGATAACATGATATTACCATTATGTCCAATGTTTACTCTAACTTTTGAGGGTGAAAACACCAATATTTTCTAACATGACTAAAATAGTTTGTCCAATTTCTTATTCTTAAAATAAGCCTTTTGAATTCTATTGGCTGATATTGAATGACAAAGGAATTTACATGAAAAGAAATTCCTACTTGATCAACTAAAAATTCCAAATATATATTAGTTGTATACCGATTTATCTTAGATTTGAATCTCTTAAAAGAAATATATGAAACTAAGGTTTCATAACTAACTTCAAAAAATTCTCTTATCCCAAATGATAAATAAATTTATTATGGACCCCTTAATGCACCCATGGNTGAGGACTCAGCTTCAAGCTTCAGTGCAAAGCAGTCTTCGTTGTTGATAGTCTTCTCACCGATGCAGATGGAATTGGAAAATAAAATGGCAGTGGACCTTGGATCAAGACCCTGTTTATGTGATTTAATTAGCAAGATCCAAAAAAAAAAAATGTGACCTAATTATGAGCAAAAAGGTAGGTACTCAGTCAACTTGTGTTGAATTTCGAAACAGATAATTTCTTAATTCAGTTCGTATCACTTTGAGTTTACGTTGTGTTTGGGTTGTCACAAACATCCCACAAAACCACAAACATGAAGACTGAGATTCCCTCGAATAAATCCACCACACATATGTCCCTTATAAACTAAAATTATGCTTGATTGGCATCATAGCAGAAATAAATCATAACCATATAATTCAAACAATGATGATCAAGAAATTAAAAGACTTTCTTTATATGATACCAATTAAATAGACTCATTGGGTCCAAAATTGGATTACTTGGTTTGATGCTACCACAATCCATCGTTATTCTATTAATTGATTATATCATCTTTGTGTCCTTATTTTGTTAGGCTCAAGCTGTGTAGCTGCTCGTATAGAAAATTACCACAACTCATTATGGGTGATCAATCTAAAACTATTAGTCTGTACAAAAAGGATGAGCAGAGCTGGGATAAGAAAACAAACNGTCAGTGATACTCGGGACATTGATAACGTGATATTACCATTATGCTCAATGTTTACTCTAACTTTTGAGGGTGAAAACACCAATATTTTCTAACATGACTAAANAAGTAGTCTGTACAAAAAGGATGAGCAGAGCTGGGATAAGAAAACAAACAGAAATGTTTGACAACAATGAACTTTAAGAATTAGAGGAATTCTAGGTGAACATTAGACATAGAAACTCAGCTGGGTTGTCACTTGTCCAGGCCAGCTATTCCAACACCCAAGTGTAATCTAATAGGTCAAGAGGTTTGAATTTATATGATAATCAATTCATTAGGGCCATGTGGTCCAAGAGCTGACATTCTCTACACTAAGGACATGACATTGACACCAATCATAGCGTTGACATCATGATCCAAACCGTAGAACTCTAGTGGCTTAAGATATATATGTACAAGAAATGGAGAGGTCCTTTTGTTTGGTATATTCATGGTGCATGTGAATAGACCACAAATAAATGGGGCAAAGTGATGANGTTTAAGTGATAAACGAGTTGGCACGCCAAACACGTTTAATAAACGAGTCGGCACGCCAAACACGTTTAATAAACGAGTCGTGTTTGGGTGAGACCTGTCAAACCGTTTATCACACGTTTACCCGTTTAAATAAAATTAATATAATAATAAATTAATAATTATTGAAAGAAATTAGCAAGAAAAAAAGAAGTAAAGAAATCAATAAAAAAAAAAGTAAAGTAGTAGTTCAAAAACAAAAGAGATGAGAAACACTTCAAAAACAATGACAAGTCTTATTTGTCCCATATTAGAAAATGAGGGGAGATGGGGAGGGTTGAGTTGTCTATACAAAAACAATGGTCTCTTACTTTTATTTTTTAAGCATTCAAGTCTTATTTGCCCCACATTGAAAAATGAGGGGAGATGGGGAGGGTTGAGTTACCTATAAAAAACAATGACCTCTTACTTTTTTTTTTTAAGTCTTCAAGTCTTATTTGTCCCACATTGAAAAATGAGGGGAGATAGAGAGGATTGAGTTGCCTATAAAAAGTAATTGTCTCTTACTTTTTTTTTTAGGCCTTCAAGTCTTATTTTTATGAGATTTGACTAAAAAAATTTTATGAGATTTGACTAAAAAATCTTCTTTTTTAAGATAAGTGCTATTGGTAATAAAAAAAATAGAGTATTAAAATTTGTTAATATAATTTTTTTCAAATTAAACGGGTTAAACGAGTCATGTCGTGTTACCCGTTTATTAAACGGGCCGTGTTTGTGTTAAGATTTTTTTGTGTACGGATTTATATATTTTTCACTTGTCACCTATTTAACCTGACACGTTTGACACCTTTACTCATGAGCACCTTGAATTCGAGTCTTTTCTCAAGGTCATTTCTAAGTATTTATTTATGTATTTATTCAATATATGAAGAACTTAGGAAATAATCAAATACTCTTAATAGATTTCGACACGTTAGGCAAAAAAAAAACACCAAAAAGTCTTTCAAAAGTTTTTATTAATATGTCCAATTTCTGGTATACTAATTTCTCCATTCCAGCCAGCTTTTTGCTTCTAGATTGTATATCCTTGAATCACATTGCAAAAACAAAAAAAAAACAAAAAAAGAAATGGTTCCTTGTAAAAGAAAAAGAAAAAGAGAGAAGTCACTCTATTTCGAAGAGGTGAATGAATGTTCCCACCAGAAGTTCGTACTTTCTTTGCTGCTTTGGCTCTAATGTACCTTTGACGCACTTAAAGTACTTGTTTTTCCCTTATACTCCGCGTTGTTATAGGAAGGTTGAAAAGTAGGTGAGTCACATTTTTTATCTTTTAGGGATAAAAAATAAGAATTATTCTCTTTTTTTTTTTTTTTTTTATGTTTAGTTGGATGGATAAAAAATAAAAATAACTAATTTTTTTTTTTTTTGTGTTAACTAAGAATAGAGGTGACAATCGAGTCATATTGTGTCAGATTCGTGCTTAGTCATAAAATTATGAGTTTTTTATATTTCTTGTTTGTGGGTTAGGTCATTTTTAAGTTCGTGTCAAAAAATTCTTGTCGAATTCGAATCGTATCATCGTGTTGAATCGAAATTTTCACCCCTAGTTAGGATGAAAAAAATATATTTTTTAATTATTTTTTAATTTTATATATATAAATATTTTATCATTGTATTTTTATATGAAATTAATGTATACATAATATATAGACAAATAAGATACATCTCAATACAAATAATTAACTTTTCACATACTTTCTTTCCGATTTTAGAGTGATTGATTTTAGTGAGTTAGAAGAAAAGTTAATCTATCCATTTTTTTATCATTACTATTATTTTTTTTTATCAAATATAATATTTTATTTATCCTTTCAATTTTTCATTCTTCTATTTTTTTATTATACCAAAACAGAGCATTAGTATTGAATCTTCCTGCTTTACAAGGTGGAACCTCCGTCAAATGCGGCCGACATTTTATTTGAAATTTGGATAGGTTTTGGTGCCTAATTTAATTTGGTCGAAACTGAATACAATTAATCCTGGCGTGATTGTTGGTGCCAAAGGCAATTAATTAGAGGTTAGACTAGTCTTTAAAATCATGCCATGCACGTTCATACGAAACCTATAACATGTTCACATAAGCTTTTATCCAAAAAAAAGGCATGACTAGGGTGGGCTAGATGACGTAAGAACTAATAGAGATTCATCCTAATTATAAATTTTTTGAAACTTTGAAATAATAACTCAAAATTTTCCCATTGAAACTATCTTGACTAATAATTTTTTTTTACATGTATATAGTATTGACATTATGGTAATTATTTTTACAATTTTTTTTCGAGACAAAAAAATTTATCACTTTTATAGGTATTTTATCATTGTTGTATTTATCTCGGTATCACAACAATGATAAAAATACCTTAAAAATAATAAAAATATCTACAAAAATAATAAATATCAACACGGTACCAAATTTTAGGCAACTCCACAAGAATCGGGTGGTCAACATTCTGTTATATGTTGCTTTCTTTATGCTTTTTGATTTCATCGTGTCCTTTCATTCACAATTTGGGAAAAATCAAAACATTAACACGCGAAAATTTAACGAACTATTGCGACGAAGACCTAAAATACCATTACAAAATGTAAATGGTAAGCTTTACAATATACATTACCAATTTTGTATAGACATTGTTGTATAAACACAATGTTTAGATGTCAACCAATAATGATGGGCTTTAAGCTTGGGCCATCCATTTGGAGTCTAATGGTCCTCCTGCGGAGCACCCACCTTACAATGGGATTGGGCCACAATCCAAGGACATAGAAGTCCAAGATCTACTAGTTCGGGATACATCGGCCCAGTCATATCAAACACAGTGACATAAGCCTACTCGAGAATAAGGAGCTCGGTACAGAATGGACCCCAAGCAACTCCAATCGTGCCATATTCTCTGATAAAGAGAATATTTGGATACATTTCATTTCTGAAGATCGTGGGCACAGAATACATCAGAGTGACAGACCCCGCTACAAAACAAATGAAGAGGGGACCACAGAATCGACTAAGAAAAAAAAGAATCGCAGAAACCCTAAATGACCAGATATATAAAAAAAAAAGTAGTTTCATGGCTTTACTTGAGACACATTGTGTAAAAAAAGAAAGCTCCCAGCCAAGAGACTCACTAGAATCACTATCTTCTTCTTCAAGCAACATAATCCCCCCTCTTTCTAGGAGCAAAAGTCTCCATTATAATGGACGTAGTCTTAATCTTCCGACTGAGGTGAACCACTTATATCTTGTTTTTTAATCCAACATCAACACTTACTTCCCCATTAACCCAAGCATTTATAAAGCCCCCCACTGGACCTCACACAGCAGTTATTCTGCAACTGGGTATAACAATTTCAAGCACCATCAACGACTATGTTCTATATATGAGTCTAAATAATGCATGATCAAGATAATTTTTCATCATGAAACCAAAAAACAAAAAACTATCTTCTTGTATAAACAAGAGAGAAAGTTACATCCTCGTTTAGTGGAAAAAGTTGAATAGCTGATCATTTGAGAAATAAAAACTCATCAACCTTCTGCGAGCGTCCAAATTGATTTATCGAAATCAAAAATTCAAGCAAGGTGTTCTCCCAGATAGACATTCTACAGAGCCATAGAAGCAAGTTGGCATAAAGTTCACTAAGACAAAATTGGAAAAGAAACTCTTTAATTGTGTCATTTTGTAATAACTGTCCTTAAACTCAATTTGCAAGAGACCATTTTGTGTCCTTCCAATGGTCATATTCATAGCAACTAGGCCTATTGATCATATCAGGTGAAACAAGTTTATGTCGAATTTTAATGAATTTATGTCAAAAAACAGAAACTTCTACGGCACTTCTAATTGTACCATTATCGAAAGTTATAATTTTTTAAGATTAAGTTACAACTTTTTTAAGATGTAAATTATAACTTCAAATGATAGGATCAATCATGAAATATTAAAATCGATATTACATTTTTCATGATCAATCATGGTTGTCTGTGATCGATTACAATCTCTCTTGAACAATTGTAACTTATCTTTTTAAAATTATAACTTTATCATACAAAATAGTAACCGGTGGTACTGGTATTGAAATTTTTTTTTGGTATTATAGAGTTTCCTGTCAAAAAACACTTCACTCCTATACTTAATTAGTTTATTAATTCATGTTTTATATAAATCGTGTATAACTAATATAAAAACGAGTTGTGTTGTATATTTTTTTTGATTGACTTCACTTATATCTAATTCGTTTATTGATCGGGTCGGTCCGCTCGTTTACAAAACAGGTAGCTTAAAAAAACTTAAACCCTCTAATTTTGAGTGGTCTCATATTTTAACGTCCCTATTAGAAACTATTGTTTCAAAGCTGATATTTCTACATTGCCAAAAGGTCATGTTCTTTTTCCCCAGCTAAAAAAAGTACTCTTCACAAGATGAGACCCCCCCAGCATACCATATTTAAGATGACAACTATTGCAACTAAATTATGTAATTCTATGCTGTTCTCATTATAAGACAAGACAGATTAAAAACAAACCAGGTAATAGGTATCAGCTCAAGCCTTCAACTTCAGTCGGCAAAGCGAAATTTGCGGAAGGCATCGGGGTTGAAACATCTGTCATCATGCCCATCAGCTTGTTCCTTCCCTCCTCAAAGCGAAAGTGGTCATTTTTTATGCTCTGTTCTGAACCTTGAGACAATCTTTGAGCAGTCCCATTGTTTGGTACTCTGGTGTCAGCATTCTCAAGGCCACTTTTAATCCAAGCAATGTTGTTCAAATCTGTAGCAATGGCAGCCAACTCGTGACCTGAGAACAGGGGAAGTTCCTCATATTCAATGAACTCGGGACCCAACACTGAGCTTGAAGAGGAGCCCCCGCTTGGACCTGCACAGCAACCATGGCCACATCGTGAAGGAACTGTTGGCTCATCAACAACTCCCTCAAAATATTTGCAGATCCCATAGTCTGGTTTTGAGAACTGGATCATGGGTCCCTGCATTGGGGCTGGCCTTGAATACACAGAACCAGCTGCTGCGCCACATGGCGGATTATAAACATTAAATGCACCAATTTTTGCTACTGGACGAGTAACGGTGGGATGATTCTTTTCAGCGAAGAAGGGATGGTCCTTTTCGAAAAGAGTGTGATCGTCATTTTCAGCAACAGTATGGCCCTCTTTTGTTAGAATTTTTTCTTCACACTGGCTGGGTTCAATTTCCATCAGGCTTACATCTCTTCCCTCGGGAGAATTGAATGCATCATTGTTACCATTTGACAAGGTCTCTTCAGAGGATGCCTTGGTTCTATCAGGCCTGTGGTGTTCCAACATGCTGCCAGAGGCTGGTTTAAACCTGCTAGGCTCAATACCTCTGCGCCTCAGTGTGGAGTTCCAGTGGTTCTTAATTGCATTATCTGTTCTACCCGGGAGGAGTTTTGCAATTGCAGCCCATTTATTGCCATGAATTGCATGGGCTGCTATTATAATGTGATCCTCTTCATCTGCATCATATTGTGCTCCATCAGACCGCATGATAAACAACCAAAATACCCATCATATATGTCAAGCTACCGATGAAAAAAATGCACACACACACATACACCTGTTCATCTAAACATCCATTGACCAATTAATTTAAGCTTATGGTACAAGACCTCGAAGAAAAATAAGGGCTGTAGGTCTAGATGAAGTAGCATGTGAGATTAGAACTTTAAAACGATATATCCATACACCCAAGTATGAATATGAAGTAGCACACAAGATTCCTATCTCTTTGCTTTCACCTATTTCTTGCATAACATAATATGAAAAAGGATAGCAAACTATAAAAGCAGAAGAGGAAGAAATTTCAACTATTTTAGGCATACATAGCATAAGGTATTAAATTTTTGAATAGCCACAGACCAGCATTCCACAGCCGCCCCCCCCCCCCCCC